>QEPC01004190.1:1066673-1106003 GCA_003113815.1 Sphenodon punctatus | reverse complement strand
TGAGACCTCGCATCTTCATGAATGTTAGACCCCTTGTCTCTCCCTCTGTTCCCCTTCCTATGTCTCTCCCCCAGCTCCTGTCTCTCAGATTGTAAGCCCTAGGGGCAGGGACCGCGTTTATTTTATTACTTTGTAAAGTGCCAGGTACACTGTTGGCGCTATATCAATGTTTGTTAATAATAATAATAATAATAATAATAATGACAGCTTCAACTTTGCAAACACTTATGGACATCCTTAATTTTTAATTGCTTGACAAGTCCTGCTATATTAATTAAGCTTGTAGATCAGCGCACTGTTGATTAAATTTGCTTAAATTTGATCAAATACATGTTTTCACAGGATTGGGGTCTGTAAATGCCATAAAATAAGAAAGTAGGAAAACCTAGTCTTTTCCAGGTAAGGCCATATTACTGTATTTTGTTTCATGATCTAAGAAGTTTAATATGGGGGCATATTTTGGAAAGAGGGTTTATTTTACTTCCTTATACAAATGTTTCTGCAAAGAAAGAAACTGTCAAGGGAAAATCAGTCCCTACCTTTGGGACCTTCACGCCTGTTAACAGCTGGTTAAGATGCCTCTGAAAGCCAATTTCAATACAGTACCACTAGAAGGACAAATTGGCTATTCTGTCAACAAAGCAGAAGACTAGTCTTGTTATTAAATGGGCAAAGATGAAATGTGTTGAGTATGCAGCCGTCTATGGAAATATATACTGGAGTCTCTTCAGGATGGGGTGTAGTCTGTTAGGGGACTTTTCTGTCTTACCAGCTGACAGAGCTCAAACAAAGCCTTTGATGAGATCACAACTACTTTGTCTTAAGTTTTTTTTTTTAAAAGACAGACCGCGGACAGTTTAATTAGCACAGCACCATTACCATCAGCAGCAATTTCACAATCTTGAAATGCTGCCATTTTCAAAGCTATTTGTCTGGGAAAAAAAAATCCTGAAAATACAACAGGCTGTAAAGCTGGCCAAACAATGGGGTAAATCTCATGAGGACAGCATAACTAGTTATAAAAAACAAACAGAAAAAAATCACCTCTATTTTTAATCCCAGGAACAAGTGAAGCAAACTGCCTCCAGAAATGTTCGATTTTTAAAAAGAATCTATATATATAAAAATCAAATCAGAAAGATATTGTAAGGTGAGGTTTTTTTTCCCTTCCTGTGCTTTTTACAGGCACACAATTCTTTCTGTTTCTTAGAAATGAAAACATATACTGTGCATGTTCCTACAAATGCAATAAAAAATAATAAGTAATAAAACCAAACTCTCTGGGAGCCTTTTTGTCACTTCCACTTATATTTCAAAGGAACTGCCTGCTTCATTCATACCCTATCTTATTCAGGCAAATCCAAGGTTTTATTTTTGCTTCGACACCTATAAAGAACTTATTGATACAGCACTGGTTAGGATAAGTGTTCCAGTGTTCTTTTTTTTTGCCATTAGTCACAATTTCCTACGGCTGATATTTTGCCAGAAAGATGAAGGAAGCAGTTACAAATGCAAGTGGTTAGTATGTGTCTGAATGCTTTGGCACAGACTTTTGTTCACTTACTAATACAATACAAATACTGAGCAGCCTTAAGGGCATCTTTGTGTCAATTTTCTTCAGAAAGAGAATGTGAACTCTTTGTAACAAGTTGCTACTAATCATTAGTTCCTTGACTTCTACTGAGTTAATTTCACAAACATCTGATGTTTGTTATTCCTCCTGTACAGCATTTTGGTTATTTAAAGATCTTATAATCAAATCAATATGCACATTTGTGAAAGCTCTTTTAAGAAACATATCTACAGTATGCATGTACCATGAGCAAACCAACAGAGGTATAAAAGCAAAATAGATTCAGATTATTCTTTCTGAAATCGTCTTCCAGAACAGCATAAGTTCTGTATACCATAATTAAATCATTTTGATACTGTACCCAAAGAGTGCTGAAAGATTTACAGGCAAAGAGAAGGAATGGTCCTTTCCCCAAAGAACTTACAATAAAATCTCAGACAAGGTTTAATAAGAGAAAGCCATAAAGAGTGGAACAAGTTAAAAGTGAAGATGAGGGTTAGAATAATTGGATCATGCAGAGGAAAGAAGAGATAACTGAACAAGGGAGTAGAAATGACAATGGGCAACCCTTCAGCAAGAGGAGAGGGTTGGCGGGGAGGGAGACAGAAGCAAGGAACTGGAGCACAATGGGAAACGGCAGTGTGAGGCACTGAAAGAAAAACATTAAGAAGCTGGCAGGGAAACAGGGAGTAGAAGTTAGTCTGCTAGTTGTTAGTGAAATAAATGGTATATTTTGTCAGACATGAGGGCCCAGAAACAGTTGCGGTACTTCACAGGAGTCTTGGGCTGACTGATGGTGGCAGCCCAATAATAAGCAAGGCATTTTTGAGTGCCATGTTCTAAGGGTGTTAACAAACAAGATAGGAGTCTGCATTAGTCCACACCAGGTGCGTGTCCACCCGCTTGTTTAATAGGTGTTCACCAAATGTTAGCTCCAACCTGCCACGTGGCCACCAGTGCCACCCACCTGCCACTCACAATGGAGTCCAGGCAAGTGCAGGCTAATCCACACCATGTGTCCGCATTTTGTCAATTAGGTTTGCCCGCATACAGATCCACCAGTACCATAGAGTTGTGGATAAAAAGCCTAGAGCATTCCAAGTAGCAACCACTTCCTGCCCCTCTCTCCACTACCATTCTCATTGGCACCCTAAAAGCCCAACTTGCATCAAATTCAAACATGTATTGTCCCAGCTCGTTCAGGCATGCAGCACATGTCCAACACTCTCTCTTTCAAAGCCATTGCCTTCTCTTGAGCAACTTCCGCAGCCTTAACATTGCCATGGCTCAGAACAACAGCGAGGCAACTACCAGCACAGCTACCCTCCACTACCTCTCATGTTCCATCATTGCAGGAACTCTCTGCCTGCCAGCACAACCACCAGACAACTATGTACCTGGAGTGGGGTGGGAGGGCTGTGTTTACACAGTTGCATGATAAATGTTCTGTTTATTGCTATCTAAGTGCAATTTTTATCTTTACTGTCTTCACAGGTGGTCAGGAGAGCACTGGGGAACAGCAGTATACTCCCTGGGACACAGCAGCACCCAACATGAATGGGTTGGGGGAGGGGAGATACTGTGATGGAACAGCAGACTGAAACATCGGTGTGGGAAGGTGGATGGGGTGGTTGCTATAAGCAGCTCTTGGTCAGCGAGCAGCTGGGCACATCCTTGGTTCTGGCCAGGGATGGTACCTGTTGCAGCAGCTTTTTCTTGGGCTGGTTTGGCATCAACTCAGCTGTTGCAGCTACAAGAAGAAACATTTCTATTTAAAAAAAAATAAAGTTATTTATTTTTTCATATTCCATGGTTTCCATGTTTCTTATCAGAAAGGGGGGAATGTGGGGGTGGGGGCCATGGAGAATTGCAGTATGGCATAGCACTTTAGTGAAGATTATTTGGGGGATGGAGTTTGGAAGGAAATGGGGGAATGGGTGTACTGAAAACAGGGAAATGCTGTCTACAGAAGTGCTGGTGGGTAGGGGTGGGGCTCTGCCCAGGGACTCAATGTGACTGTAGCTGAGCCTCAGTTCCAGTGATAATAGCTTGACCTCCACTGAAGTGCTGCAGTCTGACATCTCTGAGCTGGCCGGAGCATCCTACCCCAAGTCCCTGCCCCAAACAGGCTACAGTGCATTATTCTCCTTCTTCTTGGGTCACCCTTTCTTGCCATTGCCCAACCAGCTGTCATGAATTCCTGGCCACATATCCTGCTTCCAAGAGAGGTGGGCAAGCCGGGGTGGCTGCTGCAGCTTATGGAGACTGTTATGGGCTATATTCCCTTGAGCTTAATGGGTCATTGTCAGCTCATTAGCAGCCCAAGAAATGGTGACTATTGACAGCTGTTAAGCTGGATTAATAGTGTATTGGATTCTGAGTGAAGGAGTGAATTGGATTCTGGCATTTTAAAAATCCAGAAAAACACCAGGCTCTCTCATTTCAGGGTTTGTAAAAATGTAGTTGCACTTCTGTTTGTTATACCATTAATAGACAAAACTTGGCTCTGCTCTCACTGGCATCTTAAAAGCCCAACCACACCAAATTCGAACATGCATTTCCCCATCTCATCCCAGTTGTCAGTGCATGCCCAGCTGCAGCTAGTTCACCTGAGAATGTCAATAGGGAATGCAAAAGGAAAGGTTGCCTGGCAGGAAATAGCACAGGTGGGATGAGGAGCAAGGAGGGAAAGTATGCTGTCCCAGTGCTGGGAGGAAGCTGGATGGCTGTCAGACCCATCCTCCAAGGCAACCTATGTGCTTATGGGGTGGCACATACACAGAATGGGGTTCTATGTATACATGATGGAGTGCAGACACCACACAACCCTGCTGTAGCTCAAGGGAACACTCAGGGACTGGCTCTGGCCACTTCAGCAACTGGGGCTCTCGGGGATCTGTGCTGCTCTTGGATATCTGGCTGCAAAGCCCAGAGAAGATGCCAAGTCCTGGCTGGGGTATTGTGCTGTGCTCCCCGTGAGCATCTCTCCCAGGTCCCTTCTGTGAACAACATCCGCCCACCCCCCACTGACTCTGTGCTGGGAGAGAGACCTGGTTCAGGCCAGGAGGGGGAATTCTCGGGGTGCTGCTTCAGCTCTGCTCTCCTCTTTCCCCCCCCCAGCTCCCTGCACCTGGCAGAGATGGCCTTAGGGATTATGGGGCCCAGGGCAGAGGAGAAATGTGGGGCCACCTTCTGCTGCTGGCAGGCCTAGGGCCACTCCCTGGCCTAGGGGGTGCTCCCTGGCTTGGTCTGGGGGGGCTACCCGGGCCTGGGCTTGGGGATGGGCAGAGAGGGCACTCCCCTCCACCCATTTCCAAGCCCATCCATTTTTTGGAAGGGCACTTACTGCATCTGCTGCCACCACCACCATGCCAAGTGCAACTCCACCGCTGCTGGCCTGGGCCCTGGGCCAGGTCAGCTCGCGGGTCACGCTGGCAGCAGTGCCACAGAAGCAGCATAATTTAATTTGATGCCGTAAGTTGCTACGGGCTAGGGAGTGAGGAAGAGGTGGGGCCTCTGTCTCTCCCTCACTCCCTGGCTGAAACAGACAGTGGCCGGGAGCTTTAGGCTGCAGGCTGCACACCCCGACCCACCCTCCACTTCTGACATCTCCAGAGTGGCAACTCTGAGAAGTCAGAAGTGGAGGGTGGGGCACACAGACTGCAGCTGCAGCCTACAATGATTTTTTTTTTCATTTTTTCATTATGTTCTTTCGGTTTTGTTATTGAATAACAAAAGTGAAAAATCGCTATTTTGTTTTTGTTATTATAACAAAAAAAAATTGCACACCCCTAATCAGTTTGCCTCCTTGAATTAAAGGTATTTTGGGACCTGGACACTGGGGCTGGGTGAGCTGCCCGGTAACAGTATTATATATCTATATATAAAATACACAATAAAAACAATACAACTAATGCCTGTTAAATGCCTGGCCAAATAAATAGGTCTAATACTGCCTCTGGAAGATGCTCAAACTAGGGCTTAGGCAAACCTCCAAGGGAAGGAGCAGTCACCAAGAAAGCCTCTCTGCGTGCCTGAGATGCATGGACCTGGGCCAATTATGTAAATTGCAAGAGGGTGCTCTCAGTTGATCTTAGAGGACATGGAGGAACATAAGGTGGAGGAAGGCAGTGATTCATATATGTAGGGCCCAAGCCATTTGGGCTTTATAGGTCAAAACCAGTATCTTTGAATTGTGCCCGGAACACTATTGGCAGCTGGTGCAGACTCTGAAGCACCGGTGTTATGTGCTCCTGGTGACCCACCCTCATCAAAAGGCAGGCCACCATGTTTTGCACAAGCTGCAGCACTCAATCAGTCTTCAAGGTCAGCCCCACATGGAGTGCATTGCAGTAGTCTAGCCTCAAGATAATGAAGGCATGCATGATGGTGACATCAGAATGGCAGTGTAAAAGTCCAAGACAGCTGCTGGAGGCTGGAATTCTCATGTTTTTGCTTGCTGGCTGGCAACTCCTGCTTCTGAGGGAGGTGAGCCATTTCTAGGCTACTCCTACCACTGATGAGAGTCTGTGTGGGGGCAAACAGGCTGCTGGAGTCGCTCAGTGTCCGCAAAGCACTTTCTTAGCTGAGTTGGAAGGGGAGGAAGGTAGTTGAACTTTACTCATCTCTCTGCTTCCAAGTAAGCTGCTGTTTATACTGGGTCTCTTATTGAGAAGCTGGTGCCCAGAAGCATCATACTGTCAGAGGTAGGGTCAGTTTGAATAGACATGAAACAACAGTGGCAAATAAAACTCTTTTATTTCAGTGGGATTACCTGGGGAAGCAGTGAATTACAAAGAACTTCAAAGTCTCTAGTTGTAACTCAGAAGTTGAACTAACTAAAGGACTGGGTTACTCTCGTGTTCAGTATTATTGGGTTTATGAAGATTCTTGTACGTTTTTGATACTTTTTTTGTAAGTGGAGTATGAATTGAATCAGCCTTTAACATGGTAAGTACTATGTGAATTACACCAGCTGTGTGATATAGAGCACATAATAACGCTCCAGGGAGAAAGAGGGAATGTACCATCTAAAATAATATAGATTAAAGATATAAATCATGGAAAATCTCACTGATTTCAACTAAGGTGCAAGTAAAGTAGCAACAAAAATGCCTGTTACAAAGTTTGAGTTCAAATATTCAGA
The DNA here is from genome assembly GCA_003113815.1 of Sphenodon punctatus. Taxonomy (NCBI): domain Eukaryota; kingdom Metazoa; phylum Chordata; class Lepidosauria; order Sphenodontia; family Sphenodontidae; genus Sphenodon; species Sphenodon punctatus. The sequence goes on along the minus strand of QEPC01004190.1, from coordinate 1,099,284 downwards.
GTGCCAGAGTTCTCCAGTGTTCAGATGGCTACAAGCAGAACTTCAGAGACAATTAGATGTGTAGACACAAAAGACCTTGGCCAAAATCCTTACCACACAGAAGTCAGTGGCAAAACTCCCACTGCCTATAACAGGATAAGGATTTCAGCTTCTGTTTTTCAGAGAGACCATGGGTGAAACCAAATGAGATGGTAGTGAGCTGGCTCCACAAGCCACCCCAGAGAGGGCCACTGCAGTCATCACTTCTTGGGCTGGTGGGGAGAGCGATTCACACAAACAGCCCCCACCTCCATTGATCCAGGTATAGGGGCTGCCATCACAGGTCCCTCCATGGCGTGGGTTAGCTGTCTGTATGAGACAGGAAGGCTAAACCCTTTCTGTGCAGCAGGATCGGCCCTCTGGGAAGAGCTGCCACAAAACAGCTGATGGGGGACCTGGAGGTGTGTCCTCAGCTGGCCCAGGTGTGTGTGCCAAACAGCTGATAGGGGGTGTTCCGCTGAGCCTGCCATCAGCTGTTTGGCAGCTGGGATGAGGGCAGGGCACTCCTCTGGGCTCAATCATCTGACCTTGCCTCACGGCTGGGCTGGGCAGGGTCTAAATAGACAGGAGGGAGACCTTTAGTCCGGATGGCCGGGTCTTCGCCCGGGCTGTGTTGCAAAATGCTGCCAGCCCACACATCCCATAACAGCTGCCCACCCGCCCTGAGACCATAACAGGTGAACAACCGGCGGCGACCTCCCAGCTAAGCAGGTGACTCACAGAATAACACAGGCTACTTTCTCATTTGTTTTCACTCCATATTCATTTATTAAAGAAATATATGAGAAATCTTTTGGTTCAGTATTGAATGGAGAGTGAAAAACAATATAACAATATAAGGTTGAGGGAAAAGAAACCTTCACAAGATATTCCAATCCTCTTCAACCCTATTTAAATAATTTGTTGATTCTATTAAGATTTATGTCACCAATCATATTAGATTGCCTTCAATTAGGCATCTAAATCAATCCACAAAAGAATTATTTCATTCCAAGTCGAACAGACCATAATAATAAAAAGAAGTTATCTTCCCTCCCCCTCTTCCGAAGAGCTTTTCTATTAGAAATATAAACTTGGATCAAGGGTGACAGCTCATCTCCTCTTAAATCCAGACATGTTTTTGTAGAAAACCTAAAGAGTTTGGAATTATATACAAAATAAAAATATGACAAAAAGGGAAAGCTTTCATCTCTCATGGAAGCAAGGGCTGTTTTTGTTGATACATATGGGAAAAATTAGGCCCAATTATATGTTGTGCTTTGGCACTGGGGTTCCAACTTCACCACAGGCTTATTTTTTTCACAGATATACCATTACAGCCAATTCCACTCCTGAACATTTGAACTAAAACCTTGTAACACAGGCATTTTTGTTGCTAGATTACTTGCACCATAGCTGAAATGTTCTGCACTACAGTTGTACTGTATTGAGAGGTTAAAAAAGGGTTATTCATACGAACATTCATAAGGACATATATTCATAGGACCATAACAAAATGCGCTCTACGTGGGGTTGCCCTTCATGACTGTTTAGAAGTTGCAGCTGGTACAGAACGCAGCAGCTCAGTTCCCTTTGGGGATGAGTCTCCGGGAGCACATTACACTAGCGCTCCGAAGTCTGCACTGGCTGCCTATACCTTTCCAGGCACAATTCAAGCTGCTGGTTTTGACCTTTGAAGCCTAAACGTTCTAGGTCCTACATATCTGAGAGATGGCCTGTCATACCATGTTCCACTGCAACCTCTGTGGTCGGCCAGGAGCACCCTCTTGTATGTTCCATCTGCTACTCTTGTGCAAAGGATGGGCATGCAAAGGAGGGAGTTCTCAATCATTGCCCTGGTTTCGTGGAACTCTCTTCTCCCGGAGGTTCATTTGAGTCTGAGCCTAAGCATCTTCTGGATGCAGTGCAAGACTCTTTTGTTTTAAAAAGCGTTTGGTGGGTAGAGATAGCGATTGGTTGGGAGGTAGTGGGTGGGGTTAGGTGAAGGTTTTTTGGGGGGGCTAAGGGGGTGGGGAGCTGGGGAGAGGTAAGGGGAAAGGTTAGAGATGTCGACGTTTTTATGCTGTTTGTTTAATTTGTTTTGTAAGCTGTCCTCAGCCATTTGGGAAGGGCAGGATAAATATTAGAAAAATCAATAAAATAAATAAACTGAAAATACCTTATGAATAAGCAAAGTTCTAGTTTCTGGTCTCCAGAACGCGTTTTGTCTTGAACTTCTTTACATCCCTTGAATTTATAATCCAAGGAATTCTCTCTAATTATTAATTTATTCCATACCAAGAGATAAATAACAGTTACTTACCAGTAACTTTGTTCTTTGAGATGGTTCTGTGTATTCTCACTCATGGGATCATCTCCTTGCGCCAGGTGAATTGAAAGAGTGTGACTCTTCAACCAGTTCCACAAAAGCTTCCAGAAATTGCTGGAAGTGAAGGCTTTCACCCTTCCAACTCTCACCACCAGGGAGACCCTCATGAGACCTGGAAGTATAAAAGTGCTAGGCAGAGCCATTACCCCTGCCCCCCGAGTTCCTTTCAACCCAGCTGGAGTAGAGATCCAGCTGAGGGGAAGGAGGGAGGGTAGTGAGAATACACAGAGCCATCTCGAAGAACAAAATTACTGGTCAGTAACCATTTTTTTCTTCAAGTGACTTTGTGATTCTCACTCATGGGAGAATAGTAGCAGTCCTCTGAGTAAGAGGTTGGAGGAGGAGGGGGCTGGATCAACTAAGAATAGATGAGAGAACTGCCCTACCCACTGCTGAGTCTTTTCTGACTGCTGCTATCTCTAAGGCATAGTGTTTTCTGAATGTGTCAGCTGAGGCCCAAGTGGCCGCATTACATATGTCCTGGATGGGGACATGTCTACAATTAGTTGTCAAAGTCACCAGTGCTCTGGTTGAATGGGCTCTCAAATTATCAGACAGCTGCTTGCCTGCGAGCTGGTAGCAAGTGGAAATGCTTAATAGGATATGTTTGAACAGCCTCTGTGATGATAGCTTGCCCCCTATGATTCTCCTACCAAATGAGATGAAGAGAGAACCTGACTTCCAGAAGGTTTTTGTTTGCTCAATGTAAAAGGGCAGAGCTTGACGAATGTCCAGTGAGTGGAGGGTCCGTTCCAGGTCTGGAGTGTAGCCTTGGGAAGAAAACAGAGTGATATGACCTGGTTAAGATGGAAAGGGGAGACCACCTTAGGTATAAAGGCTGGATCATTTCTGAGATGTACTTTGTCCCTAAAAAAAGGACAGATAAGGTGGAGAAGCCCCAAGTGGACTGATCTCACAATTCTTCTGGCTGATGCAACAGCCACCAAGAAGAAAACCTTCATGGTAAGGTGACTAAATGACTCAGTTGCAAATGGCTCAAATGGTTGTTTGGTTAGCCTTCACAACACCAGAGATAGGTCCCACTGGCCCACAGGTGGAGATATAGGTAGTTAAAGGTTAGTGAGACCTTTGTAGAATGACTTGACTGTAGGGTTAGAAAAAACTGACAATCCCTGGGCTTGCGACAGCCAACAGCGCTGCAATGTGCACCTTAATGGATATAACAGAGAGATCGCGCTGTTTTAGGTGGAGTAAATAGGAAAATAATATAGTGTGTAAGTAAATACTGTGTGTGTCAGATTGCAGCCTTGGGGAGCTGTTGCTCCTTTAAAACAGTGAAGCCTGTCTGTCTTTGGACTATGCTGAAAAGATACTGAGAGAGGGGCTTAGTAAAGCCAGTTTGGAAAGGGCAGTTGGCCTTTAAACAGTGAGCATTGACAGAAGGGATGGCACTGACAGAGCTGCCAAAGAAAGTGAACTGCACTGAGAGGAAGCAGCTGGGGAAGTGGGCATGGCCAGGTGACTAAAGCTGGGCCAGTCAGAGGAACAAAGTTCAGTCTGCTTCTGCCTTGTGAAGGAGTAGGAGCTATGTCTTGAAAGCTTGCAATGGAGAAGACTGAGAAGCTGGAAGCTGGGACTGGCATGAGAGCTTGCTAAAGAAGAGGCTGTGAGTGTTTGGATGCCACGAGTGAAGCCTATTTGAAAGAGACTTTGGGGGCTGATGTTATATTGGGAAGGTAAACCTCTGCTGCCATATCAGGTTGTGACAATACTGGGCTAAGATGGACCATTGGTCTGACTCAGTTAGGCAGTTTAGTTTAGAGATGAGATGCCATCTGGTTAGCAAGAATGAGGTGTGCATTGTCCCTGCATACTTTTAGGATAGTTCTGGACAGGAGGGGAAATGGGGGAAACGCTTGTTTCTAACTGATTGCAAATGCATTGGTTAGCAACCCGGGGGACAAACCCCCTCTGCTGAAAAATATGGTGGTCTTGTGGTTCATTTCGTCTGCAAAGAGATCTACTTGTGCTTAGCCCCATTTGATGAGAATTTGTCAAACAATGGGTGTTTTCAGATGTTACGGGGCCGCTTGGCCCCATACCAAAAACACCAAATCCATCCCCAGCCGGGGTGACCCCGTCACGCCATATCAGACGTGCCGGGGGATCCCGGCGGGGAATCTGGGAGGGGGCGGGGCCACGTGGCGCAACGTGCGGCCGCATGGCCCCGCCCCCTCCACGCACCCCGCCGCCCGCCCTCTGGGGAGACGGGCGGGCGGCGGGGCCAATGCGAACGCGGCCGCAGCGTCCAGCCGAATTCGCCACGGCCCAGGATCCCGCCGGTGATCCTGGGCCATGGCGCCCAGCCAGATGTTATTTTTTGGGGGTCCCCACTGGGGATCTCTTTGACCACGCTTCCCGGGACATTCCCCCGGATAGCCCAGGAAGCGTGGTTCAAATTGACCCCATGCGCGTATTGACCGTGGCGAACATCTGGCGGCCGCCAAACAGACGTTCAAGACCCACAGGTGGGTATTCACCGTGGTTCACTGTGATCTCGTAACGTCTGAAAACACCCAATGTCATTGTGTAAGGACCAATTGTGCCACTGCATTTTGGATCGGCTTAATTAATCTACGAGACAGTTCAGTTTCGTATGCACCAATTCCAAATGTCCACTGCCTCTTTTGTTCACTGATGTTACCTTGCTCTCCCTTGCTTGTATAAATAGTACATTGTGCACATACTGTCTGTGGTAATCTGAATATGTCCCACCAATATGTTGGCAAAGGCTTCAAGGGCATAGCGAATGGCACGAAGCTCCAAAAGATTTATGTGGGCATGCTTCTTGTCTGTGGACCATAGCCCCTGAGCTGTTAGTGACAAACAGGCTCCCCAACCTTCTAGAGATACATCTGTGGTAACTGTAATTGTTGGATCCATTAGGTGAAAAGGAGTGCCCTTTAGGCCATTTGCTGGTGACAGCCACCAGTGGAGGGCAACTATCACACAGTGTGGAATAGTGATTGTGTTGTCAATGTGGGGTCGGTATTTTGTGCTGATCCAATGTTGCAATGGGTGCACGTGGAGCCTTGCAAATGGTGTGACTGATGTGGCTGAAGCAAAGTGGCACAGGAGCTGAAGGAAAAATCTCACCCTTCTGGTAGGCTGCCTGAAGAGTTCCCAAATCATGTGTGTGATGGTGAAGAATCTGTCTACTGGAAAAAATGCTTTTGCAGTTGTGGTGTCCAAGATAGCCCTGATAAAAGGTAACACTTACACCAGGGTAAGTTGAAATTTCTCGAGAGTCACCATTAGACCTAGGTTTTTAGCAACTGAAGTGTGATGCGGATGTGTGTTTGTAGGTCCTGACGAGATTCTGCTATCAATAGTGAATCGTCGAGGTATGGGAAGATGATAATGCCCCATTTCCTGAGTTCAGCTGCTATGGGTCCCATACACTTCGTGAACACTCGGGGCACTGATGAAAGTCCAAAGGGAAGGACTCAGTACTGGAAACAACACCCATCTACATAAAACCGAAGATATTTCTTGTGAGACTTACAAATACTCCCATGGAAATAAGCATGCTTAAGGTCAAGTGCAATAGGAAGAATAGGGGAGAGAGAGGCCATAAGAAACTTAAATCTCCTCAGATACTTGTTAAGTTGGTGGAGGTCTAAGATAGAATGGAGACCACCAACTTTCTTTGAAATTCGATCTGGACCAGGGACATGACTTCCTTGAGTAAAGCTATCTTGTGAGGGGTGTTCCTAAGGAGGGGCAGGGAAGGGGAGGGAAAGAGGGGTGGCATGGAGTTGAACTGAATTGCATAGCCTTCTCTATTACCAGCACCCATTTGTCTGATGTTATATCTTGCCTTGCTGGATAGAAGGCTTCCCACCTATCACCATGTAGGGGAAGGCTCTGCTCGTTACACTTGACCTGCTTGCTAAGCCCACGACCTAGGTTGTAGTGTTGCCTGGTTATTGGTCTGTCTACCTTTAGCCTTGGATTTCATGAATATCTTTCAGTTCTGTGCAGGTGGTTGCTGCTGGGCTTGGGGAACAAACCTCCTAGCGTGGAAGGATGGTCTATGAGACCTATGGTATAGTACAGTAAACCTATAGTATGTTGATGTTGCCATGGAGGAAGGATAGAACCTCAGTTTGAAAGGTTGGAAAGGTCAGATTACACCTTGTGCCCTGGCTGTTTGATATGTCTCTCTTATCTTAGAGAGGGTATCATTGGTCAAGAAAAGTCCCTTTCCCTCAAAGGGTAGGTCCTCAATCCTTGTCTTGTTTTTGTGGCATTAGAACTGTTGAACCGAGTCAGGCATGTTGGTGTATAGATATTCCTGACACAATGCCCGTATGGCGCAGTCACATACACAGATGCAGTGAGCTGAAACTGGGCTACTTACTTGCCTTCCTGTTGAATAGCTAACTTTTCTGCTGGTGTGATAGTCAAATAAGATTTGGACCAGAGAAAATGTTGATAGCCCACCATAGTGGCCATATAGTTTGCCATTCTGAGAGCCAAGGTTTTGAAGGAAACTACTTTATGGCCCACAATGTCCAGGCACTTGCCCTCCCTGTTGGATGGAGATGTCTTGACAGCACTTGACTGGGTCTTGCTTGTGGCTGCTGCAATCACCATAGAATTGGGAGGTGGGTGATGGGAAATCATTGATGCTCCCTCCTGTACAGGTTATAAAGAATCTGCCAGTTTGTTAGTTGGGGCAGAGGAAAAAGGCTTATGACAGTCCGTCTTGGGAGGCTCCAATAGTTCTTCAAAGATTGGCAACATGATCTGACCCATGTGAGGCTCCCAAACACAGGACCGGAGGGTGTCTTCTTCATCACCTTGGTTGATAACTGAGGCATCACCACTGTCAAACACCTTAACATGGCTTGAAAATTTTGCACATCCTCAGTTGCGAGCATGGATTTTTGGTCAGTTCCTAAATCACTCAGTAGGGGGTGAGTAATTAGTCTCAGCTGAGTTTGTGGAGTTGGAATCTGTAGCGACATCACTGCTTGATTGAATGGGACTACAGGTATTATTAGCAAGCATTTATGTAGCACAAACAATGTACCTGGAGCTTTACAAAGTAATGGAATAGACGTGGTCCCTGCCCTAGGGCTACAATCTGAGAGACCGGGGTGGTGGTGGGTGTAGATGAAGGAGGGGGAACAGAGGGAGAGACAAGGAGTGTAACATTCATGAAGATGCAAGGTCCCAGGTGCACGTGCTTGGCTTGGTTGCATCGAGAATGATGGCCGGCTGGTCCGTGTGGTGAGGATATGAGTACATAGACCTCAGGTAGCAGATTGTACTGGATGGAGGGTATCAGCAGGAGTTGGGTGAGGGGAGCGAGGAGTCGGGGAGGGCAGAGCAGAAGAGGTGGGTCTTGAGGAGGGATTTGAAGGCACAAAGGGAGGGGGTGAGGCAGATGTGGGCAGGGAGGGTTCATGGTGCTAAACCTGCGTGTGTCATAGAAGCATCTTCAGGAGATTAGATGCCACGTTCTGTGTTGCAGGAGGATTTTCAGCCGGTGACTATGGTGCTGGATGGAATGCTGGCTATACAGAGAGTTAGGCTGGTGGTGTTGCGTGGAGTCAATGAGGTGGTGCGGCTGGTGCCAAGGCAAATCGACACCCAATATCTCTATTACAGTGTCCTGCACTCCGATGCTGAATGCTGGGAAACACCAGCAATCACACTGCCCACTGTCCTCCTTGCTCCATCATTTCTGAGGCCGTAGGAGAGCGTCCCTGTAACAGGGTGGCAGTGGCAGCTGTAAGTGCTGAAAGGATCAGGACCCAAATTATGCAGTCTTAATAGGGAATTAGTATAAAGAAACCTTATTTCACATGCATACACAGTCCTCCATCCCTGAGGATCCTACCTCATGTTGGGAATACAACTCCTCCGGCCCCAAGGCCCTGACTACCCCAGTTCAGCCAGCTCTCCAGACCTCTGGCTGCTCTTTAACACATTTAGCCAGGTGGGAAATGCTTATCAAAGTCCTGAGCCAATTACAACCTTCTGAGCTCCTCAGGCTTCTGGGTCCTTAAGTACCTTCATGGCAGGCACAAATCTCTCGCTCCCAAAGCCTCCAGCCCCAAGGGTTAAGCTCAACACCATCTCTACAGTCTCAACTCACTTACAGGTGAGGTAGCCAGTCTTCTCAAATGAGCCTCAGGTGTTTCATTCCCGCTAAACAGTTCCTCTTCTCCAGCATATCAAAGCAGCTGGATCAGGTATCTCCCATTGTCTTGGAGGGTGGAGGATTGCTCCCTGTAAGCCTTACTGCAATGCAAAGCTAGCAGCCAGCCTAGCAGACTTGTTCTTCAGTCCCCAGACACAGGCTGCTGCCCTCCTGTCTGTAGGCAACCTTTCTTTATAAAGCAGCGTGGATGTGGTTAGCCCCTGGCTCCCACAGTCTTAAAGGGCCAGAAGCCTCCTAGTCTTCATAACACTGCAATAGGGTTTTTTCTCATGTTCTTACTAGGTTGGGTCTGCCAAGCCTTCTCACAGTTACCAGCCAGTCTGTCCAATGCATGTTCAGACTGGTACGCCATACCTTCATAAAAGCACAACAGCCCTATTAGGCTGCACGCTCCCACAGTCCCCTCATTTGTGACGCCATATGCCCATTGCCGACGTGAGTCCAAGATATCTTCAGGAAGATCCGTGAGGACGTTGAGGTCTGTGTGACTGACAGCTGTAAACTCACTCCCCTGTGAAGAGGAGTTATGCCCTAACTGGGCTTGGGAAGGCTCTGAGAAATGAGCTTCTCCTTCTCCTCCCGAGGGAGGGGAAGGTTCAGCACCTTAAGCAGCAGGGGCAGTGCGCATTGCAGGGCACCAGGGTCATAGTCCCTCCTGGCCTGATCCACCCCCTCCACACAATGTTCATGCTTTTAAAAAGAAAGAAAACAAAAACAAAAAGAAAAAAACCCTCACTTGAGTCCCAAAGGCACTGAGGGGGGCGGAGGCAGGGAGCCAGCAACCTGCTCCACCAGTACAGCAATCAGCTGAGTGCTCAGTGTTCTTGTTGTGCCTCCCTGGACACATGTGCAGGCAGGAGCTGGGGGTGGGGGCCAGTGTCTCCTGCCGAGCCTGCTCTAAGATGCCCCTTAAGGGACAAAATTTTACAAAAGTGATTTGGGCTATTGGGCTTAGAGCCCATGCTGCCTGACTGGGGAAAAGCACTTTATTTTTCCCACCAGTGGAGGCAGTGTTCCACAGAGCCCTATGGGCTGCTTTGACAGACTCTGTTTGGACTGGAGACTCAAATGCCCAGGCAGTGTGTGCCTGTGCACAGCTGCTGCTGTTGAGTACTCAGGCTGCCTGCCTGAGAGAGCTAAAAGAGAGCTCTCCTCATTTGGTGATCTGCGCCATTTTGGTGGAGAGTGCTGGCTGGCCTGACTTGTTTGTGGCTTTCTTACCCCATGCTGCTGCTGGACACATCCTTATTGGTGAGTTAGTTGTTTTTATTTTGCTGGGAAACACTGGTGAAAAGGGGGCCTGGTGTGCTGCTTGGGAGTGGAGGGGAGAGAGAATGGGTGCTGCNCACTGGTGAAAAGGGGGCCTGGTGTGCTGCTTGGGAGTGGAGGGGAGAGAGAATGGGTGCTGCTTGTGCGGGGGGGAGAATGGGTGCTGCTTGAGGGGAGGGGGAGAATGGGTGCTGCTTGAGGGGGAGAGAGAATGGGGCTTCAACAGAGCTGTAACAGTGAAGTATGTTTTGGGAGACAAGTGGAATTCCTTGCTGCTGCTTTTGTGGTGTGCTAAGACTTCACATAATATGGTTCAGTTGGTTTAAGATCTGGAATTTCTTGCTGCTGCTTTTGTGGTGTGCTAAGACTTCACATAATATGGTTCAGTTGGTTTAAGATCTGGTTTGCTTTTGCTTGTTCTGTGTTTGTGTTTGCATGTGCACTGCTAGTTTCCCCCGCTCCTCTCCCAACCCCCTCAAGCATGTGCAAAGGCTGTGGCCATTTTCTGTTGCCCCCACTGGCCATGGCTACTTTTGGTTAAAATTGGTCTCTTTCTTGGCTTTTTTTGACATTGGGTGATTTCAGATGTTACGGGCGCCCGATTCGCCACAGTGGATCCCCAGCAGTGGCGAGCCGGCTAACCACCCCCTGTGGACAAGAAAGACCCCAAATAGACGTGATGGGAATGGGATGATGGCAGGGAATCAGACCGGCAGACCATGGCCCGGGGCAGCGCAACAGACATCACACCGATCCCAGGCCATGGTCAAAACACCCAGAAGGCACCGGGGTGGCCCATCCCAGCTACTGCTATTGCTGTCCCCCCACCGCCTCCATGTTCAGCACGACCACCGTCTCCTCCGCCTGCACCTCCGCCACCTCCGCCACCTCCTCTCTCCTTGCTCGCTTTCCCTCCGCTCTCCTCTCCTTTCCGCCTCGCTCCATCCCACCACGTCCCCCTGCTTCCGGGTGCCCTTTAAATCTCCCTCCCTGGCCCGTGTTGTTGCTCGTTACCTAGCAGCGACGCTGTGTGCTTTGTCCCCGTCTGGGAATTGTTCTGCTTGATTCTGGCCGGTGGTTGCCATTCAGAAGTTACTTTTTTGTTGTTTCCTGGTGAGAATCACTTTGACCATGCTTTCGGAGATGGTTGGAGCCGGAGCTCCGGAAGCGTGGTTAATTTTGAACCCTGCTGGGGACTGACTGTGGTGAACATCCACGAAACAGACGTTCAGGGCGCTTTGGCCCCGCCACGGGATTGACTGTGGTTGACTGTGATCTCGTAATGTCTGAAAATACCCATAAACTGTCTGATTTCTGTTTTATGGGTGAGGGACCTAGGGGCTTAGATGGAAGGGTTTCCAATCTTTACTGGAATGTTCCTTACATTTTAAAATGGCCCCGCCCTTTGTAGCTTGGTGGGATGTTGTGGCAGGCTTTTTCACTAATGGCTAGTCCTTGCATGAATGCTCTGAGTTTAGTTTCAGCAGAAACTACCTCTTATATTGCAACAGAGCTGTGTAGCATGTTTTCAGGGACAAGTGGAAAGGCTATAGACAACAAGGAGACCCCTTTCCCCTGTCCCCCACTGAACCAATCTCTTCCCCTTACTCTTCTCGTGCACCAAAACCAAACCCTTTCCTTCCTACTCCCCTCTGTTGTCCTTCTCTTCCCTTTCATTCTCTTCTGAGAAAAGAATGAAAAGGATGCCATGAAAATTGAGGATTCGAGGGTTCAGGATAAAGGTAGGCAATGTAATCTATTTTTGTAACCTGCTATGGTTAATTTAGACCAGGTGGAAGAGAATGGATGGGACCCCAGTAAGAGGGCTCTCTATCCCCCAGTGGGAGTGCTTCACACAGCAGCAAGGAGTTCCCAGTGTTAACTAATGTAATGTCCATCCAATGTTAACCCTGAGAACACCTTGCTGCTGGGTTAAGCCATGCCACTGTCCTAACCGCTGCCCCTGGCTCTGCCTACCACTGCTCCGGCTCCAGTCCACCGGCAGAAGGTTTAACCCAACCACTGTCCCACTAGCCTCAAAAACCACCAGCCACCACTGTTAAGCAGATGTGTCTTACCTGGAAGAGTCACCCTGTTTGAGCCCAGGCTGGGTAGTGTTTGTTTGGCCTACTCTTTTTCCATGGCGGGGGTCATGAACTTCAAGTGGACACTCATCGCCTCCCTGAGGTATGCGTTGCGTGAGGAAGTCTTGAAGCCACCCCACCTTTGTCTCTCCTTAAGGGCTCTGTTAATCAGGCTCTCACATGCCTTGCACCCTTTATGGATGTGAGCCTATTTGAGACACAGTAAACTATGGGTGTTTTTACACACACATTTCTCCTGGATGTTTGCTGTTCCATCCTGAACTTTCTGTGTGTCTAAATCACTCACCCAGATCTTAAATATCTGGATCTTTGAACTTCTGTGTAGAACTTCTCCCAGACCTTTTGTGTATAAAAAGTTCTCCTGGTAAACTGCTTTGCTCCAGGCAGCTGTGATCACTTGGTTTCCATAGCACCCTGTCACATCTACAGCTGTGGCTACTTTAGGCTCCTCAGGGTAGTGTTGTGTGAAGAATGAATCCAGGAACTGCCTCAGGGCTGTGTGTGTGTGTGTGTGTGTCGGAGAGAGAAAGAGAAATGAATCCGGAACTTACTTGTGGACTTGTAAACCTAGAAGCTTGAAAAATCTGGAACTTTAACGTGTATGTAAAAATGTGCATTGTTTGTGCTGGTTGGAGAGTGGTAACTGAAGAGCACTTGACACAGCACTTGAAGCCAGTTTTCTTGGCTGAGGGAGCCACCATGAGTGTGTGTGTGTGAGAGAGAGAGAACTTCTAAGGGAAAAACTAAAACAACGATGTATACTAACTAACTACACTCCGAAAAAACTATACAACTATGCTAACTATTATTAACTATGCTATGCTACAATAAGAAACTATGAACAACAAACTCTAAATAGAGGAACTGGGTACAAAGATTGCAAGAGCAAGCTGGTTCCTCCTAGTATCGCCGGTGGCAGTTGGAACTAACTGGAGGGGGGGCGGTATGGCTCCATCCCTCACTTTTATACCCCCAGGTCTTGCAAGGGTCTCCCTGGCAGTGAGAGTTGGAGGGGCAAGAGTCTTCACTTCCAGCAATTTCTGGAGGCTTTTGTGGAAATGCTTAAAAAGACAAGCTCTTCCGATTTGCCAGGGGCCAGGACGTGATCCCATGATCCCATGAGTGAGAATCATGGAGTCACTCCAAGAAGAATCAATATACCTCAACTGTAGCAAAAAAATAATAATCACTTTACAAAAAAAAAAATCCACATATGAATGAGAACACAGTTTGGATTTGGAGTTTTAGTTGGCATTTGAAAAGGCAAAAATATTACTAGAACTGGTAAAATTAGCCAGTAAAACTGAAAGTCATAGAATGTGATAAAGAGATGACTCCAATTTTTTTGAGTTTGTATACTGTAATAGTGAATGGCCTGGGCTCCCATAGCAATGAATATCACCAGTCTTCCTGGCATGAAGCAAAGGACAAGGACATTTACATATGAAACAAGACTCTGGATGAAGGATTGCCAGTTGGCTAGTATTTTTCCAGACCAGCTGGTTAGTTTTGTTACTAGACTGTGTCAACTATTTGGATGAGCTTGGAGTTGAGCTGGCATTTCAGTAGGATGGGCGAACGCGGTTCAGAAGTTTGGAGTTTGGACCAAACTCGACCAGTTCGGTTGACCGAACCGAACTCTATTTTCAAACCAAACTGAACCGGATTTCTGAACTCGGCTCTGTTCGCCCATCCCTAAAAGATAATATTCCATTTAGTTCAATGGGGTTTGAATTTCCAAACTTTGTTCAGAAGTTCGAAGTTCNTATTCCATTTAGTTCAATGGGGTTTGAATTTCCAAACTTTGTTCAGAAGTTCGAAGTTCGGACCGAACTCAAATAGTTTGGTCGACTGAACCGAATTTCCGAACCGAACCAAATTTCCGAACTGAACCAAATTTCCGAACTCAGTTCTGTTCACCCATCCCTACATCTCAGTACAGTAGCCTAGGCAATTGCCTACAAGGCACAAAATAGGCCAGACTGAGGTACTGCAGCAAGTCTACTTCCTTCTTGGCTGCAGCCACTGAGTGGTCTGGTCTCTACTTGACCCTGCCTTTCACATCAGAAGATGCATGCAGAAGCCCCAACCTGAGATACAAAGTCTGCAGTATTTTCCCAATAGTAGGGAATGGATCACTCCATTATGATCTGTTGTGCACTTTTCTGAAGTGACCAATGGTGGCCAATGCTAGAGATAGGATGTTGGACTAGATGGACCATTGGTCTAATCCAGTATGGCGCTTCTTATGTTCTCATGTACTCTGCCCATCAAATAAGAAAACTGCCTGTAACCCTCATTCAGAAGACCCACCCACCCTGACTTGGTCCTCCTAATTCCTTGGCTAGTATGCCATGCAGGGAAACATCAGTCCTGACCAAGAATAAAAGAGAGTTTCCACTTTCAGCTGCTAGACACTACAGTAAGACTAGACATCTGGTAGCCAGGCAGCATGTCTGCCTTCCTTGTGCTTTTACCTCTGTTCATGCCCCACGGGGGCACTAGAGAGGAGGAGCAGGAACAGGAGAAAGATGGGAGGCAGCACAACAGCAGCAACAGATGAGTAGTGCTTACTACAGGTTTCAGCGGGCTTCCAGCCAGACACCATGACACAAGGAGACCTCCTACCCCCAGCTACGTTTGCAACCTTTCCCAGGCAAGAAAAATGGCCAAAAGGACAAAAGATGGTTAAAGTTGTAATCAGGGACTGAAGAGATCACAGTGCATGCCACAGAATTCCTATGGAACTCTGAACAAGTTACGTAATAGACCATCTATCTAAAAGGGCCATTGTGAAGAAAAATACCCTAGTAACTATGAGGCGCACAGAGTGTGTGGTGATGAGGACTACACCACTGAACTGGAGTAGATTTCTTGTTATCTAATATACTGGTATGGTCCTTATCACCACAGAATCTGTGCACCTCATAGTTACTAGTGTATTTTTCTCCATGAATTTTATGTGCCTCATTAGTTCTATGTGCCTCATGAGTTCTATGTTTTTCTCCTGTTCCTGCTGTTGGCCTAAAGATTGATGCTGAAAAGACATTCACAGTGTGTCAGCTTTCCCATATATAAAATAGCAATAAGTTATCCTTATTTCCATTCCAAAGTGCTTAGGCTTGGACAAATCTCCAGGGGAAGGGAGTTCCACAATACTGTCTGTTCCTAAGCCTCACCTCCTGAGCAGCCTCCTTTGAGACTGATATTGATAGAGACTGACATGCATTACATAAAAGCAAGCTAGAGCCTTTAAATCACCAAGTTGTAGTAAGCCTTGACAGAATCAGGACCACTGTGGACTCTGTTGACAACAAACAGGGGAAAACCAGAGTCCAGGATGCAGGTCAGACTCAAAAACATATCCTTCGACAGTACCTTTTGCCAGGTACAGTAATGTATTTTTTTAATTTTGTACCAGTGTAAGGTTTGCACTGGGTTGAGCAGATAAAAGGGCTCATTAACACCTCCTCAATCGAGCAAATGAAAGAGCCATGAGTCCTTTGCCTATTGTTTATTCTTTGCTGAGCACGGTATGAGTGGGGCACCTTTTCTCACTTTACTAAGCTTGGGATAAGCACCACTATCAAGAAGAAAGATAACACTCAAGCAAGAGGCCTGGGGTCAAGATGAAAACTAAAAAAGGTAGAAAGCATTGTTAGTGTGTGAGATGATTCTTTAGCATGCTGAAAGAGACTATCATTGCTTCCACCTGTGCTCTTCTGGGTGTCTTTAAAACTTTAGCGCCAAAGTCAGTGCATTCATTTGAGAATTTTGATTTTTTAATAGGCTGAGTTTCAACTTGAACAATCACAAACATAGGTGACACAAAGTCTCTCATACAGACATCCTTTTCCCCCAACTCAGCTCCAAAGTCATTGGACTATTAAAAATTTTCATAAACATACGTAAGTGTATTTAAATTAAGGGTGGTATGAATTGTACCTATTTCTCTCCATCAAATGGTGGAGGGTGTGTAAAAAGGTCAAGCCAAGACACAAACCCAAGAGACAGGCCAGAATGTGAAGTCCAAAAACAAGCTAAGAGGTTAATGATGGGAAGTCAGTCCAAGGAAGATGGGATAAGGGATAAGGATGCAGACCATAGCACTGGCTGATGGTAGGATGGTGGCAGGCAGGCTGGAGGTGAGGTTCAGGAACAGGCAGGCAGGAACATTCAATTTCTTGTTGTGTGGTCTTCTGTCAGAGGCATGACAACCATAGCCAGGCCAGCAATCAGAGCCCTTTACTAACAAAATTAAGTGTGGCACAGCCTGAAGATCCAGCAGTCATTGGCTCAAGGCCCACCAAGTCCTGGCAAAGCAACGGAAAATATGGGCTGATGCTTAATCCCCAGGCAATGTAGCTCTCCAGCTCTAGCGGGATTGAAATAATGGCCATCTTACATTAGCTACTCCCTGCTGTTACTCCACTGGAGGGCACCTGCTCTACCCTCTGTTAGTGAGAGAACCCTGACCAAGGGCTGAAGCCATAAACTGAAATTCAGTTTGCAAAAAGAAGCAAGAAAAGTGCTATTAGAGATATTTATTAATCCTGCATTTCCTCAGTCTATAATTTTGAGTTTGCCTGAGGAAAGGCCCTGTGTGGCCTGAAAGGTTGCATACTTTCACCAACAGACATTGGTCCAATAATAGATCTTTGAAATACCTTGGTTTATCAAGAAAGATATCATCATTATCTTAAAAAGTCAGCAGAAAATGTTTATAACCCCAGCCAGAGGGTTATGAGCCAGCCAGACTCATCCAAACCTCACATCCTACTCAATATGTCAACAATGGTAACGTCTATATTATGGAAGATGCTGTGAAACATGAATACCTATAGTACTTGAGTCTAAACATGACAAAAGCAAACTCACAAAGGTCTGTGAAGCAGATGAGAAAAGCTTCTATTTATGTAACACCATTAATTCACACAGTGCTTTACTAACTTACAACCACATAATCAGACATGTTTTCTCTCCCAAATAATCCGAGATACACAAGGAGACATGGAAAATTTAGAGAGAATAAAAAGTTGCAGGTAAGTGTTGAGGAGAAGCTTTTATGAGGAAAGAGAGGGTTTCTGGCAGACACCAAAATAAAGGCCAGAAATTTCTGGATATAGAGGGCATTAAAGAAAAGGAATAACACCAAGAGTAGAGAAGAGAGACAAGAGGAAAAGTAGGAAGTTAAGATTGGGAATAACCTCAGGACGGAGTGCGAAGGGGAGTGGGGGGGAAAGTCACAGCAGCTGTGTAGAAGGGATTAACAACATACAATGCAGAGCTTTCAAAAATTGAGGAAAAGGAGACTGAAATGGGATGTTGTAAGAGAGGAGGTGATAATGTGAGCCAAGGATGCAGGATGGGATTACACAATCAGAGTAATGGAAGAGAAATGTCAACAGCACCATTTTGCATAACATGTAGCAGGAAGATCAGCAAGGAGAAGGCTGTAACAGTCAAGAATATAAGTTAGCATTGTAGATACAAATGTTAACAAAACAGATATCAGAAAGAGAAGAAGTAATGAGAGGATGTGCTGAATGACTAAATATAAGTAGGAGGCAAGAAGGATAGATAGACACACATATATTGTGACTCAAACAGACAAGAAGAATAAGGAGGCTTCCATGAATGGTTGGCTTTGGAAGGATTAATAGTGCTCCAAGTCACTCCACATGCTTACTGGAGCTGGGTGGGATTGGCCGGAAGGTTTTAATCCATGGTCCATGTGTGCACGGATCAAACCTACTCTGTGTGTGCAGACATGGTGCACAGGCAAAGTCTGCCACCACACCACTACCTGTCAGAACGAAAGGCAGGGCTGTATCAGCGGACGTCACCTGTGGGAGGCTGGTGCACATGGGCACTGACCCCCTTCTGCTCATGGCACCCCCCAGCCTGCACCTACATCCCCCAAACTCCTTATCTTGCCTCTGGTGCTGCCACACCTGTGTGCAGCCTGCAGCCCTGAAGACAGCCCCCAGCTGGCAGGGCACTCTCTGTCTGGAGTGAACACCCAGAGCATCACAGCCAGAAGGTGTGGCCAGCAGCAGACAATGGGTTCCAATGGGAATCCAGCAGCCATGAAAACTATGCTTCCCAGGCAATCCTGCTCCAGGCTCCCCCCACCTTCTGGCCCTGGCTGGCCTGGTTTGTCTGTCTGTGACGTGTGGTATGTCACTCTCCAGAGTGAACACCCAGAGCATCACAGCCAGGTGTGGTCAACCGCAGGCAATGGGTTGGTGTTGGTTGATTGCTTTAAAATTACAGAGTTTTTGGTGTGTGTGTTGGGTGTGTGTGTGTTTGTGTGTGTATTAAAGAGTTTTCATGTTTCAGTATTACAAAATCATGAATCTCGTGATTGTAAGTGTTATAGATTTGGGGTACCCCTGGAAATGTAACTCCCTGTTGGGATTCATTTCCCTTGGAATGTAGGTCATTGTATCGGGCCATTGGTCACACTTGAGCTTGTTTGTCAGCCCCTTGTCTTAGAACAATGGTGTGGGTTGGGCGATGCTGAGGACTGGGTGGGACAGCTTTCAGTCTGTCAGAGTAGAGAGCTGCAGCCTGGCTGGAGGTTTGGGGGCAGAAGGCTACAGAGAGACAGCCTTTTGGGAAGCCCCTGTGGTGCTAGACCTGGAGGTAGGCCTGAAGCGGCTGTATTGTTTGCCGTTCTGCTCTGGGCTGTGGCTTTTTCGGCTTGTCTGCTAATGGGCTGATGACAACAAACAGCAATTTACAATACTTCATGGCAATTTACAGCAGTTTAAAAAAATGTACGTTAGTTTACAGGAGTTGCGGAATTTATGGGAGCGTACATAACATTTACGGCATTTACAATAGTTCATGGCAATGTACCGCAGTTACGGCAGTTTTAGCGACATTTGAGACCATTTTCGGCAGTTGTCCCATGCTTTTCAGCACCTTTTAAGTATACCAATAGACTGATAAGGCTCCCTCTTTGCAACTCAGTCCTTAAATTGTTTGATCACACAACCCGCTCCGTTCACCTGAATGGGACTTGCCCTGGTAGAGCACTTTGAGAATTAAGTTGTTAATGGGGACCCTTCTTTAGCAAAAGAGGAGATCTGCATTTATTCCTTCCTCTCTAATTTAAGCCCAAATTGCCCCATGCTAGCAGAATTTCCTGGGTCAAAAATACCCTCAAAAGGAAACAAAATATGCTAAACAGTGCATGCTGCTGTGCCTGCAGTCAATGGAATGTATAATATGAGCGAGTTACTTTTCTACTATCTCATACAATTGAATAACAAAGCAACTTACCAGGTATGGATCCAAATGTCCTGTTCGTGTGTGTGCCCATTGTAATGTGGGTTTCTTACATTAGACGGGGTTGCTCTGGCATGCAAGGGGCTGAATGAGCAAGCCCTCAGCAGAAGTCAAATCGAAAGAGAAGGAATAAAGGGAGAGCTACCTTTAAAACACATTTGCTAGTTCAAGCAGAAAGGACAGCCACTAAAACCAATTAAAAGCAGGGCTCTCATCTGATCCACCAATCGCAAAACAGTACACACAGTGACAGCACATTCCGACAGATCACAGCAATTTACGTCATTTTACAAAATTATACAGAAGTTCTCAAAAGTTTACGACAGTTCACAGAAGTCCACAAGAGTCTCTGAAACTTTCAAAAAGGAGAAGAACAGCAATATGCTTGAGTGGAAAGAGGCATAAAATATCGGTAAGTGCCACTGCTTCAGTGGGGTTTGCCGTGTACATGAAGGCGGTATCAGATTGGACATGTCCGACAAAAAGAGCGGCTGCTGCCACTTGCCGTTTCACCCCTAGCTGCAGAGTTCTGCAGGACCTGACTGGAGGAGCGGGCAGCTGATCCCAGCCGTTTCTCTTCATTCCCTTCTCCCTCGCTGCCCCGCACGCCTGGAACTCCCTCCCTGCCTTTGTCCGCCTTGCCCCCACCCTCCACGCCTTCAAGTCCCTCCTCAAAACCCACCTGTTCCGCTCCGCCCTTCCTAACTCCTGCTAAGCATTCCCACCCAGGATTATCATCCACCTATTATCTGCAAACTCCCAATTTACTGTAACCAAGCCAAGAATGTGTACCTGAGTTCTCGCATCCTCATGAATGTCACATCCCTTGTCTCTAGCTCTGTTTTCCCCTTCCCTGTCTCCCCTCCCCCTGCCTCTAGATTGTAAGCTCTCAAGCAGGGACCATGTCTATCTTATTTTTTGTAAGTGCCAGGTACATTGCTTGTGCTATGAATGCTTATAATAATAATAATAATTAATAAACTTGTACATCTGTAAATTAATGGACTATTCTACCACACAGTAAGTCTCCAGTTTCTCTCTTCTGCCGAAGGGACAGAGCCTGGAACTTCCCACCACTCATGGAAGTGGGGTGAGCAACATGAGTGCTGAAAATCTGTAAGTGACGAGAGTTGTGATAAACCTGTGATTTTTGGCTTTCACTAAGAAAGCAAGTTTCCCTATAGTTGTGGACAGAAGCTTTAAAACATGACTGCAGTGTCTGGCTGAGACACTGATGGGAAACGAAAAGAACCCCAGGTTAATTATTGCTTGAGCTCCGAGTCTGACCTGTTAGTTGGTTTGTTTGAAAAATACCAAATGTCTTGGTTCTCATTATGCCTTTCTCCATTTGTACATGTGAACTGAAAATTTGCTGTTGCTTGTCCCAGCCCTCTTTTCTGCTTCATCACTCAGCCTCTGTAGTTGCTTGTCGTCAAAGAGCATTAATGCTATTTGCCTCCCCGAGCTGCCCTGTGGGCAGGAGGGGCAGGATAAAAATCTTTTATAAATAAATAAATAAATAAATAATTAAAAATGAAGAGTTTTCTGTTTGGTTTGAAAGTAATTGTTGCTATACTAACAACATTTACCTTCTGTACAATGATGTCCACGCAATTACAACCTGAATAATTTGCATTTTTAGTTCCTGTGTGATTTGATGCTTGAGAAAGCTGAACTTTGAATGCTTACATTGGTTGGAATATTTTGGTGGGCTCACTGTGGGGAAAAAACAACAGAGAAAATATAGAATCTTTTCCAAAGAAGTTATTTGGTGACAAAGTTGTTTTGCTCATTTTGCACACAGCCTTGTGCGGTTTTAATCTTTTTGAAGGAGGAAATAACTACATTAGCCACTTTGAATTTTGCTACCCACTCTACTTGGAATTTGGGATCTTAAGGATTTTTCCCATGTATTATTTTTCTCTTGTTCTCTCGTCTGGAAGCTTTCGGCTTGACGGAAGGATACGAAAGTACAATATCAGAGGTGGGAAATATTTTTCCTCCCAGGGACCAATTGCAGCATTTATGGTGTGCATTTTAGGATACCATATAATCCCATTGAGTTTTCCTGCATTTCAATTGTGGCCTATTAAATTGTGTATTTCTTTCAGAAACTGTAACGTTTCCTTGAATTGCACCTTAAGTAAGGTACTGGAAATTTCTATAATCTGGGCTAGCTGTTATGGTACTCCTGCCATTGAACACATTGCTTGCTGGTGATTATTGGAGATGGGTCCCTGCCAGTGGACTTACAATCTAAGGACAAGGGTGAGAGGAACACAGGGAGTGACAGACACACACATTCCCATTTTTTACAAATGGGGAAGTGAGGCTGTAAAACATGTTAATTTCAAAATTCTGCTTGGCCCCACCTACCGTCAGCGTGGCCTTACCTACCATTGGCTCCACCCACTGCTGGTCCCGCCCACTGCCCCACTAGCCTTAGAACCCACCAGCTGCCACTGGGCACCATGCACAGGGTAGGTTCAGCCCATGTGCATGCGACGTGCATGGACCTTGTATCAGGGGCTAACATATAATTCTCTCAGGAACTGGCACCAACCTGGTCTTAATTTGCTAAATTAGTATGGACAGTGGGTGTTTGCATCTGGGGCTTAGTTGGGTTGTCAGGCTCCGGGGCGGAGCCAGGGAAAGGGGAGGGGAAGCAGGTAGGCCAGAGGGGAGACGGGGTGCAGGGAGTCTGGAATGTCCCTCAGATTAAACGAGGAAACCTCTCAGCCACTCTCCAATACCTTAGGAGATTAAGCACTCAGCATAAGGAACAGTCACGCTGGTCTCAGAAGGCTTTCGGCTCATTATCGAGGTTGAGGAACAGGAAGCCAGGAGCAAGGAATCCAGGAACCAGAGGCAGGGATCAAGGAATCAGGGGTAAGGAACAAGGAACCAGGGGCACGAGGGATATGGAGTAAGGAACCAGGGGCACGAGGGATATGGAGTAAAGAACAAGGAAACAACAAGGCAGGAGAGCAAGGGATCAGGTTGAGGGATGGGAAGCCAGAAGCGAGGAATCAAGGAACCAGAGGCAGGGATCAAGGAACCAGAGGCAGGGGAGCGAGGGATCAGGGGGTAAGGAACAAGGAACCAGGGGCAGGGGAGCAAGGGGCCAAGACTAGGGAGCAATGGAGCAAGGGGCCAAGACTAGGGGGCGAGGAACCAAGACTAGGGAGTGAGGAACTAAGACTAGGGAGCGAGGGAAACCCTAGGGGCAAGGGGAGCAGCGAGGGACTAAAGGTAAAGAAGTGAGAGTCTAGAAGCAGGGCGCTGGGGGCTAGAGGAGCCCAAATCTAAAGGGCAGCAGAGGGGCTGAGGAACTAGTAACATAGAACAGGGGGGGGAAGGATCAGGGAACAAGCCCTGGGGGGCATCAGGGCCAATGGGGAGAGAACAACAGGACATAAAAGGAGGCAAGAACCATCCACACAGAACATCAAGCACAACAGGACTTACACAACCTAAAAGAGCAACTAAACATACAAACAGGGCAAGGAGTGAATAGGAACCACCAGCCTAAACCACACCCACACACAGACAACAAAGAGAGAGGGAGGGAGCTGGGCACAGGAAGCCCCAACACACACACACAATAACAAGACCGGTATCAAGGCAAGGGGATAGCACACGAGGGAACACAACACACTTAAGACTGACAACTACAAACAAAACAAGAGGAAGAGAAACCAGCATGAGCTGAGCAAGGAATGATCTGAAGCGCTGCACCTGCCACAGCTCCCAGCAGTCCTAAATATCCCTGGGAGCCAATCAGACTGTGGCAGGTGGACCACGCCCTTCCACAGGTGTGGAAGCAAAGTAGGCAAGAGGAGGAGAAAGCCAAGAAGGGGGAAAGAGACACTCCCTGCAGCAGCCTGCCAATAGTGCAGGATGCAGGGAGCTTCCTAACCGGTTCCCAAGGCCAGGGGTTCATCAATAGTATGAAGGAAACAAATGGCATGTCAGATAGAGGAAAAAAATCCATCATTTGGCCAGTCTGACAGTGATATATCTGAAGCAAGTACACCAGGTATCTAACATGAGCTGTCAGATGTGTATGTGATCGCGAACTAATTGATACTTGACATACTTCACATGCCTTTGTTACAGTCTGGGATACAGAGTTATACTTAAGTCTCAAAATGGGGTGACACAAACAATATTTTGGGAACAACTTGTCCTACCTTGGCCATTTTTACCTGGACAAACACACACACACTGCCACTCAGTGTTTGGGTGGGTGTGTGGCGGGGGGGGGGGTGTCCGTGTAAATGGGCACACACCAGCCACGCCAACACCCCCCCCCCCATTCCCACCCCCCAGTCCATGTAAAAATTGCCCTTGTTTTATGTAAGAAACTGCAGTTCGCTTATCAAGTGAATATAAAAAAACTAATGTATAAAATATAAATGAAACAATAAATATGTTTAATTAGAAAATGAACGTCAGATACTTCAGATGCATCTTACAATATGCATTATTCTTCCTCACTTTTTAAATGAAATGGGGTCTTCTCAGTGGCCAGATAGAGTGAACTATTAAACCCCAGTCTTCTGTGTATATCTTCTGCTGGTACATCCCAGCCTATTTTGCAACAGCTTCTCCCTGTTGTCTCATATTCAACTGGTTTGCCATTATAACCCTCCAATCCTTCTATGCCAAGTTTATATCTTGTTATAAAAGGTTCCTGATTCTTTTCCTGTGTAAAACAAAGAACTACATTTTTCCTCTTCACAAAAATAATGTGGTCTAGTAACTGTTAAAAATATAAATAATTCATTCAGTTTTACAAGTGAATTAAGACTGATTTTATTATTGGCAGCATTTTCTGAGAAACTGGCATTATTGACCATTGATTCAGAAGGATCCACATTTTGTAAAACTTCATGCTTGGCAAACTTCTTGGGTAGTTTCTTATGCATGGTATTCAGTGATCTGAGAGGCCAAGACCACTAAGACCCTTATGTAGCAAGGTCCTTAAGCAAGCACCTGATTTTAATGTGTGAGTAGTTCCATTGAGCTCACTTATGCCATGCATCACAGAATAGATTTAGGAAAGCCCAACCCCTTCCCACCAGAAACCCAGGCTAGGGCTTGATATAGCTAGGCCACCTTGGTCCATCAATGTCTACTCTGTCTTCTCTCACCCCATTCCATATCCTGACCTACAGTATGTCATATGCTTGTAACAGTAGTAACTAAGTTACAAGTGACTTATATACAAGTGTAATAAGCCTGTGACTAAATAAATATAGTGATCATTTAATTGCTGAAACTTCCTCCCTGAACAGTGAATACACACAATCTGTTGCCTTCCTCCCTTTTCTCTCTCCGAGGCCCTCCTACAACCCTGCCTCTTCTGTCAACTCCCTAGCTCCTCATCCCAGTAGATTAGCGATTCTTCTCTTTATATACTGTCTTATCCTTCAGCATCCCCACTCCTCTTTGTAACTAAGCCAAGCAAATGTAGCGCATCTGCAACTTTTTGAGTTCTTGAATGTATCCCCGAATCTGCCTTGTCTCCCCTCCTTGTTTCAACCTAGACTGTAAGCAGAAAAGGGCAAGGACCAATTTCTAACAGAGATGGGAATACAAATTGATTTTCAGATTAATTACAGATTTGGATTTAAAAGTTTCAGATTAATTACGGATTCAGATTTCCCCTCACCCCCACCCCCCCAGACCCCAGAGTTATACTTACCGGCCTCGGAGGACTTGGTTGAACCGCTGCTGCTGCTGCTAATACAGGGGCTCCAGTAGTCTTCCTCACTGTAGTGTGCTCCCTGCTCTGTTTTAGTTAAGGGCGGCAGTCATTTTGCACACATGCCAAACGGTCCCAGCAGCCATTTGTACATGTGCAATCTGGAGCAGGGAGCATGCTGCAGTGAGGGAGCCTGCAGGAGGCCCTGCAGCAGAAGTCGTGATTCAATCAAGCCTCAAAAGGTCGGTAAGTACCACTCCAGGGGCCCAGGGAATGGGGGTAAATCTGGGTACCTAAATTTAGATTCGTAACTGGTAGGGCACGTTGTGGTTCAGTAGAAATTAATCCGTAACGGCCCGTTATGGATAGTTACAGATTAATCTAAATCTGTAGTGTCCATCCCTAATCTCTAGTTCTAGTCATGTCTACGACTATATAATAATAAAAAAATATGAATCCTAGAACACCGTACCCACTTTGTAGGACAAAAGTTAATGTTTGTGTGGCCCCCATCAAAGCCTACTTTAAGAATCAATTTATCATAGTGGAATGGTTAAAATGAAGGCCTGTCCTTAATTTTTAACACCATGCATTCTTTGTATTCCAGATCTGTGGGCCAGCTGAAAACTGATTGACAGAGGAATAGATGATGGACAGGCCAATTCCTCATAAATAGCAGGTGCACTGGAGAGGAGGTTATTTCTCTTCCTACTTCTACCACCCACCATCTTGACTGTAAATGGTTGCTCCATGTGGCATTTATGTAAGTCTAATTTTAAGGTTTCAGTGTAGGGCTGCCAAGTTGCAAATAAAACACAGCTTTAACAATATGTATCAGTTTGCATAAAATTAGTACCCACATGTCTAAGTAAGTTAAATCAAAAAGTCGTCTTCTCTTCCTGCCAGCAAATGGCTCAGGAAGGCACAACATCAGTGTCCGTTTTTCTTATGGTATCAGATCTCTTAGTTTATTACGCCAGCTTAAATGTTTTTTTGTTATCCTTCTCCTTCTCAATGTTAAACTTTAATTGGTATTTTACTATGAAAAGATTCCACAATAAAAACAAGTTTGGATCTTCTCAATACTGAAATCAGCTGCCCATGAGATTCCTTTGGTTGGCTAGGGGCTTTTATGAAGAATTGCTAATAAAATTTTCCATTCTCCAAAATTTCTCTTTGCATGGCAAGGAAGAATTAATTTTAATTCAGGCTGATTTTTAACATCTATTGAGAATAACTTTTAAGGTTGACATTCTTAAAGTGTTTGGGTCTTTTCTGAGTCTTTCAACCTGTCAAAGAAAGAAACTGTCAGTTATGGTTCATTTCCTTACAAGTGGATAGAAGCTGTATTATATCACTGCTCACCACCATGGATTCTCTTTCTCTCTATTTATAAATGAAAACAGATGAACTCAGTAAAAAGTAAGTCCACAGAATTATGGCTTCCTTTACTCTCGTGGTAAAGAAGTTTATACATAATTGGCACATAATTTTATCCAGTGGTTTCTTGAACTTAAAAAAGGAACCATTCAGTTTAAGAACTTGACGGTTTCATTTCAAACCAATCCATCACATTTTCTGAAGTTAACAAACGTGGATTGACTGAACAGTGTTGACCTGCTACACCATCCAAAACTCAGGAGAGCAATGTGGCTCACCTTTCCTAATTCATCCTGAAGCCTCTAGTCTAGACTGGCTTTATGGCCTGAGACAAGCAGTGGCTTATCAATAACAGAGACATAAAAACTAGGGGTCAATCCTGCTTTCACTGAAAGAAGTGTAAATCCAGAAATTTGGATTCCATTCAATGGAGAGAGAACTTGGCCAATTGTTTAGTAAATATAGTTTTAGTGAAACATACCTTTCTATATACTTAGCAGTCATAAGTCAAACTTTATTTGAAATACATCTTAAAATTTAACGTTTTGGTCTACTACTATCATCTGAATGCCAAAAACTGCCCATGGTTCTATTTAGTTAGTTTTGGTCAAGCAATACACTATTAGCCAACATCTTACGTATTCCATGGGCAACTCCTATGAATGCCAGTTTCAATAACAGACTGGCAGGCAAATGTAACGTATCCACTGTTATGTTTCCATTAAGCCTCAATGAAAGTAAACTTTGTTAAAAGAAAGGACCTGTCTCACTTGGCTTCAAACACTGTGCTAGATCCTGAGTTAGTCTTACTGGATGCAATGCTATTGGCTTCAATAGAGCTATGCCTGTTTACACCAGATGAAGATCTGACCAATGTTTGTTTTGGGGACCCATGGTTTTCTCAAAATGACCATTATAAAACTCAACAGACTAATGTGTTTTTACACTGCTGTCCAATATATACCATATCTAAATAATGACCCTACTACATCAGTGCAAAGAAAAGGGTAAATGTGCACACCCACTAGTTCAGGAAGCATCTTAAAAGCTCTTTCATGTTTACTTTTCCACAATTTAGTTAGGGCAGAAAGGAGGAAACCTTCTGGTTAACTATAGTGAATTGATTATATAATGCAGAAACAACAAATAGCTCATTCTGTGTCATCATGCCATAAAATAAATGGTTTTAGCAACACACTGCCTAGAACTTTGTGAGCTGGCAAATGTATGGGACTTGCATCATCATCATCACATAGAATATGAACCTGATGTTTCTGAACCACTGACCATATTCGGTATATTAATAAAAAGTTGCATACAACAGAGAACATAATCAAACTTGAACGATTTAATTAAAGTAATACAATGGGTCAGATCCTGCATCTATTATAATTGACATCTATGCATGTAGCGTCAAGATAAATGCCATCAAAGGAGCTTTTTCATGGTGGTGTTTTTGAGTTTTAAAATTAACCACCAGTAGAAGCAATCTCATTTACTTGGCAATAGGCACATCCTCAAGCAGTTACTGATTTACCCTTTCTATGATGCCACCCACTTTCTTGCCAAGACCCCTTCTGTGTTAACTATTTTCAAACGTTGTTCAGAGTGGTGACCAGCTCAGGGAGGTGTGAATAAACAGGCCACAGCCACAACCAGCTCTGCTTTTATCCTCCCAGAGCTGCTTCCATTTGTGAAGTTCTGAAGCTCTCAGAGTAGAAATATTATCTACAAACTGGGCCTAGGCTCTTGCTTCTTTCTGAGGCAAAATTACATCAACATTGTAACTGTCACTCAAAAGAACATAAGAAATGCCATATTGGGTCAAATGGCCTACCTAATCCAGCATCCAATCTCTGACAGTAGGTAGCTTCGGATGCTTTCAGAGAAGTGTACAACAGGTCATAATGGAGTCGTCCATTTTTGTTATTCCCTCCCATCCTTTAACAGTCAGAACTTTCAGCCCGACTCTCATTGACTGAAATAGGGATTTTGTGAGAATAGGATGCAGATTCTATTTGTTTAGGATGCTATCATTCTAGAAGCTGCACTGCTTCACCATTTAGAAGTATATAAACATTTAAATAGGTTTATAAAAATAAAATCAGGGCACTAGCCAGTTGCTCCAAGACTCTCTTCCTATCACAAATACATTATAAATTACATTCAAATATTCTTCTTACAGAATTTTTTTTAAACATTTTTTTTTTTAGGAAAGTTGTATATTTAAAAAGATTACAACTGTATGAATACACTCTCTGTGTGTGAACACAAGGATCCTACATCTTAGGTCATTCAGGTCAATTAGCCATTCATGCGCCATAGTATAATGCACAGCTTGTTGTGTGGTGTAACTCCTAGAAAATTATTATTCATTGAAGGTTTTTAATAACATACCATTAGTGTTAAGATAATAAACATTGTTAACAAATGGTCTATAGCTGGCAAGGGACTGCTCTTCTTTATGTTAGGCATTATCATCATTTCAAGATAGGGGTTCATTTTTAATCATGAAGTCTAAATCCAGAGAATTAGTCTTTCAAAGTTTCTTCTTTTCGTAGCAACTGTCAAAGGACAGTTGAAAGAGCCCAAAAGCCAAACAGAAATGGATTGTCCCCCATCCCAACTCTAACTGCTAGCAGAATATTTTAATTCCTTGTGTTTTTAGATCACATCAAGACCACAGATGAACAAACCGCTTATTCTGGAGCAATACGCTCCAGAAGCATTTGCTCTTCTAAACCTAAAGAGCTTGAATTAGGGAGGGAAAGCTAAAATGGTTTATTTTGGAGCAGTCACAACTAAAGTATTATGTAAACCCAGACAAAATGGGTTTCCCCTGTGCAGTCAAGGTAAAAAAAAAAACCAGAATAAAATTAAATTACTGCTCCTTTTTATTTAATAAGCTTTAGTTTAAATGCATCTCTCAAAATTAGAATGCATTCATTATTCTAAAATGATTCCCATTTCCAACCATGTAATAATTAGAAATCTTTACTCAATATTTTTATACAAACATTTTTAATACTGAAAACAAAAGTTTAACTGTGTTATATTATTCTTTTAAGCTGCCATAATGCCAGTAAAGCTAATGGGCTCCAGACCAGGACACAGGAGGGACACAGCACTTTTGGCACTAGAAGACAACATCTTTTGGCTATGGATACAGGCCACAGTCTGTGCTTTTACTTCTAGGTCTCCTTGCAGCGTCCAGATTTTGGATCCCAAGGTAGTGGTAACACAGCTCTACACAGGCATAGACACAGTTACTGCAGTACTATAAAATGGATCCAGTCTTTTATTTCCAACACTGCCCACAAAGCCATGATGGGTAACTGCTTCTTTCCCCCACAGTAGGGTGATTGGCATTTGCCCCAGGGAATAAAAACATTGTTAATTTGCATGGGTTGGTATATATGAATATATGCAAATTTATTTAAACCAGCATTGTACAGTTTTCTTCTTTGTCCTCACAGTCCCCCTGAGAGGGAAACCTCCACAGCAGCAGACCCCGAGGAACAGTTGGCAGAGCCCTCTCTGCTGCTGTTCCCACACTGGCAGTTGCCCATGAACTAGGGATGGGCGAACGCAGTTCGGAGTTCGGCCCGAACTCGGTCTGTTCGGAATACCGAACGAGAACCTGAACCCGAACACAAACATACCGAACAGAACAGAACACCGAACAGCGAAATGGCTGAACAGTTCGGTCAGTTCGGATCGCGTTCGGGTGAGTTCGGGTGGCAAAAAAAGGTTCACTGGAAGGTGACAGGGAGGCGTAGTACTAGTCACTGAGGAGCAGACTTCCAGGCACCAGGGGTGGAGAGGCTTGCAAGAAATGAAACTATCTGCCTCCCCACTTCCCAACACCTTCTGAGCTAGTCACTGTTCCTGAACAGCAGGCGCTGATAGGATTATTAGATTGCTTTAAGTTGCATTTCAGTTTTGTACTGAAATGAAACTTAAACTGAAACCTTGTGTTTCTGATTCCACCTCCCCCCATCCCAGAGAGAGAGAGAGAGAGAGAGAGAGAGGTTAGGGATAGTAGTTGTAGGAGCTAGCTTAGTGATAGAGATAGCATTAATGATTTAGTTTTAGTGTTTGTAGGAGTAGGCCTGTGTACTTATTAATCCATTTAGTTCATAGCATTTAGAATAGTTAATAGCAGCTAGATTTAGTGTAGATAGATATATATAATATTAGATTAAAACATTTTTTTAAAACCCATATAAAAACAAAAAAACCAAATAAAAAACAAAAGAAAACCATATGAAACCCAATAGAAAACCAAAAAACCATATAAAAAAAACCAAACACCCATAACATTTCCCAAACGGCTGAACCAAACGGCTGAACCGAACGGCCGAACTGAACGACAGAACCCGGCGAACTAACCGAACGGCCAAACCGAACGCAAACGAACCGAACGGCCAAACCGAATGGATGAACTGAATGCAGCCGAACTGAACGGCCGAACCCGAACCGCGATCTGTTCACCCATCCCTACCATGAACCCCTACGAAGTGCTGGTGGAAAACCTTTAGCAGCTCATACAAGATGGAACCAGGAATACCTCCATGCCTGCCACTAGATCTCAAGCTTCCAGTAAGCCTTCCTTCCCAGCCAGGGACAGTGCTAGAGTGTGTGCCACCACAGGCAAAATAATCATGCTGTCCTGACCTGGCCCCAATTCCTTACCTAAGCTGGTCAAGGCCCTGTCACTCATGAACAGCTTATTGATGGGGATAGGAATTCTGTGTTCCAAGCACTCTTGTTTCCTACCAAAATCAGTGGTGAAGAAGTGACCCCTGGAGTCCACCCCAGATCACAAGGCCCATCAGGCAGATGCTCTGGAAAGGGTATCCACTGGGTAGGTCAGCTCTGAGCCAAAAGAGGAATCATCCTGCATTGATAGCAGATAGCACCTCTTCCCAAGTCTTATTTATTTATTTGTTTGTTCGTTAAAATTTTATACTCCACCCTTCCCTGAAGGCTCAGGGTGAAACACAAGAAGAAAAATAATAAAAATACAAAGCAATACAATAAAATCCACTAAACATCCCTACCCCTTACCCCAAAAACCCACCCACCCACCAAACCTCTATCCCTGCCTGCTGAAAGCTCTGCCAAAAAGAAATGTTTAATATCGCCTCTGGAATATGCTCAAGCCTGGGTTCTGGCAGACCTCTGGGGAGGGAGTTCCATAGTACTAGGGCAGCAACTGAGAACACCTCTCTGCGGGCCCTTGTTGTACGGAAAAGATTAGCCAGTGGTGCCCACAAGAGGGCGCTCCCAGCCGACCTCAGGGGTTGTAGTGCAGCATGGAAGGAAAGACGGTCTTTCAGTCCTTCTGAAGGCCCAGATCTCCACCCTCCTTTTACCCTATCAGGGTGGTAGACCGGTTCAGATGGTCCACTCCCCAGAGACCAATTGATCCAATAGAATTCCAGAACTCCCTGGGGAAGTTACTCACTGACCATGACGGCCTCCCTGTCGATGCCTTCGTTGATCTGTGGTATGCCATTTTGACCTGGGCTATTGACCTGGTGGAACCCAGGTGTCTGGTTTTCCACGGTGGCAGTAGGTATACGGAGGACCTGCGACTGCTAAAGTGAGAGGATCGGCAGTCAGAGTGCAGGTGGCGCTCAACTTGTGCCAAAGCTGGCTGACTGCGGCATAGGCTACTCTTAAAGGACTATGCCATGGCTGTGGCTATGGTGAAGAAAGCTTTCTTCACAGCCACCACAGCATCTGCAAAGTGGTGTCCAGCTGAGCTTTTCCAGGTGGTGAATAAACTATTAAATCCTGGTTGTCTCCACCTGGAGTTAGAAGTGTTGGCTGCTTGCTCTGACAAGTGTAACACCAACTTTGCAGATAAAGTTGCTCATATTTGGCTCAACTTGTGCACTGCTAGTTTGACTGCAGTCAGAGTTTGGGGTTGAGGAGGCCCAGTCTTGTCTTGTTTACTTGAATTGATTTCAATTAATCCCGTCCACCAATGCACGGGATGTGCTTGGAGGGGTGCAGGTGACCAGTTGTGAATTAGATCCATGCCTGTCATTGCTGGTGAAAGCCGGCCGGGAGACACTGGGGGTGGTGCTGTTTAGGGTTGTCAATGCCTCTCTTAGAGGCATTCCTCCTTGATCTCTCTGCTGCCTTTGACACTGTTGACCACTCGCTCCTGCTTGAATCGCTCCACTCCCTTGGATTCCGGGACTCTGTCCTCGACTGGTTCTCCTCCTACCTTTCTG
>QEPC01004190.1:1055132-1066208 GCA_003113815.1 Sphenodon punctatus | reverse complement strand
CAAACCCTACATTGACACCGTGGCCAAATTCTGCCGCTTCTCCCTCCACAACATTGCCAAGATCCGCCCTTTTCTGTCTGTCTCCTCTGCCAAAACTCCGATCCACACCCTAGTCATCTCACGCCTCGACTATTGTAACCTCCTCTTCACTGGCCTTCCCTGCTCCCACCTTTCTTCCCTTATCTCTGTTCAAAACTCTGCTGCCAGGATCATCCACCTAGCCCGTCACTTTGACCATATACAGCCTCTCCTCTCCTCTCTCCACTGGCTCCCTCTTCCTGAGCGTATTCTGCACAAGCTCCTCGTCTTCACCTATAAAGCCCTTCACAACCTCACTCCCCCCTACCTCTCTGCCCTGATCTCCCTCTGAACCCGTTTGAGCCCTTTGCTCCTCTTCCATCCCCTCCCTCACACTCCCTCCCTGCCCTCATCTGCTTGGCCCCCACACTCCACACCTTCAAATCCCTCCTGAAAACTCACCTCTGAACAGAACTTCTCCCAGAACTTTTGTGTGTAAAAAGTTATCCTGGTAAACTGCTTTGCTCCAGGCAGCTGTGGTCATTTGGTTTCCATGGCAGCCCCTCACGTCTACAGCTGCAGCTACTTCAGGTTGCATCAGGGCAGTGTTTGTGTGAAGAATGCATCCAGGAACTGCCTCAGGGTAGAGTGAGTGTGTGTGTGTGTGTGTGTGTGTGAAGGTGTGTGTGAAGGTGTGTGAAGAATGCATCCGAAACTTACCTGTGGACTTGTAAACCCAGAAGACTGAAAGACCAGCACTTTAAGGTGTGTGTAGAAATGCCCATTGATGGGGTCTGGCCTCCCTTTGTCACCGGAGGGGGTCACTCGGCTGGGTCTCACTCACGCACTGCTCACGGTCACCCCACACAGGGTTAGGAACACTCGTGGACTAATGCCCGTCAGGTTAGAATGGTGGCCGTTACCTCCGATTAGGGAGAACAGGCCTCTATCATCATAGGGCGCCACTGAGTGGGGTTTCCAGAGCCAGCCCCACCCCCACACGCGTGTACAGTCTACCTGGGCACAGGGGGCTCGGAAGGAAGGGAAGGTACACCCCCGGGGGGGTAGGTGCCGGGGGCCCCACAGGAGAGGGGAAGAGGGGCACGCACACACAAGCTAGGTTCCACACCCTGGGACGCCTGCAGAGCGTGCGTGCGTCGGCAGGGGCGGGGCTTGGCTTGGCGGCGAAAGCGGGGCCTGTATTGGTGGGCCCTGCGGTGGAGCTTGAGCTGCGGCATCCGCAATGGGGCGGCGCCGCGGCGCCCCTCCACCTCGCATGTCTCCCCCTCGCCCCCGAGTCCTGACACCCTTGGTCACTCGGGTTCACAGCCTTGGGGTGCTCCTGGATCCACTGCTGTGCCTGGACTGTCAAGTTGCAGTAGTGGCCAAGACCGCTTTTTACCAACTTCGTCTTGTGAGAAAGCTACAACCTTTTCTATCAGATTTGGATTTGGCCACCATCATCCATGCCTTCGTAACCTCAAGGCTAGATTGCGTTCTACATGGGGCTGCCTTTAAAGACTGTTCAGAAGCTGCAGTTGGTGCAGAATGTGGAGGCTCGCCTTCTGTCAGGGATGGGTTGTTGGGAGCATATTATGCTGGTGCTCCAGAGTTTGTATTGGTTGCTGATATCTTTCCAGGCACAATTCAAGGTGCTGGTTTTAACTTATAAAGCCCTAAACAGTTTGGGCCCCAGGTATCTAAGAGAGTGCCTCTTCCCCTATGTCCCACCATGGCTTATGAGGTCAGACAAAGGTGCCCTCTTACAAGCGCCAACTACCCATGAAGTTATTACAATGAGGGCATGCAGGGGGGCATTCTTGGTTGCTGCCCCACAATTATGGAACTCCCTCCCCTTTTTGTTTGGCCAGGCATTTGGCAGGCAGGAATAGGGTTTGGTGGGAGTGAGTACAGAGGGTTGGGAAGGGGGGTTGATAGGTGGCGGGGTGGGTGGGGCAGCTGGGATGATGTTGAGTTTTTAGAGGATTTTAATGTATTTGATTGTATTTTATATTTTTTAATGTTGTTAGCTGCCCTGAGTCTGCAGAGAAGGGTGGGATAAATAAATAAATAAATAAATAAATAAATAAATAAAATTCAGGTATATGGGGCCCAAGTCATTTAGTACTTTAAAGGTCAAAACCAGCACCTGAATTGTGCCTGGAAAGCTACAGGAAACTAGTGCAGACTATAGAGCACAGGTGTAATGTGCTCATGGCGACCCAACCCCGAAAGGAGCTGGGCCACCAGATTCTGCACCAGCTGCAGCTTCTGAACAGTCATCAAGGAAAGCCCCATGTAGAATGCATTGCAGTAGTCTAGCCTTGAGGTAATGGCCAGATCAGAATCAGAAAGAAAAGGCCACAGCCTTCTCACCAGACGGAGCTGATGAAAGGCACTCCTGGTCACTGCCACAATCTGACAATCCAGGCGCAGCAGAGGATCCAGAAGCACCCCAAGGCTGCGAACCTGAGTAAATAGAGGAGATCAGACTTCCTCAATAACAGGGGTCCCAATCCCCTTCAACTCACAAGATTGGCCAAGATAGCGAAGAAGAAATCTTGCTCCTGACTACCCACAGATTCATTACATAGACAGCCATCTAAGTGAACTCCCCATACACCTGTTACCTCAGGTATGCTGGCATCCTAGGCTACACACACACACCTTTCACATTCACCGGAATGTGAGCCTCCTCAGCCACCATGTCTATCCACTTTCCTTTGCCCCTTGAAAACCCTGGAAAGAAAACCATTGAGTTTCCCATCTACCAACTGTGGAGGTGTTCTCTCTGTGGTCAAGCTGGAATCAGGCTTTGGGTGGGAGGGAAAGTGAGAGCACTAGTCACAGGGAGCATAGATAAATATCCTCCTGGTGTCTCGCTCAAATTTTAACCTGTGCACTAGACAAGGACTCCGAATTCCTGGACTGTCCAGGTGAAAATTAGACAGGTGACAATGCTACTTCATAGGCTTTCATCTGCAGATAAAATATCATCTCTAACTCTTATGTATTTTTATGAGCCACAGGATAGCTCATGCTCCTTCATGTCCCTATATAATTTGAGTTGCCTTACTGCTCACATTAAATAGCTTATGAAACTTATTGCCAAAACCAGTACTGAGGTCAAGAGCTTAATAGCATTTATATGATCTCAGTCCTGAAAATTCTTAGATAACTGAGTAATTTTAAGCATGGGTAGGAATACATATACGAGTGAAAATGTTCACAAGGAAAGGAAAGGGGAATGATCAGTTATCAATGCTGCTACCAAGCCCTCAGTTAGGTTCTTTATATTTTGGTATCTTGGTGCTCCCTGCATGACTGTTCCAGTTAGCACTTCTCTATCTCATAGCTTCTTTGTTTATGTTACAGAGTTCATGTGTCCTTTGGCTACACTGCACAGTAGGTGATGAATCATGCCTAGGCCTTCTCTTTCCCCTCATCGTCCTTTGAGTCTAATGGGGGAAAAGACTACTCAAGTGTGTGACCCACAGAATTAACAGAACAGTTTGTTTTTGATTTCTCATTCACTCAGTAATTCATTAGAAACACAAGAAAATCAGAATTAGGGAGCTGCTGTATATTTAGGCACACAAGCTAATTCAGACAATTTCAATTTAGACAATTTACAGATTATAGCGTAACTACTTCAAATCTCAAACTCAAGTGTAAAAATTAGACTTCTGTCTAACTAACACTTCCAACTAGCATTGAATATTATTTGACCTAGACACATTTGGGTGAGTAAGTTAGCTCCTTTCTGCCTCTAGTAAAGAGAGGTACTCTTTAGTACTATGGGTGAAAACAGAGTCAAAACAGAGCTAGCGCTAACTCCACTTTAAACACCAATTTAACATTCCTTATGTACCATTCCTTATGTAGCCCTGCAACATGCATAAGAAATGTTAAAGTGGAGTTAGCTTTATATCTGTTTTCACCCACAGACATGCATGTAACTCTACTTTAATACCACTTTAACTTTTCTTATGCAGCCCTGTAACATGCATGGAATGTTAACGGGGTGTAAAGGTGCATTTCTGGTTTTACCCTATGTATTCTGTTATTTAACTAGAGGAAGTTCCAGAAATACCACAGTAAACTCAGCGCCTCTCTCAACGCCTCTCTCTCCTCCACACTTGACTCCCATGCCCCTCTCTCTTCCCACCCTGCCTTCTCCCACAACCCCCGTCCTTGGCTCACACCTAGTATCCGCCACCTCCGTTCTTGCACTCGTGCTGCTGACCGACTCTGGCGCAAATCCCATTCTCACGCTGACTTCCTTCACTTCAAATTCTGTCTCTCCACCCTTA
Source organism: Sphenodon punctatus (assembly GCA_003113815.1). Classification (NCBI taxonomy): domain Eukaryota; kingdom Metazoa; phylum Chordata; class Lepidosauria; order Sphenodontia; family Sphenodontidae; genus Sphenodon; species Sphenodon punctatus. The sequence continues at coordinate 1,061,877 of QEPC01004190.1, read as the reverse complement.
CTTCTGCTATCTCCCTTGCTAGACAACACTACTATGCCTCCCGCATTGAGTCCTGTTCTCGGGACCCTCGCCGCCTGTTCTCTACCTTTGACTCCCTCCTCAAGCCTCCCTGTCCTCCCCCTCCTTCTTCCCTTTCTGCTCAGGATCTTGCCTCCTTCTTCACCTCCAAGATAGACAAGATCCGCCTCGACATCGCTTCCCACTCCTCTCTTCCCACTCCCACCCCTCTCCCTCCTCCCCCTCCTTCTCTCATGTCCTCCTTCTCCCCTGCCTCCCTTAAGGAAATCTCCTCTCTGCTCTCCTCCTCCAACCCTTCCACTTGCCCCCTTGATCCCATTCCTTCCCGCCTCCTCACCTCCATTACTCCCACTGTCGCCCCTTCCTTCCTGCACATCATCAACCTCTCCCTCTCTACTGGCTCTTTCCCTTCTGCCTTCAAACATGCCACAGTCTCTCCTATTCTCAAAAAGTCCACTCTTGACCCCTCTGACCCTTCTAGCTATCGTCCTGTCTCACTCCTTCCTTTTGCTTCCAAGCTGCTTGAACGTGTTGTCTACTCCCGCTGCCTTGACTTCCTATCCTCCAACTCCTCCCTTGACCCCCTCCAATCTGGCTTCCGCCCCCTTCATTCTACTGAAACTGCTCTCGCTAAGATCACCAACGATCTTCTGGTGGCTAAATCTAAACGTCTCTATTCCATTCTTGTCCTCCTTGATCTCTCTGCTGCCTTCGATACTGTTGACCACTCACTCTTGCTGGATTCCCTTCACTCCCTTGGCTTTTGTGGCTCTGTCCATAACTGGTTCTCCTCCTACCTCTCTGACCGCTCCTTTAATGTGTCTCTCTCCAACTCCACCTCCTCCTCCTTCCCCCTCTCAGTTGGTGTTCCTCAAGGCTCTGTTCTTGGCCCTCTCCTCTTCTCGATCTATACCTCATCCTTAGGCAAACTCATTGCCTCCCATGGCTTCCAATACCACCTCTATGCTGATGACACTCAACTCTATCTCTCTACTCCCTCTCTCTCTCCCTCTGTTCAAGCTCGTCTCATCAACTGTCTCTCTGACATCTCTACCTGGATGTCTCAACGTCAACTCAAACTCAACATGGCTAAAACTGAACTCCTTATCTTCCCCCCTCATCCTTCCTCTCCTTCCTCACTGTCAATAACTATTGATGGAGTCACCATCCTGCCTGTCCCCCAAGCCCGTAGCCTAGGCTTCATCTTTGACTCACCCCTTTCTTTTAAACCCTACATTGACTCTGTTGCTAAATCCTGTCGCTTCTCCCTCCATAACATTGCTAAGATTCGCCCTTTTCTCTCTGTCTCGTCTGCCAAAACTCTTGTTCATGCTCTGGTCATCTCTCGCCTCGATTACTGTAACCTCCTTCTCACTGGCCTTCCCCGGTCTCACCTTTCTCCCCTCATCTCTGTCCAAAACTCTGCTGCCAGGGTCATCTACCTCGCCAGTCGCTTCGACCATGTGCAGCCCCTCCTCTCTTCGCTTCACTGGCTTCCCCTTCCTGAACGAATCCTGCACAAGCTCCTAGTCTTCACCTATAAAGCTCTTCACAACCTTGCTCCCCCCTACCTCTCTGCACTTATCGCCCTCCATACTCCAGCCCGTGCACTTCGCTCCTCCTCTGTCCCTTCTCTCACCCTTCCACGCCTTCCCTGCTCCCCTAAGCGCCTTCGTCCCTTCTCACTTGCTGCCCCCCATGCCTGGAACTCCCTCCCTGTCCACATCCGCCTTGCCCCCTCCCTTCATACCTTCAAATCTCTCCTTAAAACTCACCTCTTTCGCTCTGCTCTGTCTGACTCTTTATCCTGCTGAGCCACTATTCCTATACCTACGATCGGTTTACCCTTATCCTTGCAACATGGACCTGCCTGCTGTCATTCTCATCGTAACCAAGCCAAGTACGTGCACTTGAGACCTCGCATCTTCATGAATGTTAGACCCCTTGTCTCTCCCTCTGTTCCCCTTCCTAAGTCTCTCCCCCAGCTCCTGTCTCTCAGATTGTAAGCCCTAGGGGCAGGGACCGTGTCTATTTTATTACTTTGTAAAGTGCCAGGTACACTGCTGGCGTTATATAAATGTTTGTTAATAATAATAATAAACTCAGACTTTATGATACAATACAGGATGTATCTCAAATATAATGTATTTCCAATTCTTTGAGAGCCTCAGGTAATACAATATAATTTTTTTAATTATAGTTGGTATCAACAGCTGATAATCTCATGTTAATGGGAATGGATTGGCTGAGGTAGCTTAAGCCCATTCTACCAACTCCCTAAAAGGCCATATGTTTGCATTGTTTTTTCTGCAGTCACTAGATCACCTACAAGGAAGAATAAATCTTCTCTAGCAACACTGAACCCGATTAAACACACACACACACGCACACACACACTAGCAAACGTCAGTTTTCCTTCTGATTTTGTTTCCTGGATTTGGATTCTGGTTTGCTAAGACTGTCAGTTCTCAAACTGGTAGTTTATCTTAATTGCCATTTTTCAGTTGGTTTGCTTTGTATCATAAGAACATAAGTAGTGCCATACTGAGTCAGACTAATGGTCCATCAAGCCCAGCATCCTGTCCTCCGACGGTGGCCAATCTCGATCACATGGGAGAAGAACCAACAGTCACAATGGGCAATCCATTCCCCTTCCCCATTGTTCACTCCCAGCTCCTGACATAAGAAGTTCATCCTGCAAGCCATTTGGTTAATAGTCATTAATGGACCTACTCTCTAAGAACTTATCCAGGCCTTTTTAAAACCCAGCTATACTACTGGCCTTGACAATGTCCTCTGGCAACAAATTCCATAGGTTAATTATGCATTGAGTGAAAAAATACTTCCTTTTATTTGTGTTAAATCTGCCAGCAGCTACTTTCATGAAGTGTCCCCTAGTTCTAGTACTATTTGAGAGGGTAAATAATTGTTCCCTATCTACTAGTTCCACACCACTCAAGATTTTATAAACCTCTATCATGTCCCTCTCAGTCTACTCTTCTCTAAGCTGAAGAGACCCAGCTTGTCAAGCCTCTCTTTGTACGGAAGCCATTCCATACCCTTTATCATTCTCATTGCCATTTTCTGTACTCTGTACCTTCTCTAGTTCAGCTATGTCTTTTTTGAGATAGGGCAACCAGAACTGCACACAATATTCCAGGTTCGGTCACACTTTTGATTTGTATAGAGGCATCCTTAGTTTTATTCTCTATCCCTTTGTTAATAACTTCTAGCATTCTGTTTTCTTTTTTGACTGCTGCTGCACACTGGGCTGAGGATTTCAGTGTACTGTCCCACAATCACTCACAGATTCTTTTCCTGAGTGGTAACTGGCTTTAGTACCCAGCATTATGTACTGTATCACTACAATATAAAGCAATTATTTGGTTGTGCAGCCTGTTGAGAGTTTGAAATTGTTAGGATCATTCCCTATGCAACCTGTTTAGGACGGTCATTGGTAGGATACTCCGGAGCATGCATCATTATTAAGTATAAAGTATCCATTTTCAATTATGGTTGAGGCTCAGAAATGCACATGATCCAAAGCACGTTGAAATCAATGAAAGTTTTTTTTCATTGCCTTTAACAGTTTTTGTTACCAGGCCCTTACTTAATCTATACACACATGCACGTACACACACAAATGAAGGATCTGAACATGGTCCCACTGGTATGACGTTACTGCAGAACACCTACATTTCTATCACTTCTTTTTCCATGTGTGGAAAAGAGTGAGTGGGAAGATGCAGAGCCTTGGGGTGTTTTCAGACAAGTGCCTCCTCACCCAGTCCCCACTGTGCTCATGTGAAAACCCCACTGGTAACCAATGGTTAACTAGTGAATACTGGGTGGGTACTGGGGGGGGGGTAATGCATTTGTCTGAAAACATCCTCGGTCTTGCCCTCCATATAAGCAGTGAACAAAGAAGCTATGTCAGCAGATATATACACCGTTCAAAGTACAGAACTTGCCGTTTTCTTCTCCTTTTGGCAGCAAGGAAACCAGGAGCAATATAAAAGAGCAGTAGCCATAATTTGTGCCAAACTGCTACAGGGAACAATGTTTAAATGAGGTTTTAAAAGAGCCCGAAGAGCCTAAGCCATGTGCTTTCTTTCATTGGTGGACTTCACTTTTAAAATTATATAACATTGTTTGTCGTCTTGAAAAAACTCATTAAAAGTAGTACAAGAAAGGAGTACCATACTTCCCTTCTATCCCCAAAGTAACAAGATAATGTTATAGGAAAAACACTTTCCACATTTATTTTTATTTTTAAATTAAAGCCACTATGATATGAATTTTATGAGCACTGAATAGTGTCTGATATCCAACAGGAAATTAATGTAATCCTCTCCTCAATATGCCTAAGCAATGCTTACAGAACAGAACTTCACTACATTTAGAGTTGATATTGTTTTGTACTGAGAAAGTAGCATTAATAAAGCACTGATGTATAATAATGCTCTGCTCCACTAGGCTCTACGTGTATTCCCTCTTGAACTTCAAATCCCTCCTTAAAACCTACTTCTTCTGTCCTATTTCTCTAGGCCGTCATCCTTATAATTAAGATTTCTCCCTGATGCTTCTCATTGTATTGTTGTATACTTCAGGAATTGAATCTCACCATGTAACTAAGCTAAACATAAGTACCCACAAATTTTTTACTTCTAAATATATATTCCTGTCTCTCCTCTCCCTTCCCCATCCTAAACTGCAAGCCCCTCACTCCAGGGATCTGTCTCCAATGACTGATCAACATCAGGCAGACTGCTGGATGATATTGTTGTTATGTAAAATATTGTATATAAATATGCATATATGTAATCATATGTATATAATAATAGTAATAAAAATAGAAAGTACAATGAAGACCATTTAAAAATTGAAAACTATGTCTAAAATAAAATGTGTCTAAAATACTCAAAATATCATATGTGCCAGCTGCTGTTTGCCACCCCGAGCTGCCCTGTGGGCTGGAGGGGTGGGATAGAAATCTTTTATAAATAAATAAAGAAAGAAATAAAGAAAGAAATGTATTTTTTCAGTGAATTGCCTCCTATATGAAAATACAAGCAGTTTTCCCATTCTGTGTATGTAAACAGGGCCAAATATTTGATAGAATATTCTCTGAGTTTGTGTATGTGTCAGTGTGGCCCATTCGAACACCAATAAACTGGGTGTAACATTTTATTATACATGTTACAGGGAACCCACAGGGCAACACTGTAGCTATGAAACATGGGCCCTTTTCACACGAGATGCCTCCACCCAGTTTCGCTTTGTGGCGGCGTCTGTGTGGACACTGCGGGCAGTGGGTGGGGTGCATTTTGCTGGGTGGAGATGTCTGTGTGAACACTGCGGGCGGCGGGTATAGGTGCATGGGTGCTCCCACGTGACACCCATCTCCACCACCCATGGAGCAACGGGCATTGGAGTCCATTGCTCCATGGGTGGGTGGTGGTGGGTGGTGATTGGGTGGGTATCAGTGGGACTTGAAGGCTGGGAAAGAGACAGTGTAAATAAAGTTTACATAGAGGTGCAAATAAATTGAGCTGTAATGGGTACAGTTTAAGCAGCTGGTACAGCTGATGTGTATAAATGTGTATAAATTTATATTTATACCAGTAAAAATACATGTCTCTTTTTTGCTAATTCTCCTGCCATTTATGAAATTCATAACTTTTTCTAGTCTTCCAGGCTGTAAAAATAAGCCTCCGATCCGTAGAGATGGAACATTCCTACTTCATACCTATATTATGATGGCGTATTTTCAGACGTTACGAGATCACGCTCAACCATGCTGAACCCCGCGGTGAGGCCAAAGGGCCGTGAACGTCTGTTCGGCGCGCGCCAGATGTTCATCATGCTCAATACCCACATGGGGTCAATTTCAACCACGCTTCCCAGGCTAGCCGCGGGAATATCCCGGGAAGCGTGGTCAACCGGACCCCCACCGGGAACCAAGGAAAAGTAACGTCTGGGCCCGTGCCCCATCCTGGGCAGGGGACAGGGGCAGGCTCTGACCCACCCTCCCGTTCCCACAGGTCAACCCCCGCACACGCCGTCTCCACGGCCTGTGGCCCCAGCGCAACGCATGCAGGAGTACCGGGCACGGGTCCGGAGGCGCAGGGAGGAACAGGCAGAAGACATCATCCAGAAAGTGGAGGAGCAGGGGGAGTGAATGATCGAGGCCGTGGCCCGCATGGAGGCGGCCATCGAGCGGTCCCTGGAGCGGGCCGAGGAGAGGGACAGGAGGCTACAGGCCGAGGTGCGCCTGGAGCGGAGGCGGGAGTGCAGGGAGCAGCGCAGGCAGGAGGAGGTGCTCGGGGGCCTCCGGCAGGACATCCAGGCCATGGTGTGGGAGCACAGTGCAAAAATGGACCGGTCCCACGACATCGGGACCTCCCTGCTCCTGCACGCCGGCACGATGTGCACTTATGTGCTGGCAGGCGCACCCCCGGGCACCGTGCCTGCCCAGGTCCCCATGCCGGGCCCCTCGGCCAGGTGCCCCAGCCGCCCCTACGGCACCAGGGGCCATGCATGCGCCTCCCGGTGCCCCCAGCGCTCCGGAGGGTGCAGCCCCCCTTGGGACCTGCCAGGGCTCTGGGCACCCTCACCCTCCCACCATCCGCCCCCCTACCGGGCCAGGGGCCGGCCCAGGACACTGCAAGGGACATGGACAGCGGGGGGGGGAGGGGAGCTCCCAGAGCTCCATGGGCCCCAGCGG
>QEPC01004190.1:1022965-1048570 GCA_003113815.1 Sphenodon punctatus | reverse complement strand
ATATTGGTGACATCGCACCCCGAACCCTCTCACGATCTCCCCCAGGGGCTGCATATACACATTAAATAACAGTGGAGACAGAATGGAACCCTGCGGAATGCCGCAGGTCAAGGCCCGGGGGCTAGATGTTTCAGCCCACAGCACCACCCGCTGGCTTCTACCCGAGAGGAATGAGCGGAATCATCCAAGGACAGTCCCGTCCAGACCTCCCAAGTCTCGTAGTCGTCTCAACAGAAGCCCATGGTCCACGGTATCAAAAGCAGCCGCGAGATCTAGCAAGATCACAAAGGTCGAACATCCTGCATCCATCTCCCGGCGGAGATCATCCACCAAGGCCACCAACGCCATCTCAGTACCGTAGCCAGGGCGGAACCCAGATTGAAAAGGGTCAAGGAAACCGATGCTGTCCAAATGCGCCTGGAGCTGCAGTGCCACTGCCCATTCACTAACCTTCCCTAAAAAGGGAAGATTAGAGATGGGTCGGTAGCTGGCGAGTGCATCCACATCCAAAGGTGGCTTCTTCAGCAGGGGGCACCCCCATTGGGGGGAGGGTTTGCCATATAGCGTTCCCATAGTGTCGAAGCACTTAGCTCTAAGTCAATTCCTTCTTTTACAAGCTCTGAGCACCTCTGAAGTTGTTATTTTTTTTTTACTCTGGCCAATTTTTAATTAGAAATAATCAGTGTTTAATTGCATCTCATGCAACACAGACGGTGCACTGTCTGCCACTTAAAAATTTGAAAGAGTAAGTAGGGAAAGACTAAATCCACAGAAGACTGAGATGATATGGGAAAAGATCTTGAGGATATTATAGGAATTATCCTTGTTCTTGCAAAACTTTTAAGCATGTGCTTGATTTAACAATGTGAATAGTTGCATTGACTGGGATGGTATGACTTCCAGACTTAGAGTTAGACAGATGCTTAGGGAAATGGATCTAGGTTCTTGTCACATTGCCTATGAAAAATCTGCCTTATTATTATTATTTTATTAGCATTTTATATAGCATCAACGATGTACCTGGCGCTTTATAGAGAATAAAATAGACACAGTCCCTGCCCGAGAGTTTACAATCTAATCCCTTTGTGTAAAATATTCCCAATTTGGGGGAATCTTTGTAATTAGTAGTGTTACATGGAGGCATCATGGCTAAGAACTTCTTTTAAAATCTGCATTGATTCATTTCTATAAGTTTTTTCTCCCTTAAATTTGAGTCACAGTACAAGAACACATGCACACATGTGAATGCTAGATTATATGGATGCAGTGCACACAACTGGGATCTACCCTTGTTACAGCAGGTGTGGAATGCAACTTTCATCTTCATCCCTAATAGGTGCTATCAGACACAGGTCCTTTTCGCACCAGTGCCCACCCCTACACTCCACCCATAGCCCACGCATGGAGAAATGGGCACAAATGGCAGATACTCCATGGGTGGAAATAGGTGGAGGTGGGTGGGCGTCCATGGGATTAGCTGCCTATTCACCGCCCACCTGTCGTCGCCTCCACCCATCCCCCACGGACCGCGGAGGCACCACAGTCCATGTGAAAATGGCCACAGAGAGCACACTGCAACTCTTCTCCAAGAGTGCATTGACTCCCATTGGCACTAGAATTGCCCTTGATCTATAAAGTTCTCCTAGCTATTTGAGGAACCACCATTCTCACGTGACACAACCGCCCTGAGACACTTCAACAATCAATGTTAGATATGAACTGCTAGGCAGCAGTTGGTTAAGAAGTTTTTGGTGATGGGATCTTGGCTTAATCTGCTCTCATTTTGAATCCAACAGCCAGAGTCTGCGGACCTCTTTTTACTGAAATTATCTGCATACACTCTAAGACATGAACAACATACGGGTGGACAATAAAAAAAATACACCTACTTTATCAGTGATGACATAGAATGTTGTGTTATTCATTTGATATGTGTGCATCACAACTTAGCAGAAAAAGTGAGCACACAAATATCTGCTTCATTCAATTTTCATTTCTGTCCAATGACTCCTTTTAATTATCAGTGTCTACAATGTGAAATAGCATGTGCAGATGATATAATTACAGGGCACATCCGGCTTTTAGGGATGGGCGAACAGAACGCAGTTCGGATGTTCAGACATTCGGTCGTTCGGTTCGAAACCCATGTTCGGGTTCAATGGTTCGGTTCAGCCGAGTTCGGTTTGGCCAAACTTGGCCAAACATTAAAAAATAGTGCTATCGAAACTGAAACCGAAACAAAATGGAAACCAAATTTTTGGCCCTGAAAAGACGTTTTTCCCACCCCCGAACTCATCTGAACACGACTGAACTGTTCGGTCATTTGAGAGTTCAGTTTGGACATTCAGTTCAAACGTCCGAACAGACCAAGTTCGGTCCGAACGCCGAACATCCGAACCATGTTCGCCCATCCCTATGGCTTTGTGTTTGCGAGTTTTCAGTCATAGAGGGAAGTACAGAGATCAATGGGAAGCAGAAACCTGTCCTAGCTTTCTGGGGTGGTTGGTTCCCTAAGTGCCCTCCCCGCCTCTCCCAGGAAGACTGTCATACTGAACAGGTTATCAAATCAGTTCAATGGCTGAGCCTGCCATGTCTGGGAATTCCTCACTTCATCATGTTAAATTTTAGTTCTATTTATTTACTTATTTTGCAAAATACAGGTCAGAGAACTGATGACCAAGCTATGTTCTTTATAAATCGAGAGAACTTTATCATCACACTGAAGCCACTGCTCCTCGGGTTGACAGGGAGGAGAGTTCACACAAGCAGCCTCCCCGCCCCCCCAGGAATCTGGATGTGGGGGATACTGTCATAGGTCCCTCCATAGCATGGATTGGCCATGGAGCCGTCCATACGGGACAGGATGTCCAGACCCTCACTGAGCAGCAGGATCGGGCCTCTGGGAAGAGCTGCCGCAAATCAGCTGATGGGGAGGCCCAGAGGCACTCCCTCACCCAATCCGGGTGGGTGTGCCAAACAGCTGATTGAGGGCCCCCATCAGGTGTTTGGCAACCGTGGTGAACGTACTTCTCCAGGCCTGACTCTCCAACCTTACCTCGTGGCGGGGCTGGGTCTGAATAGATAGGAGGGAGACTGATATTCTGGTTTAGCCTGGGTGGCGGTGCCTTCACCCAGGTTGCTCGCCAGCTGCTGCTTGCCCTCTCATCCCGTAGCAGCTGTCTGTCTGCCCTGAGGCCATAGTGGGCAAACATCTGGCGATGACCTACCAGACGAGCAGGTGACTCTGGGCTAACAGGGCCTACTGTCTCGTTTATTTTCACCCAGAGTTAATACATTTGTCTGTCTCTCTTTCTCATGTTTGGACTAAAATATCTGAAATTTTTTGTTTGTTTTCTTATCAAAGCATTTAACATCTACTACTGGAGTTTTACAATAAATCATCATTTCTCGCTTCCTATCCAACACCTCTATATAACTTTGTGATATTTATGATATTCAAACTTTTCCAAAAAATGAAGGAAAAATTAATTCTTGATGTACGGCTGATAAATATAATCACCTTGCCTTGGATTTATAAAACAATAATGCAGCTACCAAATTAAAAAAGCAATTCCTATTTTTTTAAATTAAAAGTGTCACTGAGCCTACTCTGGAGAAAAAAATGGGATACATGATATATTCACTTTCCATATTCTGTGCACGTTATTTTAACACTAATGCCAATGTTTGTTTGATTTCATTAAAAAGGAGGACTCCTGCTGTTATAACTGGATGTTCCACAGACTGGCAACAAAAAGTGAGGTACTGATTGATACATTCTTGGGCAGAGTGTTCACACATTTTAAGGTCAAGAAAGTTCAACCTGGTTTGCTACTCCCTATGTATTATTACTTATTCAAAATCATAGCATGTTTCTCAGCAGTATTCCACAGGGAGTGGGAGGACAGGGAAGGGAGAATTCTTCCGTGATTCAGTCTATTTGGAAGTGTCATTTGTACAGAGCTGCAGTAGCTTGGCTGGCCAGAAGCGTCTCTAGTCAAACCGCAAGCACAAGTACTGCATTGAGTCCACACATAGTGCTTCTTTATCCACTGCAAGCAGTTTTGTGCTCTTCCATGCTGACTCCATTGGTGTTTTTAAATGAGCAAGGATTGAAGGGGGGGGTGTCCCCGTGGTCAGTGCATGGGGTGGCAGAAGGACTCCCATACACACGAGGTGCATGGGTAGCACTTCAAACGAGCGGCTACCAGCATGGCTGGCCTGTCCACAGAGGTGGCCACCCAGGCCTGCATGGCACACTATGGATTTTTCAGGAGTGTTCCATGCGTGGCCATGATGGGTCATGGGAGCGCACCTCCCCAAGCACCAACTTCAAACAAGCAGCTGGATGCGTAGACAGCGGGGGCCATGCAAGGACGTGTCTTGTTTAAATATGCCCAGTGTCATTCACTACCCCCTTCCACTGAAAGAGGCAGAAATGTGGGTGGAGAGAGAAGAGGACAAAAGGATACTACAGGAAAGGAAGGAGACATGCAGTGTATCTCCATTAAACGCCATTCTTGCTAAGCAATTCCCCCTCTGCTGCTTTTATTCTTAATCTTCACTAGTGCATACTTATAATTGTGGTCAAAACTTTCTCACTGGGTCCCATGACAAAGATCCACAAGTATGTTTTAGCCCACATCTCCCTGTCCACTTTTTATATACTGAACCTACTTTAAATTTGTTTCCTGAGTAGAGGAGAGGGCTCTGCAATAAAACCAGGAAACTTAGTTTTAAAGCTGAATTTTTGAACTCACAATCAATATTGCCAATTCACATGAACATATTGTAAATGCAAATGTTTGTTTTTTGGAATGTTTTGGCTCCTGGAATCTGGTGATCACATGAGAATCTTAGTTTTATATTTTGTAATGAATAAATTTTAACCCATTATTGTTAGGCTACATAATGGCTAGGACTCTCACAATTTTACCCTGATGCTCCCACAGACCAAAATGGGAGTCCCAGGGTCAAACCGCAAGAAGTGGCAACTCTAATTATGGCTGTAGAGAAGAGATTCAAAATATGAAAACATAAAACCTGAAAGGCAAATAAAATTCCAAAACCCATTGTTAAAAAATCACAATTTTAGAGACACTAACATTTTTTAAGCTGGATGTTTGGAACATCTGTGAATGGTTAGGGCTGGGTACTGTATTGCAAGTATCTGTCAACAGATCTTACAACAACTAGGGTGACACACAATTGCCAGTTTTACACGGACAGAGGCGGGTGGGGGGATGGGTGTTCAGCCATGGTGGGTGGAAGTGGGTGGGTGTCTATTTGCACGGACACACACACACCTCCACCCACAGAGCCTCCTCCGGTTTTCCGGAGGGTTCTGTTGGTGGAGGTGGGTGGAGATGGGTGTGTGATGGGTTGAGGTGAGTGTTGCACGGGAGCGTGCACTCACCCCCACCCATCCCGCTCGGTGTTCACATGGGAGAACACTGAGTGGACACCCATCCCCCCACCAACCGCCAGCCGTTTACACGTACGCCTCCCCCAACACCCACCCGAACACCGAGCGGGGGGAGGGGTGAACATCCATGTAAAAACAGTCAATTCTCCTTTATTTAACTTTTGTGCATTTCATTTATATGACTGAAATGCACCTTATGTAGGTCTTTCAAAAGCACTCCCCACTCTGTCCTAACTTTGCTTCTACTGAAGTGATGTGAGATATAAAGTTTGCATTCAGTGGTAGCAGAGTTAAGCCATAACTGAATGCTTCTAAAATCCTCTCACTTTAACCATTGCTTTAATTGAACCATTGATTTTATAGATGGCAACACAATGCTCCTACTGTTTTCGTGCCAGTACAAGTTCCAGTCATTCAATGGGATTTGTGCCAGTTCTAGGTGCTAGTACCCAGCACGAAACAAACAGAAGATCTTGTAAATTTTTCATTGGCTGTCACAAACTCTCTTTTGGGTTCCAATCAGACTTTAATGATTTCTTTTTCTTTGTCTCCCTACTATATTTAGTGGGTGGGAAGGAATGGCTGAATTTAATATTTGAAAGATACAAAAATATGCCATAATGTATTGTGGGGAGGGGGAGAAGAGAAGGATCCTCATAATTTTATTTATTTATTTATTTAAGCTTCTATCAAGAGAAGCAAGAGACTTGGGACCAAAATGGTTTCCTAAACATTTAGGTTTCTTTATATAGGTTTGTAATTGGAATGTTTCATTTGGGTTACATGTCCCTACTAATACATAAACTAGTGTGAAAAGCTCAGTTTACTTAAAGACAGAGTTTTAAAGGGACTTGTCTCTTAGGATGATAATAGACATGTTGGGGGCCTGCTATGGTCCACCTGAACCAGAGACCCACCCTCATGTCTATTACTGGCCCACCAGATGGAATGGGTTAGAGGTAATGTAATCTGCTACATCAAATCCAGATGTGGGCCTGCTGCTGCCCCGGCCTGAGTAGGCATCTGGCACGGATGTGGTAGTCTGGAAGATCCCTGGCCCACAGCCTGGGCCAAGGGCCACCCAGGCAGGCCAACACGGGTCATAGCGGGCCAGGATGTCTTTTTGCTGCCCCATTCCACACTGGTGATCAGGGACCACCGTGGCTGGCAGCCATAGCTGCCCATTATGGTGGGGGTGGGGCCCTGGGGGCACACCGGGGGCAGGACTACCTGGCTGTGTGTTTGTTCTGTTTGCCCACCGAGGGTGGGGGGTGGGGGAAGACTTGTCGGGTGCATGTTTATTCTGTGCCCCGATCTGATTCCGCCAGGTCCGGGGGGCCCCTTTCCTGGAGCATGTAGCTGGGTGTGCCGTCTGCACGTTTATTTTCACTCACAGGCACCTAATTCCAACTGGCTTTCAATAGCACTTAAGTGACATTGTGCTTTGAAAAGTCAACCAGTCTTTTGAAAAAGCCTAAGCCATTGCAGCTGTCTGGATCTAGCAGCACATCATTTCCCAAATGCTCCATGTTGGCAACAATGTATTCATATAGAAGTATTACCATACTGTAATAGTATTGGTAGCAATAAACACTAGGTTTAATTTTAAATGGAACTTAAAAGCCCATTTCCTTCGCTCACCGTTTGCTATTTATTTTGCAGCTACTCAATATTCCTGGATAGTTAGCAAAAACCCTAAATATTTCATCACTTTACTAAACTGTTGAAGATTTTAGCTTTGCAAGCACAATATTTCTAGATTCAAGGTTTTTTTTCGGAACGGAATAGGTAAATACACACCATGTATGTATATTTTTCTTTTCAAACTTGCATTTTGACATATGCATTTTGGTTGCAAATCACCAGTTTCTATCATCTGCACCGAGGGCAATTTCTAGTGAAAGAAATTTTTTTAATGCCACCACTCCTGTTTCCTTACATCTCACTCTCTTGAACAGTAATGCTAAGGCTTATGTGATTAATTAAATATAAAACCTGGTTGTGGTTTATAAAGCATGTAAGTGCCAGTTCAGAAGCCAGGAGGGTGTTTATAATCAACACAGTAGGACCTAATCTCCATTTCTTTGGAGCTCCTTTATGCTTCCTCAGCATCTGGCCACCAGGAATACGTTTTGTTGCGAATTCCCTAGGTGGTATAATATCAATACAAGTAGTTTTGTGCAGAAACACCCCTGAACTAATGAAGCCTGATTTGCTAAGAGGGGAAGACAAAGCCGAATGTTAGTCAGTGGTATATTTTGGCTACTAAAGGGGCCATATCTCCCCTCCAGGTCCTGCTACTGTTGCAGAATTTGGGTTCTTGACTCACTGGGCCATCTGCCCCTCTATTAAATTTGGTTGAAACCATCTGCAGGATCAAAAGATTTAAAGGGACAAACACTCACAGGATGATTGAATCTTTTCATAGAAAATTGGGCTAATGATGGCTCTCTACCACTCCAGAATATCTGGGTAAAAATAGATGTGACTGTGGCCCACCTGGGCCATGGACTCAGCCTCATGTCTGTTCCCTGACTGCCAGACGTTGGACCGCTAGTGCCCCAAACTGGGTAGGCAGCTGGCCTGGAATATGTCTCCTGAAAGATCCCAGGTGCACATTCCAGGCCCAGGCCTGCCCACCTGAGCCAAAGTGGACCACAGCAGCTATCACATTTGTTCCCGGGCTGCCAACTTGGCCTGGGTTGGGGTCACCATGGTTGTCTGTCATGGCTGCCTGTCATGGCGGGGTACTGGGCACAGCACAGGGACGGGGTCAGCTGCCTGCACATTTGTATTTCTCCCTGCCCTCTCCAGCACCCCAGCTGCAGTCATGTTTGTTTAGCACCTGGCGTGTGTTGGCCGCGGTTTTCCTCCTTAGGTCGTGCTGCTGCTGTGCCGCCATCATCTGTGTTTTTACTCCTTGGTGCAGCATAGGGGGAAGGCTTGACTGAAATGCTGCTGGACTTCAATTATTATTGGCTGTCAGAACCTCCCTGTACAGTCCTAGAAAGGCAAGAGTAAGTGAAAGCAGCTCCATGACTAGTAGGTCCTTCCCTATTCTTGCCTAAAAATTAGTACTATGATTTGACAAGGCAACATAGCTTTGCCTGAAAACAAAGGACCTTCTAATTTCCAGTAATTTGAGGGACAGTAATGAAGAAAGTGGAAATTCGTAGTAGAGTATTTGCCCTGTTTGACTGCAAAGTAGTACTAGAAATCGGTGGGCAATAAATCTTCTATAAAAAACCTTTTCAATTCTTGTACTGTCAACATTTTATTATCCATGTAACCTCTGTCCAATTTCATTGATGCTAGCAGTTCCTTTCAGACTCTTAACCTGAAAGACAGGCTCAGAGAGCAGCATAGGATGAAAACAGATGTGTAGGCAGCCCAGCGGCTCCCCAACCTGGGACAGGAAACAGCAGCTGCCACTCTCGGAGCTGGGGAGGGACACGGACCAAACATGCCCATGACAGGAGAGGCATCCTGCCACCCACACACCCCAGGTCTGGGTGGTGGTGCAACAAACATGCAGCTGGCCAGCCCTGCACCATTCCCAGAACTCTGCCCCCCACCATGATGGGGAGCCATAATGACTAGTCATGACACCCAGGCATGGCAGGGCCAAACAGATGCGTTGGCCCTCGGGGACAAGCCTTAGCCCAGAATGAGCACCTAGGATCATCCAGAGGACTCATTTTGGGCCAGCTGCTACTTGCCCTGGGGCAGTAGTGGGCCAGAGGGGAAACTGATATGCAGTGAGTGCCGGGCCACAGCGGACCAGCATCATGTCTGTTTTCACTCATAGAGTGAATTTCTGAAGTGCTGTGGCCCACAAGTAATACCTGTCAGTTCTTGGTAATGGGAAAGCACCAAGGTAATCCAGTCAAACATATTGCTCTGGCTTTTGTCTCTGCTGTTCTAGTGATAAACTGCTGCCAAAACCTCAATTTGTACCTTCTTAATGATGTGTCATCGTGCCACCAACTACTAAGAAATAGCTTTTAACTTAACAAGCCAAACTGACTACTGAAGTAATTCTAATGGTTTCCAGTGAAGTTACATGAAGGATAAATTTGAACCAACATGTCCAAAATGATTTAATCTAATGAAGAGTATAAAAAAGCCATAGCTTATGTAAATGAAGACTGTTTTACTAAATCTGTTTAAGTATTTAATGAACCTGAGACAGTCAAGAACTATATGATCTCGTACAGCGCTCCACACCTAATCAGTGAATGAAATACCAAAGATTTATCTCCTATCAATATTAATCCCATATTGCAATTGAAGACTACAGGGTCTAAGCAAGAATTAATTTAAGAGATGAATGTGAATTGTAAAAGCGTAGCCAGCTTAGAAAATTATTTTGGAACAACTAGAGCATTTATGAAATTATCTACTGAATCTATTTCAACATCGTATATTCAATTAGAGTGATTATTTATCTATTTATATCCCACTCTATCCTGCTCAAAGCAGCTCGGAGTGGCTAACAAACTATAATTAAAACATATAAAATACAAAAATATATTAACATACAATATAGCAATAAATACATAAAATATCCAAAATGGTGACACACAAAAACCAAAGACGCTTCCCTCCCTAACCCTCAACCCCCACGCCATTACCCATCTCCTTCGCCAAAAACCTGGCGGAACAGCCAAGTCTTACATTGACGTCAAAAAGAGGAGAGGTCCGGGGCCACTCAGGCCTCTGCCAGAAGGGAGTGCCATAGCCTTGGTATGGCCACCGAGAACGCCCTCTCCATAGTAGCCCCCTGAGATACCCAGGGGACATGGAGAAGGGTGCTCCTGGATGACTGCAGGGATCGATCCAGAGCTCAGGGAGTGAGGTGGTCCCACAGATATGTAGGGCCTAGGCCATATAAGGCTTTATAGATAAGCACCAACACCTTGAATTGGGCCCAGAAGACTATAGGCAGCCAGTGTGGTGAACGGCGCACCAGTGTAATGTAATGTTTATTGTTTCAGCAAATTTGCTATAACAAATTTTAATAATAACCATAAAAAAAAAAATTAAAGGAGATCGCTCTCCATATTAAAAAAATAGTAATACCAGTAATACAGTACAAACACCAGTTGTCATTAGCTTAATCAGAGGAGAACATTTACAATGGTTAGTTCAAGAAATAAATAATAACATAATTTCCTTCATAATTCTGGATCAACCAGGATTAGCTAGAAAAACACAGCAATATATAATCAAATTTCTTAGGATTTGGTATGTACCAACTTAATCCTTCTCTTCACTAGGGATGGGCGAACGCGGATCGGAAGTTCGGAGTGTTCGGACGACTGAATTTGAACACGAATCCGAACACGAACTGGCTGAACCGAACTCAATTCTGAACATCGAAATGACCGAACAGTTCGGTCAGTTCAGATGGCGTTCGGGTGGCAAAAAAAGGTTCACTGTAAGGTCAAACGTGACAGGGAGGGGTAGTACTAGTCACTGAGGAGCAGACTTCCAGGCACCAGGGGTGGAGAGGCTTGCAAGAAATGAAACTATCTGCCTCCCCACTTCCCAACACCTTCTGAGCTAGTCACTGTTCCTGAACAGCAGGCGCTGAGTAGGATTATTAGATTGCTTTAAGTTTCATTTCAGTTTTGTACTGAAATGAAACGTAAACCTTAAACTGAAACCTTGTGTTGTTTGTGATTTCCCCCCATCCCATATTAGAGAGAGAGAGAGAGAGAGAGAGAGAGAGTACAGTAGCCATTTGTAGGAGTTAGCTTAGTGATAGAGATAGTGTTAGTGATTTAGTTTTAGTGTTTGTAGGAGAAGGCCTGTATACTTATTAGATAATCCATTTAGTTCATAGCATTTAGAATAGTTAATAGCAGTTAGATTTAGTGTAGATATATATATATAATATTAGATTAAAAAAATTAAATAAAAAAACCCCATATAAAAACAAAAAAACAAATAAAAAACAAAAACAACCCATATAAAACCAAATAAAAAACAAAAAAACCATATAAAAAACAACAAAAACACCCATATAACAAAACATTTCCCGAACAGCCGAACCCGAACCGAAGTGCCGAACCCGAACGCAGCCGAACCGAACAGATGAACCAAACACAACCGAACCGAACGGCCAAACCTGAACCGTGATCTGTTCGCCCATCCCTACTTGCATTAAAGTCCCCTAAAAGTAAAATCGCATTATTTACATAGGTATGGGCTATTGAACTTATAAGTTCATTTAGTTGCTGCCATATACCAGCTTCATAATATAAGGATGACTCAGGGGGGATATATATATATTCATTATTATGTAGTTACCCCAGTTTGGAGATTCTATTTCCAACACTATACAGTTCTTTATCATTGTAGGAATTAACTCTACTTTTGCATCAATTCTGGTAGATAGAAGGGTGACCACCCCTCCTGACTACCGCCCTTTCTTACTTCTATTTATCCCTGGGACATCAAATACACGGAAGCCTTCTACTTTCAAGGAAAATATGTCCAATAATGACATCCATGTATTCTGGACACAGACAATATCATGCTTAGCTATAAAGTCTTTCCATTCTACATCATACAATTTAACTTTCAGCCCTTCAATATTCCATGATAGACAGCGCTGTCTATCATGGAATATTGAAGGGCTGAAAGCAATTGTATGATGTAGAATGGAAAGACTTTATACGGCCTATGTATAATTGTATGATCAACCAAAGAGCAGTCAAAACAGGAACTTCCTATCTCTGCAACTAGCCCACTACCCTGGGCATCCTCACCTAATAATCCAAGAGAACCAGCTGAACCAGTCCTATCCAGTATATACCAATCCTGTGAGGTTACATTTTGCTCAATAAGATCTGTGAATGGTAGATCATTCATTTTTAAATGGCCACAGCTATTAGAGATGAGAATAGCTCTTGCGAGTGTATTTTCAACCCTTTGGAGAAAAACTCCTGTAAATTTCAGCCGAGTCCTACCTTTCCACATTTTATCCTGTAGGCCAGCCGAATTGAATATCACCTCCCATCTTCTAAATCACCTTCTATCCAGTAGGGCATTTATTTCTTTAATACCTGTGATTGTAAAATCAATTTCCATTTTCCTTTGCATAAACTTTATCAATGTTGACATATCCAGACTTCCATATTTTAGAAAATTAAATTTCCTTTTCTTATTAAAATGAAATAGCACAGCTGACACCCATCTTTCATTTGTTCCTTTCGGCCAGACCTTAGGTGAAACTGGCTCCTTCCTATTACTAATTTTCTGCCTTTTATTGAATAAATGAGTATTCATAGCAGGTAATAATTTGCCTGGGGTCCCGGATGTACCTTCTATCTGAAGACTCATAATATCCTTTTTTAATAGGACATCAGTATAACTTATTTGATTACATCTATTATTACTTTCTACATGGCCCAGAACAGCAAATCTCTCTATGGGTTCTATTGTACTCTTGGTGTTATTAGGCCCTGTACTATATTAATGGTTTGCGTAGCTACATCTACTTTCAACAAGCTACTTATGCCCACTGTATTCAATTTTTCAGTCCATGTATTAAATTCTAGCCATAATCCACCTATGAGGACTTTCATTGCAAAAAGGAACTCGTTAGATTGGTCTAGCTTCTCCTCCATCTCCTTAAACCTTGTATCCAGGTCGATTTCTAATCTCACATTCAGATCATCAAATTTCCGATTTAGGATTTTAAACTGCTGATCGATATTTAAGAAAATATCAGCAGACCCTAAAATTAGATCATTTTGTGAGTTATAGGATGGGGGAATTTCTGCTCTTGACAAAGACTGAGTCACATCGCACTCTTTCCGCAAGTTTTCATCTTCATTAGGGGTGAAAAAATGTTGCTTTGGTTGGACCATTAAAGGAGCTCTTGGAACTCTATGCTCTTTTTCAGCTTGCTCAATTTCTTCCGCAAGGCTTATGGTGCCTTGCAATACCCACGACCTCAATTCCATATCCTAGTATGAAGTTGGGGCTTATTCACTTAATCCTACGCTCTAGTGTATCTTTAATTGGAATATCCATCAATAAGCGGAGATGGGGACTTCTAATATTTATATCACTCCTAAACTCTTAACTTCGCAACCTAGGGTTATTCCTCCAGAACAGTGCCTCTTATATGCTAAATTATATAATTGCAATCTAATAAACCATCATCCACAAAAAAAA
The DNA here is from genome assembly GCA_003113815.1 of Sphenodon punctatus. Classification (NCBI taxonomy): domain Eukaryota; kingdom Metazoa; phylum Chordata; class Lepidosauria; order Sphenodontia; family Sphenodontidae; genus Sphenodon; species Sphenodon punctatus. The sequence goes on along the minus strand of QEPC01004190.1, from coordinate 1,034,955 downwards.
ACAACCCCCCCAAAAAAAAACCCCACAACCCCTCAATATTCAGATTGACATAAAGGTAGGGAGCCTACGTTTATCTTCCACAACCACTATTGCCGAACCAGATACAATTCGACTAATTAGCAAGTAAATTCCAAGTATGATTCTCATCAGAGTCCTGTGGCAGCCTTTGGCCAGCGCCTAAGGCCGGACGCACAAGGGCATGCCCTTGAGCGCGCAGACCTTAGACGTGTGGCCCACGGTGTGTACCTACGGCATGGCTGTAGACACACAGTTCCTTTTAAGTCCTGGGCTGGAAATGAGCAGGTCTGCCCAGGTGCTGCAAGGTGCAGTAACTGCATGGTGCAGCAGGCTGATTGTTGTTGTTCCTCAGGGCAACTGGGGGAGCCTGCAAACACCCTTAGTCAGAGGGATCCTTTTCCTCAACTCACTGAACAGCCATCTCATGAGACAGCAGGGCTAGTAAACAGCATTGGTGTGGTGTTCTCCCCTCCTGGTCTGTTCTCAGCGTGGCTGTAGGCACACAGTTCCTTTTAAGTCCTGGGCTGGAGATGTAAGGGTTCGCCCAGGTGCTGCAAGGTGCAGTAACTGAGTGGTGCAGCACGCTGATTGTTGTTATTCCCCAGGGCAACCGGGGGAGCCTGGAAACACCCTTAGTCAGAGGGGAATCCTTTTCTTCAACTCACTGCACAGCCACCTCATGAGACAGCAGGGCTAGTAAACAGCATTGGCGTGGTGTCCTCCCCTCCCGGTCTGTTCTCCAGTGTAATGTGCTCATGGCGATCCATTCCCATAAGACGACGGGCCACCGCATTCTGCACCAGCTGCAGTCTCCATACCGTCACCGTAGGTAGCCCCATATAAAGCACGTTACAATAGTCCAGTCTTGAGGTGATGAAAGCATGGATGATAGTGGCCAGGTCGGAGTTTGAGACGTATGGCCGAAGCTGCCGCACCAGATGTAACTGGTGAAATGCCCTCCTCACCACAGCCTCCACCTGGACAGCCAGGTGGAGCTGGGATTTGAGGAGCACTCCCAAACTACAGACCTGGGGGACCAGTGGGGGACGGAACCCCACCCCTTTATTATTAATAATAATAATAATTAATAATTAATTATTATTATTTACTGGAATTTCTTAGCCACCCCCTCCTGCCACAGCAGCTTGGGGTGGCTTGCAACATGATAAAATACAATAAAAACACACATAATTAAAATATCATTATTATTTTATTTATTATTTAAAAAAATTATACCCTGCCCCTCCTGCCAGGCAGCCCGGGGCGGCTAACAAATCATTCAATAAAAATACAATAAAATATATAAAAGCATTAAATAACATATACAACAATAATATGGGGAGAACAAAACCCCCAAACACTCCCCCCACCCCCCTCACCCTTCTCCCTCACCAAATGCCTGACGAAACAGCCAGGTCTTACAATTCCTATGGAAACCTGGGAGGTCTGGGGCCAGACGAGCCCCCACCGGGAGGGAGTTCCACAGGCATGGTGTGGCCACCGAGAATGCTCTGTCCTGCACAGCCCTCCAGGAAACCTGGGGGACCTCCAACAGGGTGCCCCCAGATGACCGCAGGGGCTGGTCCTGAATCCGGGGAGTGAGGTGATCTCGCACATAGGCAGGGCTCAGACCATATAAGGCTTTATAGGTCAAAACCAACACTCTGAATTGGCCCCGGAAGACTATTGGCAGCCAGTGCAGAGATCGGAGCACTGATGCAATGTGGTCTCGGTGGTCCAGCCCCACCAGGAGCTGGGCCGCCGTATTCTGCACCAGCTGCAGCTTCTGAGCCGTCACCATAGGTAGCCCCATGTAGAGCGCATTACAGTAGTCTAACCGAGAGGTGATAAAAGCATGGATGATCATGGCCAGATCAGGAACAGAAACCAGTGGCCGAAGCTGCCACACCAGATGTAACTGGCGGAAGGCACTCCTCGCCACAGCCTCCACCTGGAGATCCAGGTGGAGCTGTGCATCGAGGAGCACCCCCAAGTTCTGCACCTGGGAAATCAGTGGAGGGCACACCCCCTCAACCGAGGGGGTCGCCATCTCCATCAAATCACCCACTAATATCACCTCCGTCTTTTCAGGATTCAGTTGCAGTCAATTAGCCCTCATCCAGTCCCTGACAGCTGCCAGATACCGAGTAAGCACCGAGACAGCCGGGTCTGGGTCGATTGAAAATGAGAGGTACAGCTGGGTGTCATCTGCATACTGATGACACCTCACCCCATACCTCCTGATCACCTCACCGAGCGGCTGCATGTACACGTTGAACAGGAGAGGGGACAAGACAGAACCCTGCGGGATCCCACACAAGAGGTCTCGGTGAGATGAAAAATGATCACCGAGCGCCACCCGCTGAGTTTTCCTGGTCAGGAATGAATGGAACCATTTGAGAATGATCCCACCCACCCCCGCACTGTCCCGCAGGCATGTCACCAACATCTTGTGGTCAACGGTATCAAATGCAGCCAACAGATCTAATAGGACCAAAAGTGTCGACCAAAGCCACCAATGCTGTCTCAGTGCCATAAATACAATATAAAAATATAATTTAAAACCACAAAACATAGACAGAGCCACAACCCCCCCTCTCCCAAACCCCCACCTCTCACCCGTCGTTCTTGCCAAATGCCTGACGGAACAGCCAGGTCTTACATGGTCTTCAGAGGGGAGGTCCAGAGCCAGATGGACCTCCTTTGGGAGTTCCACAGCCACAGTGTGGCCACCAAGAATGCCCCCCTCATCGTCGCCACCTGGGATACTCAGGGGACTCCAAGGGAAGCATCCCTGACCAATCTCAGGGGCCGGTCCAGGATCCAGGGAATGAGGTGGTCTTGCAGGTATGCGGGGCCCAGACTGTTTAGGGCTTTATAAGTCAAAACCAATTGAATTGAGCCTGGTACACTATAAGCAGCCAGTGCAGAGAGTGAAGCACAGGTGTAATGTGCTCCCAGCGACCTGTTCCTGCCAGGAGATGGACCGCTACATTCTTCACCAGATGCATTCTCTGGACCATCACCAAAGGTAAACCTACGTAGATTGTGTTGCAATATTCCAGTCTTGAGGTGATGAAGGCATGGAAGATGGTGGCCAGGTCAGTATTGAGACATACGGCCAAAGCCATTGCACCAGATGTAACTGGTGAAATGCTCCTCTCGCCATGGCCTCCACCTGGACATCCAGGCAGAGCCATGAGTCAAGGAGCACCCCCAGGCTACAGACCTGAGAAGCCAATGGAGGGCAGACCTCATCCATGATGGGTGCTACCACTCCCTAGGCCCTACCCACCAGCATCACCTCCGTCTTTTCAGGATTGAGCTTCAGATGATTCTCCCTCATCCAGTCCCCTACAGCCGCCAGACACTGAGTAAGCACCAAGAGTTCTGGGTCTGGGTCAGTTGAAAAAGAGAGGTAAAGTTGGGTGTCATCAGCATACTGATGGCACCGCACACCAAACCCTCAAATGACCTCACCCAATGGCTGCATATACACGTTGAACATGAGAGGGGCCAAAATAGAATGTGAAGTCTTGGGGAGAAGATGAGCAATGATCCAGCACCACACACTGAATTCTCCCGGCCAGGAAAGAGCAGAACCATTCAAAAACGGTTCCTCCCACCCCAGCTCGGTCCCACAAGTGAGTCACCAACACCTCATGATCAATGATGTCAAAGGCAGCTGAAAGATCTAACAGGGTCAACAGGGTCGAACGACCTTGGTCCAACTCACGGAAAAAGGCATCAACCAAGGCCACAAGCACAGTCTCAGTGCCAAAACCCAGACAAAAGCCGGACTATGAGGGATCCAGAAAATGGACACGATCCAGATGCCCCTGAAGCTGCCAAGCCACAACCCATTCCACAACCTTCCCTAAACAGGGAATGTTAGAGACAGGCCGATAGCTGGCCAGCGAGTCAATGTCCAATGTTGTGTTTTTTTAAGGCTGTACCAGTAGAATAGGTAAGCTGATTATGGCTGTATCAGTAGAGTAAAAGGAGATTGAAATTCTTATCATTTTATTTTTAAATGCTTTTATAATTTTTTTAGACAACAAAACTTAATTCTTTCCTCCAAAATTAATTACAATGTTTTTCAAGTGATCATCTCGATTGTGTGCATAGCACAAGGCTGATGTTATTGACTGAGACTGGCAAATTGTTTGATCATTGCTTCAGGTGAGATTAAAAATATGTAATATCACTTAAGTTTATGGGATCTGTCCAAAACATTCAACAGTCTCAACCATGATACCTTATGACATAGTTTATCACAAGGTGAGCTTGGGGAAAGAGTCTTGTCTTGATTAGTTAAGTCACCAGACGTAATGTGTTAGAATGGATAGTCTTGTTTATCAATTTAACTCTGTTATAAAAGGAATATTTTATATTTGTTTTAAATGTTTTTATACTGTTTTTATTGTTGTTAACCGCCCCGAGCTGCATGGCAGGATGGGGCGGTATAGAAATCTAGAAAATAAATAAAATAAATAAATAAATAAATAAATCCCAGGGGCTCTATTTCAAGTCCAGTTCTGTTTACATCCTATAGCAATAATATATCATTTTGGCCCTCGGGGACCAAATATTCATCAAAAAAATCCATCAAAATTCATTTTTATACTTTACAGATGAGAGCTTGGACATGCGTTTCTCTTTCATTTCTACTTTGCAGCTCCATTTTTAAATTCATAAATGCGGTTTGTAAGGTTAAATTTTTAATAAATGAGAAGTGTAAGAGACTTTCTAAAAACCAACATATGGATTAATGTTAGCAGAATAAACCAGCATTTTACGATTTGGGCTTTAGATATTACCCTGCATACATATACATTCTCTTTGATTTCATTTTTGGCTGCATTCAGATGTGCGCGTAATTCGCACAGCAGCGGCGGCAGCATCGTGCAATTTAAAGCAACGCGCACGTCTGGGTTGGTGTGAATGCACCTAGTGCTCACATTTCAGCGTAATGCGAACTGTTGGAGTGCGGTTTTAAAAGCTGCTCCAAGCAGCTTTTAAAACCGCACTCCAACAGTTTGCATTACGCTGAATTGGTGCATTCACACCAACCCGGAAGTGCGCGTTGCTTTAAATCGCATGATGCCGCTGCTGCTGCGCGAATTAAACACACGTCAGAATGCGCCCTTATTTTATATATTGTGCATTAATATTTGATCCAACCATATGTGCAGTGTATTGAGTTTTTTCTTTTCCTATATGAAAAGCCAGACAGACCATACTGGGCTGAAAATCAACTCTGAACTTCTGTAGAGTTGTAACGAAAGTTCATAAAAGACAGACTGTTTAAACATGGTTTTAACTGCTCTGTAATTAATACAGTTATGGCAATGCATTATTTTCAATGTTAGGCAACTGTTGCCTATATTTTTCCATCAGAGTTGAACAAAATTCCTAGGCAATCGAATACTTGGAACAAGTGGAAGACACGTGGGGAGGAGCGGTGGGTGGAGAGGCCCAGTGCAGCTGCTCCCCAGGTGCATCTACGAGGATTCTGCTCTCACCTTACCCTAGTCCCACTCTCCCACCCAAAACAATGGGGAGGAGAGGTGCAGCGAGCTACAGCCAGTTGTGGTGTTTGCTGCACCACTTGCTTGCTCACTTAGGCTTCCCTGCAGGCCTGGCTGCACAGCAGCAGGGCAGGAGCAAGTGAGCTGGGGGTGCTGCAAGCGCCAGCACTGGCTGGTGGTTGCTGATTGTTTTGGGCAGGGAAGCAATGCTGCAAGGCTGCAGGGAGGTAGGAGCAGAGCCCCTGTAGTTCTGCCTGCCTGGCCTGGGAGTGGGCTATGTTGGAAAGGGGGCGGGGAAAGGGGTGGTCCCACTCTTTTCAATGTAATCCCGTGATGTCACAATGCTCTGCATGGGCGAGGTTATATCAAAAAGGCGGTGGGTCCATCCCTTTGCCTCGCTCCCACTGGGTTGGCTTCAGTGCCTATAGGAAGGTGGCAACCGTAGACACAGGGACCAGTAACAGGGAAAAATGAGGTAAGTGAAGTGAGCCTGTGTCTTTGGGTGACAGCATTTTGCTACAAGGACTGCAGAAGGCTGTGTGCTCTGGTGGCAGAGGGTGTGTGACTCAGAGGCCTGAGAGGCCTTTGTTCATAGCTCTGCCTTGATTAGGGGGCAGCGCTAGCTCCACCAAGGCTAGAAGCCCAGCAGATTTTTGGAGGGGTTGGACTAGATGGTCCCTTCCAATCCTAGAGTCCTATAATACTATGGAAGAATCTGTCTCCGGTATCTGCCTCTGCACACGTGTATATATAACATAGTGCTATGGAAAGTACTGTGGCTCCAAGGGCCAAACAGTAATTTGATGCCTCCTGTGCAGACTATACCACTGACTTACATTCATCTTTGTCTTCCCCCTTAGCAGAGGGCCAGAGGGAAAATCTTTGGCTACATTAGAAGTGTTGATGATGAGAAATTTGAATAGGCTTTTTGTTAAAAACAAAAGGAAATGGGTTTGTAGTGTCCCAAATAGCCATAAGGATGCATCTATAAAACCTAAGCTGGTAATAGCAATAATGCAGTTCAAAAAGCATCAGACAAAATCCTGCATTTGCTTTTGCAAGGGTGTGTGTGTGTGTGGTGGGAGTGTGTGTGTATTAATTTATATGACTGTACAGGTTATGTTTTACCCAACTGAAACAGAAACAAATGAAAATCAATTAATTTAAAAAAGAAATGGATACCTAATTCCTTGGGCTCTTTTGAGAATCCAATCCTGAATATAGCTTTTGTACATTTAGGTAACAATCTCATTTTCCTTTCCAAAAGGGTTACGGGGGAACTAAAGAAAAGGGCAAGCAGTCTAAACGTACATGATTTACATGTATCATCTTAATATGATGTCAAGACAATCATTACTGAATAAAAACTTTATTGCTTTCCATTGGCACCACCTCTCCATTGTACCATTCACTTTTTAAAATTACATGTGGCCTCCCACACCTTTCCACATCACAGATCTACCACTGGATCACTAATCAAGCAGTTGTATTTCCAAGCTGATAAGAGTTAAGAAGGAACGCCAGACTACAAAGGTCTGATTTATGCTTTGAATATAACATTTCCATCCGACGCTATCAAGGGAATGTTGTGTGTCTGAACGAATGGTTTGTACTGATTTAGTAGCTCTAAAAACCCTCCCAGTCACAACTCACTTTCTTTGAAGGAAGAGGTTTAAGTAATGGGAGTCTCAAATTTGTTTAGCTGCATGCCTCCCAATCGTGACTGAGCTTGACCCACTCATTCTTGCTAAGTATCCCTTCATACCTGAATTCACATTCAGTGGCACCACCTCAGCTTTCTAAGTAAAGCTACTGTCTTCCTCATCATCTATACATGTACTGTAATATTCGGTGACAATTAACAAAAAATGGAAATAGATTTGGCAGCTATTGCCTTGATAAATACCAGTGAGAAAGCAAATACCATCAGTATCTGAGGGCTGACCTCATGTTGTTTTGTAATATAAGCACTTTCCACCCAAAGGGCAGAAGTCAAGGAGGGTATTATTTTGGAATCAAAATAGTCCTACTACTCTGTTATTTTAGCCTCCCTTTCTTCCTCCTGATTACTCCACTCGACATAATCTACAGTGTTCAGTGATAAACCTGCTGGAACACAATTTATAGAGAAACAACACTTCCCTCTTTTCAGCCCACTTATCTTTTCGAGCAGTCAAAGAAAAGGCTACACACACACATATATATAGTGTCTCCCTGGCGTCTAGCATTTTTTTTTTATTTTTTTTTTGGTACACAGGGCAAGAGAAAAAAGTTAGCCTTCCCATTTGAACATAATACATCCTTTTATACAAAAATGGAGCAGCTCATAATTCATTGTTGCCTGTGAAAACTAACTGCTGAGCAATGATAAGATCAAGTTATCATGGAAGAGAATCTTTGCTGTGCAAACTTTGAAGGGACCACAGCAATGAAATTAATTCCATCAGTCAAATGATTAGAGTATCCTCAAATCTGTTTTAAAACAAAACAGGCATTTATGCAGCTTCAGAAGCCCATTAGTGAGAATAGCAACTTTTCTTGTAGAAGGAGATATGCAAACATATGGCAATTTATAAAAAGAGTGGGGACAGAAAAATGATTAGGTAACTATGAAGTCTTCTTGACCAACACAGAACTAAACAAGTCAGGTGTAGGAATCCTGGGAAAAGCCATGCAACATGTGTCATAAATGCGTTTTGGGGGATTTTGCAAATAAATAAATAAAATAAAATAGTCCTCTGAGAATTAGGGTATTGTTAGCGCTGTGAAAATACATAGTACTTTACAAATACTTAGGGCACAATATGCACCATTAAAATCAATAGAAGCTGAGCCACTGACTAACAGATGGGAGGATTGCACCCTTATTATGAAATAGCTAATTGATAGCTAAAATAAACATTTTCAAAAGTGCTGAGCAACCACAACACTAATTCAAATCAATGGGGTTGGCAACTGTTCCGTATTTCTAGAAGTCATAGAGCGTTTTTAGACAGGAGAGCTTTCTCCTGTATTTTAAAAGTCTGGGTTGAGGAAACCTCATGGGGGAGGGGGGGGATTTAGACCCTGTTCTCCATAGTCACCCAGATGCCACTGGAAATAGCGGCACCAGGTGACTCCCCGATGTTTTGAGCTGCGGATCTGGTAAGACTTCAATAGGCGAAGTCTTAAAAGCCCGCGTCTCAAAAAATCCAGGAGTCACCTAGCACCGCCGTTTCCAATGGCACCTAAGCGACTTCTGGTCCAGAGAGGAGTGTCTAAATCCCCCCCGTAGGAGTTTCCCCAACTAGGATTTTTAAAATATAGGAGAAAGCTCTCCTGTCTAAAAACACCCATAGAATCTGAGAGTTGGAAGGGACCTCGAGGGTCATCTAGTGCAACTCCCTACCTGATGAAATATAACTACAGCTTTGTGGGATGATTTTCAATTGGTGACGCCTCCCAATGCGGCCGATGTGCTGGGGTCTGCTCGAGCCACAACTTGTGAATTAGACCCTTGCCTGTTCTGGTTAGTAATAGCTACCAGGGAGACAGTGGGGCCGGTGCTGGCAGGGATTAACAACGCCTTCCTTTGGGAGGGAGAGGGTGCCGGGTTGCCTCAGAGAGGCTGTGGTTCGGCCCCTACTCAAAAAACCATCACTTAACACTGATGCCCTAAGTCAGTTACTGACACGTCTTTAACTTTCACTTTTTAGAGAAGGTTATTGAATGGGTAGTGGCTCGTCAGCTCCAGACGCATTTGGACGGCATTGGTTTCCTTGATCCGGCGCAGTCTGGTTTTCACCCGGGTATGGTATGGAGACAGCACTTGTGGTCTTGGTCAACGACCTCCTCATGGAATTGGACAAGGGTCGTATGACCCTGTTGGTCCTATTAGATCTATAGATGGCTTTTGACACTGTTAGCTATGAGTTGTTGGTGACTTGTCTGCAGGACCTGGAGGGGGTGGACGGAACTGTCTTGCAATGGTTCCGATCCTACCTCGCAGATAGAGCTCAGTGGGTGGTGCTAGGGGACTGTACTTTGTCCCCTGGTGGTTTCCCATGTGGGGTCCCACAGGGTTCTATTCTGTCCCCTCTCTTGTTTAACATGTGTATATGAAGCCACTCGAGGAGGTCGGGTGCAGTTTTTTGGGGGGGAGGTCAGCTGTCATCAATATGCAGACAATACTCAGCTGTATTTGTCCTTTCATCTGGCCCAGATCCTGCTGTCTCATTGCTGTCTCAGTGCTTGGCTGCTGTGGGGGACTGGATGAGGTTCAGCTGATTGAAGCTCAATCCCGATAAGACAGAGGTGATGTTAGTTGACGGGATCAGTGATCTGGGTGAGGAGGTCTCCCCCATTATTGGGGGTGTCCGTCCTCCTTTGGTTCCATTTGTGCAAAGTCTGGGAGGTGCTCCTAGATTCGCAGTTACGCCTGGACTCTCAGATGTTGGTTGTGGTCAGGGGCACCTTCCACCAATTACATCTGGTGAAAAGACTCCAGCCGTATGTCTCGGACTCCGATCTCGTCACTATTATCCATGTGTTCGTCACCTTGAGGCTAGACTATTGCAATGCACTGTACATGGGGCTACCCAGGGTAATGGTCTGGAAACTGCAGCTAGTGCAGAATGCGGCGGCCCACCTCCTCACAGAAGCAGGCCACAGGGAGCATATAACACCTGTGCCATTGCCTTCTGGACCCAATTCAAGGTACTGGTGTTGGCCTTTAAAGCCCTTCACAGTTTAGGCCCTACTTATCCAAATGATTGCCTAACCCCCTCGACCTCTGGCTGACCCCTGCAGTTGTCCAGGGGCACCCTCCTGGAAGTCCCACACTATCGTAGAGTTCAGACGGACAGGACGTCATTCTCGGCAGCTGTGTTGTTGCTCTGGAACACCCTCCCAGTGGAGGTTCACCTCAGTCTGAACCTTCTCGCCTTCCAACAAAAGTGTAAAACTTGGCTCTTCTGCCAGGCGTTTGGCAGGGGAGGAGGGGAGGGTGGGATGGGTTTCTTTGATTAGGTTGAGGGTTCTGTTTTACACACTTGGGGATTATTTTTATGCACACGATTAGGGTTTTTATACTATTAGAGTTATGTACCATTTTATATTGTTTTATTTGTATGTTGTATTTATATATTTTATATTATGTGTGTTGTTGTTAAATTGTGAGCCGCCCCAAGTCACCTATGGCGAGAGGGGCAGAGTATAAATGAAAATGGTGTGGTGGAGGGGGACACTGCGTGGGCAGACAGTGGGCTACAGCAGTGCCGGGTTTGTTTAAAATGGAGCCACGCGGGGCTGTAATTGGGCAGAATTGGTGGTGCACCCCTGGAGCATATAAACAAACATTGTATATAAATAAACAAACAAACAAACATCCCTGACAAGTGGCTTCCCAGCCTGTTTTTGAAAATCCTCCAGCAATGGAGATCCTACAACCTCACTAGGCAAGTTCTTCCTTGCCACACAGTTCTTACTAGGGATGTGTGACGCGGTTCGGGAGTTTGGTGTTCGGCCTAACCAAACAGGCGAACCGAACGCTGAAACGGCTGAACAGTTCGGCCGCATTCGGGTGAGTTCGGCTGCGTTCGTGCGGGAAAAACGTGAGTGGAAGGCCTGGGGGGGGGCAGCTGAGGAGCAGACTTCCTGGCACCAGGGGTGGAGAGGCTTGGACTAGCAGTCAGTCTGCCCAATCACCATCCCTCTTTTCCTCAGACCACTGGCTTGGCAGTCTGCGATTGGCATGGGGCTAGGCTGCACAGAGCCAATGGGGCTTGTGGTAAGGTGGGCACAGCAAGTAACAAAAGTCATTGCCCTCCCCCCTTCCAATTCCTTCTGAGCTAGCCACTGATCCTGTCAGCAGGCATTTTCAGAAGTCTCCTTCTCCCAGCAGTTTGTCTTCCTAATCCATTGCCATCCTCCTCCTATTTCACCCATTCCCACACATTTACCTCCATAGTTTCATTTATTTAGATGAGATTAGATAGATTTAGCTGTTATTTTTATTTTTTATCCTTCCCTGTGTTATTTCTCCCTACCCTCCATTGAATCCTTCCGTCCTCCCACTATATATTCCATCCCTGATTCCCTTCCCCTGTTTTTGGATTTATCTAGAGTAGGATTAGATTGATTTAGGTTTCATTTAAGTTTTGTACCCCTCCCTGTGTTGTTTGTTGTGAGCTGTCTGTGTTCTCCCCCCCTGTGTAGATAGATAGATAGATAGATAGATAGATAGATAGATAGATAGAGAGGGAGAGAGAGAGTGTAGTGATTCAGTTTTAATATTTTATAGTGTTTTTGTAGGACTAGGCCTTTGTAAATATAATATTCCATTTAGTTCCATAGATTTTGGACTAGTTAACAGAAGTTAGAGTTAGTGTGTGTGTGTGTGTGTGTGTGTGTGTGTATATATATATATATATATATATATATATATATATATATATATATATA
>QEPC01004190.1:1009294-1020959 GCA_003113815.1 Sphenodon punctatus | reverse complement strand
AACAGCCAGGTTTTACAAACTCGCCGGAATGTTAAAAGGCTTGGGGCCAGGCGAGCTTCCTCCAGGAGGGAATTCCAAAGGCGCAGCCCAGCTACCGAGAATGCCCTCTCCATCGTGGTCCCCGCTTAACATGGGGGACCTCCAAGAAGGCACCCCTGGCAGACCAAAGGAGCCTCTCTGGGGCGCGGAGGGCGAGGTGGTCCCTGAGGCACGAGGGGCCAAGACCGTGAAGGGCATTATAGATCAATACAAATACCTTGAACCTGGCTCGGCACGCTATTGGAAACCAGTGCAGAGTAGGGATGGGCGAACGCGGTTCGGCAGTTAGGAGTTCGGACTGAACTCGGCCTGTTCGGTTGACCGAACCGATCTTCTGAACCGAACTCGAATTTCAAACCGAACCAAACCGAATTTCCGAATTCCGTTCTGTTCGCCCATCCCTAGTAGCAACATACACCAAAAAACCTGGGTTTTAATGGCCGAACTTGGTTCGGAAGTTCGGAATTCGACCGAACTCAGTCTGCTCGGTCGACTGAACCGAACTTCCGAACTGAACTCAAATTTCAAACTGAACCGAACCGAACCGAATTTCCAAACTCCGTTCTGTTCGCCCATCCCTAGTGCAGAGTCCGGAGCACAGGTGTTATGTGATCCTGGCGACCCATCCCTTCACCAAAGGGTGCGTGGTGACCGATAACACAGCCAACATATTGAGGGCAGTCCGCGAGGGAGGCTTCACCAGCATCCCTTGTGCTGCACACACCCTTCACCTGGTGGTTAGGGACGCTCTGGGCTTGGGGGAGAAGGGGATTGGGGCAGGCACCCTTAGCTCCCTGATCGAGTGGGGGATGAAGCTGGCCGGTTTCTTTAACCAGAGCGTGAAGGGCAGTGACCTCCTCCAGGCAAAGCAGGCCAAGCAAGGCTCCCCAGTGCACCAGCTGGTAGAGGATGTGTACACACGGTGGAATTTGACCTTCCTGATGCTCAAGTGGCTTCTTGAGCAGAAAACCGCTTTGCATCAGGTGCAACTGGTGATGGACAGCGGGGCACCTCCAGGGTACAATGGGGCAGAATGGGAGATCCTGGCACACACGGTCTTTGTTTTGAGACTGTTCCTGGCCATGACGGAGACCATCAGCTCGTCCACAGTCACCATCAACCAGGTGACCCCTCTGGTACAGAGTCTCCTCAGGAGGATGGAGGAAATTCTCCAGGAGCAGGGTTGTGGTCCTCAGGGCAGGAAGCTGGCGGATGAGGCTGTTGCCCTGGTGCGGCAGATGAAGGCAGGGCTGAAAGCACGGTTCGACGAGCTCTTGCAATGGGCGGAATACGTGTTGGCAACCATGCTTGACCCCAGGGTCAAGGGCAGTGTGGCATGCCAGACAGCGCACTATAGGCACTGGAAGGGTGAGCTGGTGGAGAGGGTCCGGCAGGCAGAGTGGGCTCTGGAGAGTGTGCAGCAGAAGCAGGACACCCCTGGGGATGATGGGAGTGGGAGCAGCCACCCCTTTCAGCCGGCGAGGTCTATCCCTTAGGGATGGGCAAACAGAACACAGTTTGGATGTTCAGACGTTCGGTCAGAAACCCAAGTTCGGGTTCAGCTGAGTTCGGTTTGGCCGAACTTGGTCGAAGATTCAAAAATAGCGCTATCGATATCAAAACCGAAATGAAACCGAAACTGAATTTTTGGCCCTGAAAAGATGTTTTTCCCGCCCCCAAACTGATACGAACTCATCCGAACACGACCGAACTGTTCGGTCGTTCGAGAGTTCGGTTCGGACGTTTGGTTCGGACGTCCGAAAAGACCGAGTTTGGTCCGAACTCCGAACATCTGAACCGCGTTCGCCCATCCCTACTATCCCTGCCCCCAGCCCTAGCGGTAGCAGCACCAGCAGCAGGCTGAGCAGCAGCAGCAGCACCCCTATTGTCAGCAGCAGTAGCTCCTATATGCAGGCCACTCTGGGGAGCATGGACTCTTGCACAGCAGGGCAAGCAGCGTGGGTGAGGGCAGTGGTGGAGGTGGTGCCCAGGCAGAGTTACCTGAGGGAGTAGGATGGTGCCTCAGTAGCAGTGGAGACCTACCTGGAGGAAGAGCCGTGCACAGAACCCAGCAGCGATCCCTTGGCCTACCGGGCCGGCAAGACCAACGTGTGGCCGGTCCTGTCCAAAGCGGCCAAGGGTCTCTTGTCCTGCCCACCAACCAGTGTCCCCAGCGAGCGGGTGTTCTCCATGGCGGGGGACATTTGCTCGCCGCACCGCCTGAAACTGGGGGTCAAGTTGGTGGAGCAGTTGCTTTTTATAAAGGTGAACCTTCTGCTGCTGGGATTCCCCAAACTACCGCTGGACACAGATTGATGGTGCAGTGGCACACGCCATCCCATGCCAGCAGCAGTCTTGGGACGAGGCTCCTCCTCAATCTGGGCTGCTGTGCTGAGGTGCTGACCCTCCCTCCAAATGCCCGGCACCCACCCTGCCTGTCTCTCTCTCTGACTAGACGGCCTCGGATGGCCTATCTGACAGACCTCATGAAGGAGGGTGGCATTCGGAAACTGTAAGCCTGCCAGCCGGCCTCTGGCTAGACAATCTCGGCCCACCTATGTGACTCGCTCTCTCTCGCACTGCACAGTCTTCGCCAGCCTATCTGAGTGCCTTGCCAAGGTCCCAGCCTGCCTTCCCTACTGCCTCTCATGCCACACTGTCTGTCTGCCTGCCCGCCCTGGTTGTCAAGCTCAAAGCCTGCCTCAGTCTGCCTGCCTTCTGCTCATGCCATGCGGCCTGTCTGCTTGCCTGCCCAGGTGGCCTAGATCAAAGCCTGCCTCAGTCTGCCTTCTGCTAATGCCATGCTGCCCACCAGTCCACCCAGGTGGCCTAGATCAAAGTCTGCCTCAGTCTGCCTTGCCATGCTCATGTCACACTGCCTGTCTGCCCACCCGCCCAGGTGGCCTAGATCAAAGCCTGCCTCAGTCTGCCTGCCTTCTGCTCATGCCACACTGCCTGTCTACCCACCTGCCCAGGTGGCCTAGATCAAAACCTGCCTCAGTCTGCCTTCCCATGCTCATGCCATGCTTCTTGTCTGCCTGCCCTGTGGGCAAAGCTGAAGCCCTGCCCCAGCCTGCCTACCTCTCATGCCAAGGTGCCTGTCTGCCTGCCCTGGCAACCCTGGGTGATGTGCCCCACTGCTCTGGCAATCCCGCTGCTGCTGTCTGCTGGTCCATGAGTGCTCTGCCCTGGCAAATCCAAATGTGCCCATGCAATCCTGCTGCTGCCATCTGCTGCTGTACGGGAGCTCTTTCCTTGCAAATCCTACCATCCTGGCTCCATGGGTGCTGTGCACTGGCAAATCCTGCTGCCGCCGTCTCTGCTGTTCCACGGGTTCTGTGCCCGGTCAATCCAATGTCTGCTGCTGCTGCCAATGCTGCCTCTGCTGTCTGTGCCACGGGTTCTGTGCCCGGACAGTTCAATGTCTGCTGCTGCTGTCAATGCCACCTCTGCTGTCTGTGCCACGGGTACTGTGCCACGGAAATCCAATGTCTGCTACTGGGTGGCCACGTGATTCACCACTGGACAAGGCTTGACCAATTGGAAGAATAGTTTGTTGAGATCCTGACAGTAGGATGCAAGCCTGCAATGCCCGGTCAAGCAGGGTGGTCACCACCGAGCCCTGGCCGGGCCTCTGCCGCTGCTCCACCGATGCCAGCCAACCTGCAATGCCCGGCCAAGCAGGGGTGCCAGTCACCAAGCCCTGGCTGGGACTCTGCCGCTGCTCTACCGATGCCTGGCATCCTGCAACACCTGGCCGAGCAGGGGTGTCAGCCACTCCATCCCCAGGATGCACCATCAGGGTTCTGGGGCCTATGTTCCAGGAAGGGAGGGCTGTGTCAGTACAGCAGCTCATTGTCTACAAATGCCCCACATCCTTGCCAGCCAGCCTGGAATTCCTGGCCAAGCAGGGATTGCCAGCCACCGAGCCCTGGCCGGGCCTCTGCTGCTGCTCCACCCATGCCAGCCAGCCTGCAACGACTGGCTGAGTAGGGGAGCCAGACGCAGTTACTGTGCTCTGGGAATCCAATGTCTGCTGCTGGTACTGCACATCAGTAATTTGCTCCTCAATCTCATAGACGGCCATAGCTTGGATGAGTGTGCCAGCGGGCGGGGGCTGTGTGAACATGAGATTCACCAGCAGGCAAGACTTGACGACTCTGCAGTAGAGCTTCTTGAGTTCGGTTGAGTATGACCCAAGCCTGCAACACCCGGTCGATTGGGGGTGCCAGCCACCAAGCCCTCACTGGGCCTCTGCTGCTGCTTCACCCATGCCAACCAGCCTGCAACGCCCAGCCAAGCAGGGGTGCCAGCCACTGAGCCCTGGTCGGGCCTCTGCCACTGCTCCACCAATGCCAGCCAGCCTGCAACACCCAGCCTAATAGGGGTTCTGGCCACTCCAGTCCCAGAACCCACCCTCAGGGTTCTGGGGCAATCATTCCGCTCACTGGGAGCCATCATTTTACTGCATCAAGAAACAGCCAGCCACTCCTATCCCAGGACCCACCCTCAGGGTTCTGGGGCCATCATTCCACCTACCCACGTGGAGGGTCCTTATTCACTTACAGCATGGCCCAGGGAGAGTCAGCTCTGTTCCTGTTGGACACAGACAGCGATTCTTACTTCAGAGGCAGCCAGCCACTCCAGACCCAGGACCCACCATCAGGGTTCTGGGGCCTACGTTACAGGCACGGGGGGCTGTCCATCCATGTCATCGAGAAGCTGCCACTCTAGTCCCAGGACCCACCGTCAGGGTTCTGGGGTCGTCATTCCGCTCACAGAGAGCTGTCATTCCACTGCATCAAGAAGCAGTCACTCCAGTCCCAGGACCCACCATCAGGGTTCTGGGGCCTATGTTCCAGGCACAGGGGTCTGTCCATCCACATCATCTAGAAGCTACCACTCTAGTCCCAGGACCCACCGTCAGGGTTCTGGGGCCATCATTCCGCTCACAGAGGGCTGTCATTCCACGGCATCAAGAAACAGGCAGCCACTCCAGCCCCAGGACCCACCGTCAGGGTTCTGGGGTCTACGTTACACGCACGGGGGGCTGTCCATCCACATTATTGAGAAGCTGACACTCTAGTCCCAGGACCCACCATCAGGGTTCTGGGACTGTCATTCTGCTCACAGAGAGCTGTCATTCCATGGCATCCAGTAACAGCCACTCCAGTCCCAGGACCCACCCTCAGGGTTCTGGGGCCTACATTCCAGGCAGGGAGGGCTGTCCATCCACTGAATCCAGAAACTGTCACTCCTGTCCCAGGACCCACCATCAGGTTCTGGGGCCATCATTCCGCTCACAGGGAACTGTCATTCCACTGCATCAAATTGTCATTCCACTGCATCAAGTTACAGCCACTCCAGCCCCAGGACCCACCATCAGGGTTCTGGGGCCTACATTACAGGCATGGGTGGCTGTCCATGCACATCATCGAGAAGCTGCCACTCTAGTCCCAGGACCCACCATCAGGGTTCTGGGGCCGTCATTCCACTCACATAGAGCTGTCATTCCATGGTATGAAGAAACAGGCAGCCATTCCTGTCCCAGGACCCACCATCAGGGTTCTGGGGCCTACGTTCCACGCAGGGAAGAGGCCCAGCCAGGGCTTGGTGGCTGGCATGGCACCCATATGGGGCCGGGCATTGCAGACTGGTATCCTAGTCGCCAGTTCTCAACCAACTCTTCTGAAAGTTGGTCAAGTAGCCTTGCCCAGTAGTGATTCACCTGCCATGATGGCAACTAGAAATGGAAAAACCAGCCAGCATAGAGCGAGCAGAACTGGANAAATCCTGCTGCCGCCGTCTCTGCTGTTCCACGGGTTCTGTGCCCGGTCAATCCAATGTCTGCTGCTGCTGCCAATGCTGCCTCTGCTGTCTGTGCCACGGGTTCTGTGCCCGGACAGTTCAATGTCTGCTGCTGCTGTCAATGCCACCTCTGCTGTCTGTGCCACGGGTACTGTGCCACGGAAATCCAATGTCTGCTACTGGGTGGCCACGTGATTCACCACTGGACAAGGCTTGACCAATTGGAAGAATAGTTTGTTGAGATCCTGACAGTAGGATGCAAGCCTGCAATGCCCGGTCAAGCAGGGTGGTCACCACCGAGCCCTGGCCGGGCCTCTGCCGCTGCTCCACCGATGCCAGCCAACCTGCAATGCCCGGCCAAGCAGGGGTGCCAGTCACCAAGCCCTGGCTGGGACTCTGCCGCTGCTCTACCGATGCCTGGCATCCTGCAACACCTGGCCGAGCAGGGGTGTCAGCCACTCCATCCCCAGGATGCACCATCAGGGTTCTGGGGCCTATGTTCCAGGAAGGGAGGGCTGTGTCAGTACAGCAGCTCATTGTCTACAAATGCCCCACATCCTTGCCAGCCAGCCTGGAATTCCTGGCCAAGCAGGGATTGCCAGCCACCGAGCCCTGGCCGGGCCTCTGCTGCTGCTCCACCCATGCCAGCCAGCCTGCAACGACTGGCTGAGTAGGGGAGCCAGACGCAGTTACTGTGCTCTGGGAATCCAATGTCTGCTGCTGGTACTGCACATCAGTAATTTGCTCCTCAATCTCATAGACGGCCATAGCTTGGATGAGTGTGCCAGCGGGCGGGGGCTGTGTGAACATGAGATTCACCAGCAGGCAAGACTTGACGACTCTGCAGTAGAGCTTCTTGAGTTCGGTTGAGTATGACCCAAGCCTGCAACACCCGGTCGATTGGGGGTGCCAGCCACCAAGCCCTCACTGGGCCTCTGCTGCTGCTTCACCCATGCCAACCAGCCTGCAACGCCCAGCCAAGCAGGGGTGCCAGCCACTGAGCCCTGGTCGGGCCTCTGCCACTGCTCCACCAATGCCAGCCAGCCTGCAACACCCAGCCTAATAGGGGTTCTGGCCACTCCAGTCCCAGAACCCACCCTCAGGGTTCTGGGGCAATCATTCCGCTCACTGGGAGCCATCATTTTACTGCATCAAGAAACAGCCAGCCACTCCTATCCCAGGACCCACCCTCAGGGTTCTGGGGCCATCATTCCACCTACCCACGTGGAGGGTCCTTATTCACTTACAGCATGGCCCAGGGAGAGTCAGCTCTGTTCCTGTTGGACACAGACAGCGATTCTTACTTCAGAGGCAGCCAGCCACTCCAGACCCAGGACCCACCATCAGGGTTCTGGGGCCTACGTTACAGGCACGGGGGGCTGTCCATCCATGTCATCGAGAAGCTGCCACTCTAGTCCCAGGACCCACCGTCAGGGTTCTGGGGTCGTCATTCCGCTCACAGAGAGCTGTCATTCCACTGCATCAAGAAGCAGTCACTCCAGTCCCAGGACCCACCATCAGGGTTCTGGGGCCTATGTTCCAGGCACAGGGGTCTGTCCATCCACATCATCTAGAAGCTACCACTCTAGTCCCAGGACCCACCGTCAGGGTTCTGGGGCCATCATTCCGCTCACAGAGGGCTGTCATTCCACGGCATCAAGAAACAGGCAGCCACTCCAGCCCCAGGACCCACCGTCAGGGTTCTGGGGTCTACGTTACACGCACGGGGGGCTGTCCATCCACATTATTGAGAAGCTGACACTCTAGTCCCAGGACCCACCATCAGGGTTCTGGGACTGTCATTCTGCTCACAGAGAGCTGTCATTCCATGGCATCCAGTAACAGCCACTCCAGTCCCAGGACCCACCCTCAGGGTTCTGGGGCCTACATTCCAGGCAGGGAGGGCTGTCCATCCACTGAATCCAGAAACTGTCACTCCTGTCCCAGGACCCACCATCAGGTTCTGGGGCCATCATTCCGCTCACAGGGAACTGTCATTCCACTGCATCAAATTGTCATTCCACTGCATCAAGTTACAGCCACTCCAGCCCCAGGACCCACCATCAGGGTTCTGGGGCCTACATTACAGGCATGGGTGGCTGTCCATGCACATCATCGAGAAGCTGCCACTCTAGTCCCAGGACCCACCATCAGGGTTCTGGGGCCGTCATTCCACTCACATAGAGCTGTCATTCCATGGTATGAAGAAACAGGCAGCCATTCCTGTCCCAGGACCCACCATCAGGGTTCTGGGGCCTACGTTCCACGCAGGGAAGAGGCCCAGCCAGGGCTTGGTGGCTGGCATGGCACCCATATGGGGCCGGGCATTGCAGACTGGTATCCTAGTCGCCAGTTCTCAACCAACTCTTCTGAAAGTTGGTCAAGTAGCCTTGCCCAGTAGTGATTCACCTGCCATGATGGCAACTAGAAATGGAAAAACCAGCCAGCATAGAGCGAGCAGAACTGGAGGCCTGCCAGCCTGCAATGCCCGGCCAAGTAGGGGTGCTAGGCCAGCCACTGAGCCCCAAGCCTTCCCGGCCTCTGCTGCTGCTGCTGGGTCTCAGATGGCCAGACCTGATGGCCATCAGATGGCCAGACCGAGCCTGCCTGCCCGGGCAACCTGGGGTGCCAAGTGCCAAGCCTTCCCAGTCTCTGCTGCTGCTGCTGCTGCTGGGTCTCTGACAGCCTGCCATGCCACCATGGACACCCCCAGGGGCCAGGCACCAAGCCTGCCCGCCCTGGCAACCCGGGGTGTCAAGCGCCAAGCCTTCCTGGTCTCTGCTGCTGCTGCTGGGTCTCCGACAGCCTGCTATGCCACCACGGGCACCCCCAGGAGCCAAGTGCTGAGCCTGCCTGCCCGGGGAACCTGGGGTATCAAGCCTTCCCAGTTTCTGCTGCTGCTGCTGCTCCTGGGTCTCTGACGGTCTGCCATGCCGCCATGGGCACCCCGTGGGTCCCTGGCACATCCCAAGTATCCCGGCAGGTCTGAACTCCACTGAACATTTGGAAGAACTGAACTCCACTGGACTGAACCCCCGAACCCAAACTAGGTTTTCGGGCTGAATGGTCGAACATGTAAACCCCGTTTTGTTTGCACATCCCTAGTTCTTACTGTTAGGAAATTTGTCCTGATATCTCACTGAAAACTACCTTCCTGGAACTTGAGCCCATTATTTCTATTCCTGCTCTCTGTAGCAATACAGAACAGTTCCTGTCACTGTCTTGTTGTCAGCCCTTGATATTTGAAGACTGCTATCATTTCCTCTTTGCTAGATTAAACATACCCAATTCCTTCAAACGTTCCTCTTAAGACTTGCTTTCCAGACTTTACTTTTCATATACTTGTTTCCAGGCTGGACTATGAACACAGTTTCTCTATTCTGTGAAGACTAGGGCAAAATAGGAGTTGAGAAGTTCTTCCTTCTCTTTGGGTGTCTTTAGACAGATACAGGGGTGCTCACCAATGGACCTGCTCCAGGGGTGCACCCCCACATCTGTCCAATTGCAGCCCCGCATGGGTCTATTTTAAACAAACCTGGGGCTGCTGCAGTCCACTGTCTGCCCACACAGTGTCCCCCTTCCCTACACCATAGAACTGTGGGCAGGTCTGCCACCACTCTAGGTTGCTGCCTGCAGCTTTATGGTATTGCCCGGGGAAACCCCTGGCTGGGAGCAGAGCTGAAGCAGCCATCTGTAGAGTAGACATACCACAGCTCTGCCTCTGGCCAGTGCCCTAGGTTTAGACAGCCCACTACACTTGTGGTGCTCCCTCCAGGATGTTCTGGAGCACCGTAAGCAGGGCTGGAATGGAGCAGGCAGTGCCTGGTCTGCCTGCACATCTAACATAGCACCTTTAAATGGACGGTCCATCCATGTGTGAGGTGGAGCAGAGCCATGGGTGCAATCCGTGTAAAAGCACCCTTTGTTTCCTGCTAATATTTCACCATTTTCACTGAGCAATGGATTTCCTTATTCTTCCTCTTACTTTTGACATACTTTAAAACCCCTTTTTGTTGTTTTTAGTATCAGCTCATTTGTGTCTTACTGTTCCTGACACCATCCCTATAAGCTTGAGCTATACATCTGTATGTATTCTTGGAAACATCTCCCACCTTCCATTTCTTACATGTTTCCTTTCCTCAAACACTTGAGGGAAGCCAGTAAGAGAAGTGGAACCAGAAAACAGGATTCCCGGGCTCTGAGATCTGTGCTTATTTTATTAGACCTCATGTCGTGGGAAGGAATTGGAAACCACCTCACTACCAGACAGAAAAAAATTAATTTCAGAGGATTTTTTTTATTGTTTCAAACATCCGGATAGGGGAATAATAATACTTGAAGTTTTAAGAGAAAAAAATGAACAACTGAATCGACTCTGTACGAGCGTGCACACTGTGGTGTCACAGCTGATATCTGCTCCTGATTGACCACTGCACCACTCATGTCCTCCACCACATCCCTGCCTCTCCGTCTGTCAGGTGGCAGTGCAGCTGGATAGCAGTGCACTTCGGCTCTGACACCACGGCCCTTTTTACATGGGCTGTGGCTGCATGTGAGAGGGAGGGTTCAGCTGGGGTGCTAACCCATCCCCACGCACGGAGGCACCTCCATTTTCCCAGTGCCTCCATGCGTGGTGATGCACAGGGATACGTGTGTGCGGGAGCACGCACACTCACCCCCGTGGGATTTACATGGGCGGTACCCATGCTAGAACACGCTGGCTGTTCTAGCGTGGGTGCTGCCAGTGTGAAAAGGGCCCATGTGTGCGCACAATGTGTGCAGGTTTGTGTGTGCACACAATGTGCACAGATCTTGGATCAGGGTCTGTGTAAATGCATTTTTTTAAAGGGAAAAGACCTGTTTGTTACAAATACTTCGCTCACTCCATGAATATATTTCTGCCTTTGTGTCATTCAATCACGTTTTATTATTTTAGTGCTACTCTTAAAACTGCAAAGTCAACAGGCAGCAGCTATGGAAAAGCAAACTCATCATATCCAAATAGGTACACCTAACAGAAATTACACTTACCTTGTCTGTAAAGGGCAATGGATGAAAAGCCACTACATAAGTGCTAGTAATATTATAATTACCATTAGTATTATTAAATATCAGCTATTTCCAATTCTGTATTCTGTTTCACTGCAGCTGCTGCACGTACCAGAAATAATCCAGATGTTATATTTTGCCATTAAAAGCAACAGATTTAAAATAAAACAAAAAAATTGAGAAATTGACCAATTTGTCCTGGAAATATCTTCTAGAATTTGCCTATATACCTGTAACCTATGGCCCTTTGTACACAAGATGGGCTCACTCATGCAGATACACTGTGTGGGCCTGAGTGGGTGTCGCCCTTGTGACTGTCGTGGCGGTGTGTGCTCCCACGAAACACGTATGCACACCCACCTCCACTCATCATCCACTCACGGAACAATTGGCCAAAACGGTGATTACTCCATGAGTGGGGATATGGGGGGGACTGGTGTATGCCCATGTACACCCCCCCCTGACATCGCCCTTGCTGTCACATGGGGTATTTTCAGACGTTATGGGGCCCTTTGGCCCCGTACCGTAACGAACGTCTTCGTTCCCCGCCGGGGTCACCCCGGCACGGCCCAACAGACGTGCCGGGGGGATCCCGGCGGGGAAAGTGGGAGGAGCCGGGGCCGCGCGGCGCAACGTGCGGCCACACGGCCCCGCCCCCTCCACGCACCCCGCCGCCCGCCCTCCGAGGAGACGGGCGGGCGGCGGGGCCAATGCGGCCGCCGCGTCTGGCCGATCGTGCCACGGCCCGGGATCCCGCCGGGGATCCCGG
>QEPC01004190.1:977043-995740 GCA_003113815.1 Sphenodon punctatus | reverse complement strand
GCGTTCTGCAAGGGTTGCTAGGCAACCCATTGCAAACTGGCCTCAGTCCTTGCAAGCTCTGTGCAGCCTCTGCAAGCAGAAGCTGCACCATTTAACCCCCTGCGCTCCTAGGAGAGGGGGGAGGGAGTTTATGGGGTGAGACAACCCCCCACCGCCTGAATTTTCGGCGGAGGGTATTTGGACTAACAGAAGCAGTGCAGTGACCAGGCCCGCCTAAATAGGGCATGTTTCCACAACGTTATTATAATAAATAAGTGTTAGTTCACCCATAGGCTGTGCAGCGTTTCCTTGTGGCTCACAACACAACACTGACGATGAGGATGGGATCCTTTGTCTGGTAGAGCTGTCCCTAGTTGTGAGAGCCACACCCTGAGTCATACTGTTGTTTCTAGAAGCAAGTTTTTCTTTTTTCCCCTTGAAATGGCTGCACTAGGCCACATAGAAGAGTTTGATGTGAGCCAGCCGGGTTCGTGGGACTCTTATGCTGAAAGGCTGTCCTATTATCTGGAAGCCAACAAAGTAGACAGCCCAGAACAGAAGTGTGCAATCCTCCTTATAGTCTGTGGGGCCAAAACCTTTGCTATTGTTCATTCCCTCACAGCTCCTGCTTTACCAAGCACCAAGTCCTATGCTGAACTGGTTGCTCTGCTAAAAGCACACTTCTGCCCAAGACCATCTGTCACCCTGCAAAGATTTCATTTTTTTAAACGAGACCAAAAGACAAGCAAAGGCATAGCAGATTACTTGGCTGAACTCCATCACATCGCTGAATTCTGTGATTTTGAGGAACTCCTGGACGGGCTTCTTTGCGATTGCCTCATCTGTGGGGTTCAAGATGAAGCAATCCAATGTTGCCTCCTCTCTGAACCAAATTTGACCTTGGCTTCTGCACAAGAAAGGGCCTTGGTAGCTGAAGCAGCATCCCACGGTGTGAGGGAAATCCGCCAGGTGCACTCTGCTAGTGTCCAGTTGCTCCAGAAAGATCAAGAAGCAGATCATTACCAGCAAATTCAGTGGCTTAGATCTTCACCAACCGTGTCTCGCAAGCAAATTAATTCAGAAACCTGTTTAAGTTGCGGCGGACAGTATCGACGAAGTGACTGTAGGTTCAGGAATGCAGAGTGTCATGCCTGCAAGAAGAAAGGCCATATAGAGAGGGTCTGCCGCTCGAGAACCAGCTCCGGAAGACAAAAAGACTGTGACACATGTGCACACTCCAAAAACAATTAACAGGGTAGAGCATGAAGTACAAAAACTGTATTTTGTTCAAAACGTGGACAAGGTGAAAACTAAAGGTTCAGAGACGATTGCAACCATACAGGCATAAACAGGCAAGAGTGCAAAATGGAAGTCGATTCAGGTTCTGGTCTTTCACTTATAGATAAAAAAACTTTTCTCCAATTGTTCCCGCACCATCACCCTATGTTACAGACACCAGGCTGCTGCCTTCATGACTACAATGAGCAAATTGTTGAAATCATCAGAAGCTGCAATGCAGATGTTAGATATGGATCTATTGAACAGTGTCTACCCCTCATTGCTACTGAGCGTGACTGCAAAGGTCTTCTGGGAAGGAATTGGTTCCTACCACTGGGAATCAGTATTCAACATTGGCACAGAGAGCATGGAAGGATGGCATCTGAGTTTCCATGGGTATTCTCCGAGGAATTAGGAGCTTTTAAAGGTCCATCTGTGGTTTTCCAAATGGATCCTACAATAGCTCCTATTTGCATGAAGGCTCGGAATGTGCCTTTTGCGCTGCGCCTGAAGACTGATGCAGAATTAGATCAGCTTATCACACAAGGAGTCCTCGAGCCAGTCGTACATACAAGCTGGGCTACACCTATTGTCCCTGTGTTGAAGCCAAATGGTAGAGTTCGCATCTGCGGGGACTATAAGTGCAGTGTAAATAAGGCAATTAAGCAGGACCCACATCCAGTACCTGTCATCAACCAGCTATTATCTGCCCTCGCAGGAGGAAGAGTTTTTGCCAAACCTGACCTCGCCCAAGCCTATTAGTAACTGATAGTGGATAAAAAAGCTGCCGATGCCCAGACTATCATTACACACCAGGGAGCATCCGTGTTAAGCGCCTTCAGTTTGGAATTTCCGCAGCACCCGGAATCTTCCAGCGTTTCATGGAGACACTGCTGGCAGGAATTCCAGGAGTTGTCCCTTATTTCGACGATGTACTGATTGTGGGCCCATCTAAAGAGAAACTTACAGAGCGGCTTAGAGAAGTTTTACAGAGATTTGTTCAAGCCGGAATCAGAGTGAAAAAAGAGAAATGCCAATTGGGAGCTTCCAGTATCACCTTCCTGGGATATCAAATTGATGCTTCTGGCATTCATCCACTTAAAGACAAGGTAAAAGCAATACATGATGCTCCTATACCAAAAGACAGATCAGAGCTTCAAACATTCCTAGGAATCCTCAACTTTTATCACAGCTTCTTGAAAGACAAAGCTACCATAGCAGAACCCCTTCACCGGTTATTGGATAAGGGAACTTCGTGGAAGTGAACTTGCCAGACCAATTAAGCTTTTTAGGGTATGAAGAAGTTACTAACCTCCGACTCTGTCCTTGTTCACTATGATGAGCAGCTGCCACTCTCCATCATGTGTGATGCCTCAACTTTAGGTATCGGAGCTGTTCTCAGTCACACACTACCTGATGGCACCGAGGCACCTGTTACTTTTTATTCAAGAACTATGACTTCCGCTGAGAGAAACTAAGCACAGATTGACAAAGAAGCATTGGCAAACATTGCAGGAGTGAAGAAATTTCACAACTACGTCTATGGCCGCAAATTTGAAATACAGACAGACACAAACCCCTGCTTGGAATTTCCACTGTAGGTAAACCAACTTCTTCCATCTTCTCGCCCCGCATGCAGCGCTGGAACATGCTTAATGCTTATGACTATGCTCTCTCTTACCAACTAGGAAAGACTATTGCTAATGTTGACGCATTGAGCCGCCTACCATTACAAACACCTGATTGTGTTACTCCCCCACCGACAGAAGTCCTCATGCTGGAGTCCATGCCTGAACCCCCTCTTCAGGCTGCACAGATAGCAAAGATGACTGCAAAAGATCCTACCCTTGCCCGTATCCTTAACTGGGTGTGGAGGGGATGGCCAGCTGGCAAATTGGCTGAGGAATTCAGGGCATTTTTACCATGTCAGCATGAATTGTTGGCCCATAAGGGTTGTCTTTTGTGGGGAAACCACATGGTCATTCCAGAAGTGGGGTGGCAAACCTTATTGACAACACAGCATTCAGCACATCCAGGCATTGTGCAGATGAAGGCACTGTCCAGAAGCTATGTGGTGGCCAGGTTTGGACAACGACATAGAAAGGGTTGTGAGAGGGTGCAACACATGTCAAATGACCCGTCATAATTCACCAAAGGCACCAGTATTTCCCTGGGAAATTACCAAGAAACGGTGGTCATGTATCCACATTGATTTTGCAGGCCCCTTTCAAGGCAAGAACTTCTTAATTGTTGTGGACTTTTTCTCAAAATGACTTGAAGTGATTACCATCACAGCTCTTACAGCAGCCACCACTACAACAGCTCTCTGGCAGTTGCTTGCAACCCACGGAGTGCCAGACACCATAGTATCCGAAAATGGGGGTGCTTTCACCTCAGCAGAATTTCAAGACTTTGCTAGCCACAATCTCATTTGGACTGTGACCATCGCACCTCGCAGACCCCAGGTTAACAGACAAGCAGAGTGAATGGTACAGACCACAAAGGATGCCCTTAAGAGAATCGTGGTAGGAGTCTGGTCAACAAGATTGGCCAGGTTTCTATTTGCTTAACATGTGATCCCTTGCCCTACAACAGGTTTGAGCCCATCAGAACTCCTTATGGGTTGCCGTCTCAGGACATGTCTAGACCATGTCAACTCTGACCTTGTGGGAGACATGCAACTCAAGAAAAAAGGTGAACTAGACTCAGCATTGACATCGGGTACCTTACACTTTTTCTATCCACAACAGACTGTGTTTACTCGAAACTATGGTACAGGACCACAGTGGGTTCAGGCTAAAATCGTAGAGGTCACAGAACCTGTTTCATACACAGTCCTGACATCTGACGGACACGTATGGAGACATCATGTGGACCAGCTGTGTGGCCGTCTGTCCACTATTAGTCCTGCAACTGAACAATCATCAGACACTAACCACCCACTGGGATGCATGGATTCATTGGGGGCATGCCAGCCTGATCCTGTTGACATAAGCTCACCACCACCAGAGGGTGACAGTAACGTGGGATCGCCAGACAGGCAAATAGAGCCCTCATCCACTGAAAATATTCCCGAATCCTGTTGCACTGTAAGACCACAATGGAAGTGTAATCTTCCAAAATGGCTATCTGACTATTCCATCTAGGGGGGAGGAGTGTTGTGTCTTACTGTGTTTTCCTGGCATTGTTGCTTTAAGGCTTAATCTTCTTTTCAGCACTGCTGAAAAGCCCCACCAGTTAGTGGTAGTTATGGGAGCTGTTGCAGTTAACACTTTAGACTAACAGAAGCTGTGCAGTGACCAGGCCTAAATAGGGTATGTTTCCAAAACGTTATTATAATAAATAAGTGTTAGTTCACCCATGGGTGTGCAGCGTTTCCTTGTGGCTCACAACACAACAGCTCCTCCCTCAGTGGTTTTATAATCTAGGGGTGAAAACAGACATGATGCTAAGTCCACTTTAACACCACTTGAACATTTTTTATACATGTTGCAGGACCGTATTGGTGCACTATGCAGCCCTGCAACATGCATAAGAAATGTTCAAGCGGTGTTAAACTGGAGTTAGTGTCATGTCTATTTCACCCTCCAAGATTGTATCATTATACCTTATTAGGGATGTGAGGATGTGGTTCAGACGTTCGGAGTTCGGCTCAAACTCAGCCAGTTTAGACAGCCGAACCGAATGCCCAAACCAAACGCCCAACCCCCCGAACAATTCAGGTGCATTCGTGTGAGTTTGGCGGTGTTCGGGCAGGAAAAAAACTGGCTGGCAGGCCCGGGGGGGGGGAGCTGAGGAGCAGACTTCCTGGCCCCAGGGATGGAGAGAGGCTTGGACTAGCAGCGAGCCTGCCAAATCACCATCCCTCTTTTCCTCAGACCACTGGCTTGGCAGTCTGCGATTGGCCATGGGATAGGCGGCACAGAGCCAATGGGTCTTGTGGTAAGGCGGGCGCAGCAAGTAACAAAAGTAATTGCCCTCCCCCCCTTCCATATCATTCTGAGCTAGCCACTGATCTTGTCAGCAGGCGTTTTCAGAACTCTCCCTCTCCCAGCAGTTTGTGTTCCTCCCAATCCATTGCCATCCTCCTCCTATTTCACCCATTTCCACACATTTACCTCCATAGTTTCATTTATTTAGATTAGATTGACTTAGTTGTTATACCCAGCATCAAGAAGCAGCCACTCCAGCCCCAGGTCCCGTCATCAGGGTTCTGGGGCCTACGTTACAGGCAGGGAGGGCAGTTCATCCACGTCAACCAGAAGCTGCCACTCAGCCCCAAAACTCACCGTCAGGGTTCTGGGATCATCATTCCACTCACGGGGAGCTGTCATTCCAATGCATCAAGAAACAGCCAGCTACTCCATCTTCAGGACCCACCCTCAGGATTCTGGGCTGTCATTCCGCTCACGGGGAGCTGTCATTCCACTGCATCAAGAAGCTGCCACTCTAGTCCCAGGACCCACCATCAGGGTTCTGGGGCTGTCATTCTGCTCACGGGGAGCCGTTAGTCCACCGCATCAAGAAACAGCCAGCCACTCCAGCCCCAGGACTCACCCTCAGGGTTCTGGGGCCTACATTACAGGCAGGGAGGACTGTCCATAAACATCATCGAGAAGCTGTCACTCTAGTCCCAGGACCCACCGTCAGGGTTCTGGGGCCGTCATTCCGCCCACGGGGAGCTGTCATTCCACTGCATCAATAAGCAGCCACTCCAGCCCCAGGACCCACCCTCAGGGTTCTGAGGCATACGTTACAGGCAGGGAGGGCTGTCCATCAATGTCATCGAGAAGCTGCCACCCTAGTCCCAGGACCCACCGTCAGGGTTCTGGGGCCGTCATTCTGCTCACGAGGGGCCGTCATTCCACTGCATCAATAAACAACCAGCCACTCCAGCCCCAGGACCCACCATCAGGGTTCTGGGGCCATCATTCCGCTCATGGGGAGTTATCATTCCATGGCATCAAGAAGCAGCCACTCCAGCCCCAGGACCACCCTCATGGTTTTGGGGCATATGTTACAGGCAGGGAGGGCTGTCCATCCACGTCATCCAGAAACAATAGGGATGCTGCTGCTCCTCAGCCTGCTGCTGCTGGGCTGCTACTGCTGGACCTGGGGGCAGGGATAAACCCCGTTGGCTGCTCCCACCCCAACCATCCCCGGGTTGTCCTGCTGCTGCTGCGCACTCTCCAGAGCCCTCTCTGCCTGCCGGACCCTTTCCACCAGCTCACCCTTCCAGTGGCCATAGAGCGTGTCTGGCATGCCACGCTGCCCTTGACCCTGGGGTCCAGAATGGTTGCCAACACATATTCATCCTATTGCAGGAGCTCATCGAACTGCACCTTCATCCCTGCCTTCAGCTGCTGCACCAGGGCAACCGCCTCAGCCGCCAGCTTCTTGCCCTGAGGGCCACAATCCTGCTCCTGGATAATCTCATCCAGCCTCCTGAGGAGACTCTGGACCAGACGGGTCACCTGGCTGATGGTGGCCATGGAGGAGCTGTGATGGAGGAGCTCCGTCACAGCCAGGAACAGTCTCAGAACAAAGACTGTGTGAGCCAGGCTCTCCCATTCTGCCCCATTGTACCCTGAAGGTGCTCCGCTGTCCGTCACCAGTTGAAACTGATGCAAGGCGGATTTCTGCTTGAGAAGCCGCTTGAGCATTAGGAACGTGGAATTCTACCTGGTGGATGCATCCTGCACAAGCTGGTGCACTGGGGAGCCTTGCTCGGCCTGCTTCGTCCAGAGGAGGTTGCTGCCTTTCATGCTCGAGTTAAAGAAACCGGCCAGTTTCCTCCCCCGCTCGATCAGGGATGTAAGGGTGCCTCCCCAATCCCCTTCTCCCCCAATCCCAGAGCATTCCTGAGCACCAGGTGAAGGGTGTGGGTGGCGCAAGGGATGCTGGTGAAGCCCCCCTCGTGGACTGCCCTCAATATGTTGGCTGCATTATTGGTCACCACGCACCCCTTGGTGAAGGGCGCACCTGGCGTGACCCACTCCCTCACCATGGTGGTCAGGGCTGCCTCAATGTTCTGAGCAGTGTGGGAGCCATCGATGACTTCCGCCTGAAGCAGGTCCCATGTATGACCTGCTTCGGGACCCCTCCTGCCACTCCCAAATGCTGCCTTCGGGGCCTGCCACCAGTGCGCTGTCACTCCCAGGTAGGCATGCAGCGCGTTTCTGCTCGAACACAGGTCGGTGGTGAAGTAGATGGTGGCACCCCCAGCCCCTGCCAGCTGCTCCCTCCCCCGCTCCTTTAAATCCCGGTACAAGGCTGGCACCACCTGCCAACTCAGGGTGGTGCATGAGGGCAGCTTAAACTGGGGGGGGGCAGAAAGCCAATCAGGTGTCTAAGCCCCATGTCCCTGACCATTGAGAAGGGCTGCCCATTGAGCGCAATCATTTTCCCCAACATGCGCGTGGCTTTCACTTAAAAGCCACGCCGCCCTCCATGGCCTGCAGCTGCCAATGGACTTGGCAGCTGCCCCCACCCCAGCTCCTCCATGGTGCATTGATGCTTCTGGGCCTCAACCGGCTGCTGCTGCTGCACCACTGACAGCACTGATGGGAGGGGCAGAATATGGTGGCGACACAGCTCTCATAGGGAAGTGTGGCTGGCCCTGTCCAAAGTGGCCACGGGTCTGTTGTCCTGCCCACTAACGAGTATCCCCAGCGAGCAGGTGTTCTCTATGGTGGGGGACATTTGCTCGCCGTACCGCCTGAGACTGAAGGCCAAGTTGGTGGAGCAGGTGCTTTTCATCAAGGTCATCCTTCCGCTGCTAGGATTCCCCGAGCTGTCCCTGGACATGGATTGATGGTGCAGTGGCACACACCATCCCATGCCAGGGGCAGTCTTGGGACAGGACTCCTCCTCAACCTGGGCTGCTGCTGCTGAGGTGCTGTCCCTCCCTCCCAATGTCCGGCGCCTGCCCTGCCTCTCTCTCTCTCTCTCTCTCTCTCTCTCTCTCTCACTAGATGACCTCGGCCAGCCTATCTGTCTGACCTCATGACACCAGGTGGGATTGGGAAGCTGTAAGCCTGCCAACCGGCCTCTGGCTAGACGATCTTGGCCCGCCTATCTGACTGGTTCTCTTTCGCACTGCACAGTCTTCATCAGCCTATCTGAGTGCCCTGCCTAGGTCCCAGTCTGCCTTGCCTACTGCCCTCTCATGCCACGCTGCCTGTCTGCCCGCCCTGGTTGCCAACCTCGAACCCTGCCTCAGCCTGCCTTCTGCTGCTCATGCCACGCTGCCTGTCTGCTGCTGCTGCCACTGCTGCCTCTGCTGTGCCATGGGTTCTGCTACCGGGCAATCCAATGTCTGCCGCTGCTCCACCAATGCCTGGAAGCCTGCAATGCCTGTCCAAGTAGGGGTGCCAGGCCAGCCACCAAGCCCCAAGCCTTCCGGGCCGCTGCTGCTGCTGCTGCTGCTGCTGCTGCTGAGTCTCAGACGGCCAGCCATGGGGCCATGGGCACCCCCAGGGGCCAAGTGTCAAGCCTGCCTGTCCGGACAACCCGGGGTGCCAAGCCCCAAGCCGTCCTGATCTCTGCTGCTGCTGCTGCTGTGTCTCTGACAGCCTGCCATGTCCCCACAGGCACCCCTGGAGCACCCCAAGCTTCTGCTGTGACTGAACTTTCCGAACATTTGGGGGGGGTCCAAACTCCGTGGGACCGAACCCATAAACCTGAAATAAATGTTCGGACCTAACGTCTGAACATCCAAACTGCATTCTGTTCGCACATCCCTACTCTTTACGCTAGGTAATGTTTGTTTGAAGATGTGTTGGTTACTCACTTGCTCTGCATGGTGGGCCAAACTGCTTTCAGATCCACCTTCTGGGGAAAGAATTTGCATGAGAAGACATAAAATGTGGGGACAGGGACAAGCAGAGAGAGCACACCAGCAGTGGAGACCTGCTGCTGAGCAGTGGCAGCAGGTCCCAAGGAACAGTAGCGGCAGGAGCAGCAGCATGTGATGGGAGCACCAGTGACCTGCCATTGCTCCACGATGATAGCACTGTCAGGGACTCACCGCTGATCACTGCACCCCTGATGCAGGTAATTGTGCAGGGCAGGGGGTCAAGCAGGGAGAGCCTGGCAGTGGCAGGAACAGTGGAAATGGCTGCAGGTCCCGAGGAGCAGCAGTAGTAAATCCTGGGGATCAGCAAGCCAATGTTTCCAGAACCTGCTACAACCACCAGTGCTCCTGTTGCCACTGTACCTTGGGGTCTGTCAAGCCGCCACTCCTGGTAAGCCCCCCACCTGAAAACTGCTCGTGAGTAATCCTGAACAGAGTCGGATATAGCATGTAATAACACCTGCTGCTTTTGAGGAGTTAGTTGCTGCGCAGCCACTAAAGCAACAGCCACAGTTTACCCATTCCTCATTAGTAGTGGATGTTAATGAAGGGCTAAGAAGGCAATTTATTAGGACCTCAGCAACTGTAATCCACCTGTTTGGGGGAGGGGGAGGCCATAGAGACATTGCTTTAATTTCTATACTGTACCTTTTAACATAAGAAAACTCATTTTATCTCTGAGACACATTTAGTTGATTCACGAAATGATTTGTTTCAACTGGGAATATCTTTTATCCAAGCATTCAGAAATGCATGGCCATGTGTTGTTTCACCTTTCAAAGGATTTTGACAGCTATGGGGAGTGTGCCACTGCCACGTCAATGGGAGACTTAACTTCGGTCTTTCTTGTGCTACATAATGACCACCTTTCTTTTGTTGTGTGTCTCAAATCTTTTTTTCCTATCCAAGTGCTAAGCATTCAAGGAATACCACCAGAGCAAAAAGAAAGAACCTAAAAAACACAGCAAAAATGGTCAAATAAGAATGTAACACAGATGCCTCTAGAGCTTTTACGTTTATAGAAAGTCATGAAACAAAACTCTTTCTCACAAAATCTAAACCTTTAAGTACATCCTCATTCTTTACAAAGGCTGTGCCACTTTTCTAATTGTGGCATTATTTTTTCACCCAGTGAAACTTTAGTTCTAGGACTGAAAATTGTGCACCAGCTTAATTTAGTCAAATTAACTGGAATGGAAAGCATTTACTATCAGTTGATTATGGCAGTCCCAGAGTACAGATTTAATTTTAACCTAGTCCCAAAACAAGGGGAAAAAAATCAGACTGATAAACATAGATTCTATTCAAATAAAAGCTTTTAGCTTCTGATAATACTTCTCTGAAAGAGCTAGCACTATTTTCACATGCACTAAGTCACTGTTTGCAGATATTTTCTACTGACTTCAACAGTTCAGCATAGTAGCTTTCATATTCGGATGAGATGGAAATTTGACCCATGGAGCTGTATAAAACAGGAAGGTCACAAAAATTTCAAAATCTGATTGAGCAAAAAAGTATCTTTCTGACATTTCCCTTTCCTGTACTTGCAAACATAACCTCATCAACTGTTGAAGTACCAAAAATTCAAACAGTACAGTAACATTTGGTCTTCAAACGTGATATTCTAATGCTTCAAAAGTGGCACTGATTAGGTGTTTAAAATTTCTGTATAAAAGTGTTGCTTATAAATTAAAAAAACAAAACCATTCTGTGTACCCAACATCAATAAATAGGGTGGTAGGCACTTTACACACAGCAGTTAGCGTGATTACTGACAAATTACTAGCTTGATTAATTCTGTGACTCAGAGACATTTACCTTGGCTTCAGTGTTCCAGTGCTAGCAGGGCAATGTGTATGGAGAAAAAAAGGACACAATTTTCTTCAGTGAAATATTATATATATTCCATGGGAATGACTTTAACCATCCACTCACTTGTTGGTGTAATGGCTAGGGTATCACTTGTGATAATAATATATCCTATACATGTATTTCAAGAGTTCTTCTAATATCTAAACTAAAGAATAACTACTGGAAAAACTAAATAACTGTCACTTCCTTTCCAGCTATTCTTTAAACACATTAGCAAAAATGTGCCTCAGTCTCCCACATTGAGTAAAGTGCTGTATTAACCCCTTCCCCTTGCAAGTAGGTGGATGCTCTACTTGCATGTTCTGCTCTGCATATTTATAAAAAATGTGGTTGTGAAAAGGCAGCATGCAAGGAGTTAACCTCTCTGTCTAAAAGGCAAAGAGTTTTTCTGACCCAGTGGGAGATGAGTTGAACAAAATTCAATTCTACTGCAGTCAACAGGAAAGTAGGAAGGAAAATAGGGTTTAACAAACAAAGCACAAAAAGTCCACAGCAGGAAATCATTATTTGGGCAATTGTTCACTTTGTTAGGAGACTGGACTGTATTAATATCTTTCAGGGCACACTGTTGTGTTTGCAGTTTCTCTTTAGTGCCACGTCTAGTCTAATTAGTTACAAAGTGGTTGTGCAGGCTGGAGAAATTTGCAATTGTGTGGGGTGGTGTCTGAGGAATACATATGCCATTGATGCACAGTCTGGCACCAGCTTATTCTGGTTAAATTTTGAGTGGTTGGCCAAAATTGAATCAATACTAAAGGAAGCTCATAATGCCAACAGAAGTGGTTTACAGAAATAGCTCACTGACCGTTACATCTGCAATGGATTAAGCATGTTAAATGGTTCAGTTCAAGTTAACATTTATAATATAGAGATGTACATAAATAAATGCAACCACATATTTCAATCACATATTCATAGCTAAAAGTCTTTTAGGAACTCATTGTGTTGTTTCACTTGACCTTTTTTTTAAAAAAAAAAGTTGATCTTATACAAATATGGCATTCAAAACATTTTCAAACTTTTCAAAATTGCATGTTTGACATTTCATCCAATAACACTGATGTATGGAATGAATATCCTAAAACCTGCTAGAGAGGTTTGCTATCCTAAACACTATTATGACAGCTAGAATGTCAACAACCGGAGGAGGAGGACATAGGGGAAGAGGAAGAGTGTGATGGTAATAAGCAATAACTTATCTGCAGAGTACTGTCATGTCAAATATTTAACTTTCATTTCCAAAAATACTGTCAAAAAAGCAGCAGTACAATGCACTTGCATTAATATCTGTTTACATTTTATCTCCATCTTGTTTGAGGAAGAAGGAAAACACATGCAAAATGGACCTCAAGCTAATGTCGATCTCTTTCTAACCTTCCACCACGTATCATTTCTCATATCATGTGGAATTTGTGGACGTTATTGGGGCCATAACCTTTTATTCATCGAGTGTTTGATTGCACATTGTCTCCAGGATAGGGGGCCTGCTCAAGAGTTACTCAGAATAGAAAACTGGAAGACAACCCTGCATGTGAGATGGTGTAGCTAATGCATTAAGGGTACCAAATGCATGAAATGAGGCAGCTACATCATGACTTGCTAGCCTCCTCCTTGTGACTCGAATTCTCTCACAAACACCTGGGTGGTAAGAAAAATAGCCTTTATATATTATTATAAATACGGTTAAATTTATATTGTATGGTAATAAGCCCTGACAATTTTTTTAAAGCATAGGACTGTGGCTCTTATCGTGGTAGGATTGGCTCTCTGGATGGCCACCACCAGGCCGCTGTCAGCTTCAGCTAAGGGGATACCTTGGTGGAGCTGAGCCCTACCTAATAAGGCTATAGCAGGAAGTCCCTGAGAGGAAGGAAAGACGAAGGGCAGAAACCTGAAAGGCTAGAAGCTGCTAGGAGCTTTCTCCTGAGGTAAAGAGATGCTGTAGATCTAGGGGCCTGCATCCTCTGGTGCTCTGGAAGACTATATGTCTTTCCTTTAAGAGCTCGGAGGAAGCATAAAGGAATTCGTAGCTGTGCAAAGATGCTGTGGATGTGCAAAGGTTTGCAATCAGAGACACTCTGGAAGACTGTATGTAGTGAAGCACTATAAGTATACTTCTCCTTATTCTGGCCATTTTAAAATGGGCAGGGGTGAGTGGGCCATGTCTGTGTGGGACGGGTGGAGTGCCAGTGCACGGGCCATGTGCGGAGAGAGGGTGCAGACAGGTGCACACCCATCTAAACTCACTTCCACGCATGGAACGAACCACCTTCAAACGAGGCCCATTCACCTCCACATTCAACCAAGATACTCCCACACGTGGACACTGGGTGTTCATGCATGGGAGTGTCTTCTTTAAAAATGGCATCTGTCTCAACCTTCAGGATCCCTCACCTCCCTTTGAGATTAAGCTAAGCACGTGCACCTGCAACTTCTCACTTCCCTCCTGAAAACCTAAATCATCTGTCAAGCTTTTCCTAGCTCCTCACCATCATAGATTGCTCACTGATGCTTCTCATTATACTTTCTTAACCTTCAGGAATTGGATCCTTCCCCACCCTTTCCTTTGTAACTAAGCAACAGAAGTACCTGCAACTTTTCAAATTTATGAATATTTCCCTGACTCTCTTTATGTTCCACATCCCATTGTCTCCCCTCCCTTGTCCATTCTAGATGGTAAGACCATTGCAAGGACCTGTCTCTAATCATGGCTGCTTGACTATAAGGGTTCTTGATACCCTTTGCATTAAAAAATAATCCTACAGAATGTCCAGTGCCACTGTTCCTGCTGCCTAACCTGGGAGCAATTGTGACATGTGTAAGTTGTCATATGTAAGAATGTCAGTCTTTCAACAGTTTCTTAATTGTTCATAATAAAATATTAATGATCAATTCACAAGTTTTAACTTTACTTATTGTAAAAAGTAACAAACATTCCCCTATATTTGTTTCCATGAGCTTACTGCTTTCCTCACTCATGCACCTAGTGGGGCCACCCCATAGAGGAAAGTGCCCACCCAGGTGCCTCTCCATCCAAGAGATCTTGGTTACACCACTGCCTTAGGCATAAAAAACCAGGCATTCCATTTGTGGAATTCTGGATTCACACTAATGACATGGAGCAGACTCTGCCCATTGTGACAGAAAGGAAAACCAAAGGTTAACTTTGGTTACATCTTCCTTGATTGTCTCTCCTTGTACTCAGTAATCAATTTTATATCTTAAAAACTTGATACTAATGTTATTTTTATACAACCTTGCAATCTATTTGATGGACCAATCTTATGGGTGAACTACAGAGCATTAAACATTTGATCTCTATAAATTATTACTGAGAATGATTGCCTAGATTTATTCCATCTATAAATACTCTTCTTCCAGGTGATGTTCTGTAGCCATTTATAAAAGTCCCCTTCGCCGCCAAAATGGCAGCAACGGGAAATTTGTTGTGCACTCCCCCACCCCCCCTTGCTGGTTGAGGAGACACAGAGGAGGGGCCGCTGTGGGGAGGCTTGGTAGAAAGCCTCCTCCGCGATACTGTGAAGGTTACCAGGGCAATCAACCCTGTAACGCATGCGCACTATGTGTGCTGCATGGGCTTTGGAGGCCTGCCCCTTTTAGGAAGGGTGGATCCCCTGTGAGTTGCACGGGAGCGGCATTGCAAGGACTGAGGCAGAGGAGTCAGCCCCACCCACCTCCCCTCTAGCACTGTGGTTTTACCGGTTTCCGTTAAGGAACCGAGGAGGAATTTTGGCAGGCAACCTTCTTAGCAAGGGTCACTTGTTTTGTCTCCTCAGCAGTGCAGAGTAGGCTAAATAGGTTTTGATTGGCACTATTTGATGGTCATAGGAATTGTTGATTCGGCCTTAGTTCAATTTGACAATCAGGCTTAGTGGATTCAAATTATTCATTTGAGTTAAATAGGGTAATCTGGTTGGTTTTATTGAAGAATATGGAAGTGAATTGCAAGGAATTTGGAAGCAAGTTTAATTTTGAGAAAGGGGATAATAATTTGTCACACTCTGCAGGGGTCCAGTATGCTATGATAGGATAAATAGGTAGTAGTAATATTTATTGTTCAGCCCAATAAATAGGTAGGATATACGATATTAAGAGTAATCTCCTTAAGGGGTGTGTGTGATACCCGGTGGAATGCCGAGCACAGCGTACACTGGGGTCATGCCCCCTGGGAGGGGTGTCTTAGCAGGGTGAGTAGGGACATGTGCTGTCTCCGCACTTTGTGGGCACTTAACTCCTTACTCATGGCGAGAGTTGGGTCTGCCCCCCCTTCGGCCATGGCCACTGCGCTGTCGAAGGAGGGGATCTTGGTTGTTAGTGGTACTGTCACCAGAAGGCACATCCAAGACCGTACTTGAGTTAATAAGTTATGTTATTTAGTTAGCATACTGGACCCAAATTGCTTAGCCCACCGGCCTTTTGATTCTGATAATTGGAAATAAAAAGTGCGGCAGTTTTCAATCCAACGATGGTCTCTGTGTCTCATTGGGGTGCGTCGACAATAACACAGTTGTTTTCTTAGTAGTATGCATTCTGCTGACATAAATAGAGATGGTACACTGGAGAGGCTTTTGAAGGTCAGAAGAATTTAGAAGCTGGTAATTTTGGGCCATCCAGGAACTAAGTGCCAAACTCATTTTTCCTGTAACTGCATCAGAATTATGTAAGGATAACTCTGACCCCACATGCAAATAGTCTGCCTTGTTGTAAGGATGAATGGTGCTGTGGATAAGGCAGTGAATTGGAAATTGAGCCAGAGTCTGCCTGTCTGGCCATCAGCACAGCCCACGTTAATCTCTCTATGCCCCGGTTCCTCTCCTTTAAAACGGGGATAGCATTTCTTTTCTCAGACCCATTATTTGTCTTGTCTGTTTAGATGTCAAAACCTTTGGGCCAAGAACTGACACTTCCTGTCTCCCTGTACAGAAGCGAGTGGTATTCTGATCTTGGATGTAACGGAGAAGCACAATCAAAATGCCAATAAAAAAAATAACTATATGGGTAAAACTTCCATAGGAGTCATTGGGCCATAATCTTCAGTGACAAATTGTGTAAATAGAAAAAGAGGCTGCATGGATTTAAGTGGTAAATTATTTTAACTTGCACTGATGTGGCAACTAGTGGGTAGGAGCGAAACACACATGCCAAGAGGGCACAATTTGAGTGTATCATAGTTCTTCCGTTTTATGAACAGCAGATATAAGAAAGACCCTTCCTCAGGGCCATCTGTGCTTTGGCAAAATCGTATCAGTATTGAAGAGGACACACCTCAGGAAGGTTGGATGTGAGGAACACAACATATTATAAGTTTATGTTTTAACGTTTTTGGTTTCCAAAAGCAATTAATCAGTAATTGATTGGATAAACTAATGTCTCAGTTGCCTTTTTTTCTGGTCGAAGACATTGTATATGAAGTAAGTTTTACTGGTTCACATCTATGTACTTCATTTTATGGACAACTCTGTCCTTGTTAGTTCAATATAAATTATCGGAAGCTGCATGAAGAAGTAGGACTCCTCCTTACTTTATCTTATGCCTCTTCACCTAATACACCTTTCACCCCACAACACAGGCCCTTTTTAAATGGGTGGGGGGAGATCTGTGGGTGGTGGGTGGAGCGTCACCCATGTGTACACGGACGCACACCCATCCCCCATGCATTCCCACGCACGGAGCTACCCACGTTTTTGCCAATTGCTCCATTCATGGGGGCTAGGTGGAGATGTGTGGGGATGCGTGGGTCAGAGGAGCACACACCCATGCATTTACACGAGATGCTTCCCTGTGTGAACGATGGGTGCCCATGCATGGGAACATCTCGTGTAAAAAGGGCAATA
This sequence comes from Sphenodon punctatus, assembly GCA_003113815.1. Classification (NCBI taxonomy): domain Eukaryota; kingdom Metazoa; phylum Chordata; class Lepidosauria; order Sphenodontia; family Sphenodontidae; genus Sphenodon; species Sphenodon punctatus. The sequence goes on along the minus strand of QEPC01004190.1, from coordinate 978,901 downwards.
AAAACTATTCTCCCTTTACATATCTACTGTGTGCTAAATCAAGGCAAATTGAACTACTTTTCCGCTTACAAGCTTTTACTCTCCTTTTTGTGCTCTTGTCACAGACTATATACATCACCACAGTTTTTGGCCACTTATTATGTTCTAACTTATAAATATTTCAAAACAATGAAGTGAAACAAAGATTAATCATAATTTCTCAGGCTTGGGATTAACTATTGAAGAAAAACAGGAATGCAGTGACCTACAAGTAGAAGGATTGTTATGAATTATAAAATAGCCAACATTCTTCATCCTAATTAACTATGACCCTAATTAAATAAGTCCTTTCAACACTTTGTCCTAAATTTAGCAATGACTTATGAATGTGCAAAAATTTCCTACCATGAATAGCACTTTCCTACCATCCTGCCTCTTATCTCCTGGACAGTGGAATGAGGGACAATAACACTAAAAATGAGGGACAATGCGGGCCAAGACACTTTGCGGTGAGGGGAACCATCTGCATAAAAATGCAGATGATTGTGGACATTTATTGTCCATCACTAACACTGATATTTTAAAAAAAGTTTTGCTTTAAGAAGGAAACTAAAAATGAAAAACGACAGTGTTAGCCCAGTGGAGTCAGATATGAACTCTTGACCTACTAATCACATATTACAGGTTCTATTGCCAGAGCTACAGGAGGAAGCACTGGCTAATGCTTTTAATTCAGCCACAACAACAGTGGGACTCTTATATTGCCCAATTAGCTAAATAGCCTTCTTCATCATGGGTCTTTATAACCCCAAAGGCAGCTAAAACAAATCATAACACTTTTTTGGCAAGCCTGAACCACTTCTCCCCCATGTATTCCTCAAGAACTGTGAGGTCAACTGTCCTGTGTTGTTTCATGTTCCTCCCCTCTCCCCATTTAAAAAAAAAATGGAGGTATGAATAATTTCATCATCAGGGGTACTTTCTACCTCCAATGGAAGTCAATGGGAAAATGAAAGCACTTTACGCCCTTTGAATTCGGGGTTGTGTCCACCCCATGCACATATATTTTTTTTAATAGTTGTGTATTTTTTTTAAAAAGGCTTAACCCAGCAGGACACAATGTAGCATTTTGTTTGACTTCACAAAGGTAATCTATGGTGTGTTTAGGGAAAAAATCACCATATACATCTTTTGGAGGTTACAATGACCCCATGTGAAAGGTCAACTTGCCAACTTCTACTGATACATTAATAAACTGTAATTTTTTAATGTTAATCTGGAGTCATTTTCAAATCAATCACATTCATTATTTTTCAGCTATTTATTAATCGGGGTAGTTTCTACCCCAGAAATGGTTATTAGTCAGTCAGTTTCTCAAGGATAGCAGGGGTAAGACTTCCACAAGCATTAGCAGTGTGGCTGGGTAGTTAAGCTTTGCAGCTTTCATGCTATGAGCTTTGGGTTCTGGTTTGTTCTGTACCCTTCTCTTCTCTCTTAGCACTGGGTTCTGGTTTGCCCTGTAACCTTTAATATCTTCTTTATTAGCTTCTTATATAAAAAAAGCAAAGGAGCAACTTCTAGTCTCTTACCCAAGAGGTCAGAGTGTGGATATGGAGGGGTGGGGGGAATGGTCAAACAGCCAAAAGATGTAAGATTGGGTCATATTTCCCATGACTATGTCAGAATGTTCCATGTAATATGTAGAGAAAAGTCAGAACTATTTTAATTCTTATTACTATGCAATATTCCTCTAACAGATCTCGGGGTGGAAGAATTCACAAAATGCCATTGCAGGTAGATCCATATCAGTACATCCTATTATGTGTACAAAAAAGTCCAAATCAAAATGCAGGGATCCAAAGAAATAGCATGAAATAAA
>QEPC01004190.1:928731-955212 GCA_003113815.1 Sphenodon punctatus | reverse complement strand
GGTGCAGCTGCTGCTTCAGCAGTCCCAGCCTCTGGGCCCTGCCCGCTCCACCTCTGCCAGGCAGCAATGCCGGGGCATGGCAGAGTGGCAGCTCTGAGACATGAGAGGGGGACCCATCCGAGCCCTAAAGACTAGCCTGGACGCTGCTGCCTGAGCAGCCCTCCTCCACCTGCACACACTCATACACATACATGCACACACAGTCTCCCACCCCCCTGCGCATGCACAAACACAGTCTCCCCCCACCCCAGGGCATGCGTGCTGACCCCACCTCCCACACACACACTGTCATCGCTCACCTGGCACCTCCTTCTCCCCATTCTCCGTGGCACTACTGCTGGTTGCTCGTGGGCCTTCTACTGGGGCTTTTCTGGCTGCTGCTGTGCTCAAGGCTGCTGCCATCCTGCCCAGGGCATGCCCAGGGCTATCCCTTCTTTGGTCGTGGCAGCACCAAGATGCCTCAGTCGCCACCGCTGGGCTGTTAATGGACCCACAGCAGCGCTTCAGACACAGTAGTGATGCTTAAAGGGCCCATCAGAATCCCTTCTTTGCCACAAGCAGTACACAATGTCTCCACCACTACCAGACTGTTTAAAGGGTCCACAGGAGTGCGTGCATGTGGGGCGATGCCATGTCCCAGTATTCTAGACTTGGAAACACGGCCGCCACTGCTGTGGACCCTTTAAACAGCCCGCTGGCAGCAAAGGCAGAGGCAGGAAGCAATCTCTCTCTCTCTCTCTCTCCTCCCCTGAGGAGTCCTGCAGCAGCACCACCACCACCAGCTCCTGGCTCAGCCCAATCAGGAGGTGGAAGGGGATGCTGCCACTGGTAGCAGCTGCCGCCAAGAGCTGAGGGCTGGGTGACCATGTCACCAGTGGGCTGCTCATCAAGAACTTTCCATGGCAGGAAGAGACAGAGAGAGGACAGGTAAAAAGCTGGCAGAAGCCGCAGCCCCTAACATCGTGCGGATTCCCCCTCAAAAAACTTTTAGCAAAAACCCACTGCCGGCAGTGCCAGCCCCAACGCCAGCCCCAACCCAGAGGCTACCAAGCAAGAGAGGGAAAGATAGGCTAAGAAGTAGGCAAGTGAGACAAGCAGCCAGGTGGATGAGGGGGTGGGGGGCATTATTAGATCTCCTCCACCCTGCCCTTCTGCCCATGCTCCTGACAGGGAGGCAATACAAATATAAGCTATAAAGGTGGCTCACCCCCTACCCTTCCCTCTGCATAACACAGCTGTGTTACCTAGCTGGGAAGCTGACATCAGAGCATTCTGTCTGGTCCCGCTCTGAACATTTTCACCACAGCCTAACATGAGATTTTTGACAGGCTACAAATTAGGAACCAATAAACCTCAAGCCTAACCAACTGAATCTCTACAACTTCTCTTTTTTTCAACCAATTCCCTTCAAAATTGGACAGATTCAGTCTGTTACCCAAGAGATCCTCTATGCCAAATGACGCAAAGATGGGGCAAAGCATGACAAAATCCCAAACATTAGAATGTTGGGGGTTATAATGGAGAGTGCTGCTCACCTTAACTATACAGGTGCTGCCGCGCCTCTATAGTTAGGGCTCCCAACACCACTAATGCTGGTGGAGAAGAACAGGTGTTAGCAATAGTGAGAAACACTTTAAAAAATGTCCCTGCCATTAGCTTCCCCAATCTCTCTCATGATTTAGAATAATGAAGAGAGAGTTGAAGCATTCCCAATGTCAAGAAAGGGGTGCTGAAAAAGTAAAAATGATGTCATTCATTCTTGTCCTCCTGCGTCCTACAAATTATGAACTGTATAGTTATTTACACCGCTGAACACAGAAGGTAAAATGCTACAAACGTATGATGAGGGGATGGGAGATAGAGAGTCTCTAGCTACCAAGATGTACTAGCCCCTCTCCAATTATCTAAATGGGCCTGGTTCCTTCTCTGGGTGTTTTTAAACAAGACACCTCCATGCATGGCCCCACACCATCTACATGGTAAACTGCTCATTTGAATCAGTGTGTGTGGACTGGAAGCGCGCTCCCGTAATCCATGCACCAGCCACCCATGGAGCACTCCTGAGAAATCTGGAGTGCTCCATGCTGGCTATTATTATTATTATTATTATTATTATTATTAACAAACATTTATATAGCGCCAGCAGTGTACCTGGCACTTTACAAAGTAATAAAATAGACACGGTCCCTACCCCTAGGGCTTACAATAGAGTGTCTGCCTCTGTAAACAGGGCAGCCATGCGAGGAGCCCATGTGAAGTGCTCCCCACTCACTTCCCATGTGTGGATACCCCACACACATCCCAAGCAACAGTCATGACACCCCTCCCCACCACTCTCATTTAAAAACATCTTCTGTCTAGCCCTCCTCTCCACTCTTGTTTAAAAACATCTTCCAACTTCCTTAAAACTCTCTTGTTCTGAACTATTACTGCAGTAAAGGTGAGAATGCATTAGCAGTATGAGCTTCAGAGATAATTGGGACCCAACTGTGCTTCAGTAAATAATAAAATCATAGTCATTTTTCTTCTTCTGTTGTTTTGAAAATGAGAAAAGTAGAAATTATGCAGAGCACCTAATGTTTATGCAAGAGTAGGGTTATACAGTTAAATTGCAATGAGCCAGAATGTGACCAGTTGTACTGTGGTTAGATTGTCAAAGAACTGCATGTAAAATATCCAAATTTCAGCCTTTTAGCCAAAATCAAAGATGAAGAGAAACCGGGGTCACTTACCTGTATCCTTGGTTCTTCGAGATTGGCTCCATCACTCACACCAGTGGGTTCTGTGCCTGTGCAGTACCGGCCATTGGAAGCTTCTCCCAGTAGCTATCCATGCACCCTCAGAGCCCATGCCTGATTGGCTGCCATTTTGGTGTGCTGATAGCATCAGTACATAAGACAGGATGGGGCGCATGTTACCTCAGTTCCTTCCAACCCCTACATCTTAATTTTCTCTTCAAGTAGATGCAGAGGGGAAGGTCGGTGGGTGGAACGCAAGGTTCTTCGAGAGCCGAATCACCCCGGGAGGAGTGAGGCATCGGGAAGAAAATTGGCAATACGATGTCCTAAGATATATAAAAAGCAGAGTCCACCTTAGGTCAAAACATGGGAGGTAAACGTAGGGTAACTTTATTGTTGTGGAAGATGAGGAACAAAGGTAATATCAACAAGGCTACTATTTCACTTGCCCTTCTGGCAGAAGTCAGGGCTACCAGCATGCAGTCCTTCAATGATAGTAGGTGCAATAAGCAAGTTGCCAGTAGCTCGAAAGGAGGTAGGATTAGCCACCCTAAGACAAGATTTAAGTCCCATGGAGGACAAGGGTCTCGATCAGGTGGGGCAATGTGTAGCCCTTTGAGAAAGCGTTTAAGTACTGGATGTGAAAAAATTGGGCGACCCTCAATGGGGGATAGGAAGGCAGAGATCACTGCAAGGTGGACTTTTATTGAGGATGAGCTTAATCCCTGCGATTTGATATTGACCATGCAGGCCTGAAGATTTGCGATAGTAGCTGCTTCTGGATACATTTGCTGAGAAGTCACCCATATGGAGAAACGTTTTCATTTCAAAATGTAAGTTTTGTTTGTCAAATCTTTGTGAGCATGTTTCAGGATACGGACTGCCTCTTCAGGCAGATCTACTAAGTCTCAATGAGTTAGGGCAATATCAGCCAGACTATTAGTGCAACAATTGAAGGTTGGAGTAGAGAATGTCTCCATCGTTCTGGTGGAGGAGATCTGGGATAGGGATGGGTGAACACGGTTCGGAAGTTCAGAGTTCAGACTGAACTCGACCAGTTCGGTCGACCAAACCGAACCTAACCTCCGAACCAAACTCGATTTTCGAACTGAACCGAACCGAATTTCCGAATTTCACCCTAAAAGATAATATTCCATTTAGTTCAATGGGGCTTGAATTTCCGAACTTTGTTTGGAAGTTCGGAGTTAGGACCGAACTCGAATAGTTCAGTCGACAGAACCGAACTTCCGAACCGAACCAAATTTCCGAACTGAACCAAATTTCCGAAGTCAGTTCTGTTCGCCCATCCCTAATCTGGTATGAGAGGAAGACGTTGTTGATGTAAAGCCATGGCCTGTAAGTGGGTAAACCATGGCTGCGTGGGCCAACTGGGGGCTATGAGGATGCAGCGTGATTTCACTTTGTCCAGTTTCGTCAGGACTCAAGCATAAAGAAGTCTGCTCATCCATGGGATCAGGAACGTATCGTTCTGGGAGCCCTGGCCATTCCCTACTTGCGTGCAGAATATGGGGTATTAAGTGTTGTGGGGTTCAGCAAACAGATCTATTTCTGGTTGACCCCATTTGGCAAATAGATCTAGAGTGATGGATCTGTTGAGCATCCACTTGCACTGTAGAGTGGATGCCCTGTTCAGTACGTCTGCAATCACGTTGGATTGACCCGTGAGGTGGGTCACGATGGGATGAATGTCGTGAAGAATGGACCACTTCCAGAGCTTTGTCACCTCTCTACAGAGCCTGGACGAACGAGTGCCTCCCTGTTTGTTGATATACCACATTGCCGTGGTGTTGTCTGTGGCAATCTTAACGTTCTTGCCTTCGATGAGAGGAAGGAATGCCTTCATGGTGAATCGAATTGCTCATAGTTCTAAGAGGCTGACGTGTAGAGAACGGTCCCATTCATTCCACGTGCTGCTCACCTGTAGCGTGTTGCAATGGGCACTCCATCCATACAGGGAAGCATCGGTGGTCAGTATGATGTCTGGGACCAGTTGAGAAAAAGGCATTCTTTCTAATAGGTTGTCTTCTCTGGTCCACCTAGACAGAGTGTGCAGGATGGATTGAGGAACTGTGAGGAAATGATCTATGTTGTCCTCTGATGGGGAGTATTTCCAGGCCAGCCAGTGTTGGAGGGAATGTATCCTCAATCTGGCATCTCTCATGACAGAAGTAGCTGAAGCCATGTGGCCTAATAATCATAGGAATATCCGGTTGGTATGTGTGGGTTGGGTGTGGAGGGTAGCCACTGTGTTTTGAATCATGAGGAATCAATCTCGTCATAGAAAGGCTCTCTGTTTGGTTGAGTTGATCTCTGCACCCATAAATAGAATGGATTGTGAAGGGGTTAATTTCAATTTCTTAAAATTGAACACAAATCCAAATTGGTGCATGAGGTCAATTGTGAATTGGGTGTCTTCCTGCAACTGGTGCTTTGAGTGGGAAACTAGGAGCCAATCATTCAAATAAGGAAAGACTGAGAGGCCTCGTGTTCTTAGGTATGCTGACACTGGTGCCAGCCACTTAGTGAACACCCTGGGGGCTGCTAAAAGCCTCAAAGGCAAAACCTTGTATTGGAAATGAGAATTTTCAAATGTGAATCTCAGGTATTTGTAATGGGCTGAATGAATAGGGTTATGAAAATAAGCACCCTGCAAATCCAAAGCAGAGAACCAAGCTCCCTTGAAAAGGAGGAGTATTTTCTTCAGGGTAACCATCTTGAATTTAAAGGACCGTACGAACTTGTTCAGCATTCTAAGGTCCAGAATGGGTCTAAGACCCCCATCCGTCTTAGGTACCAGGAAATACCTGGAGTAGAAGCCCCTTCCACAGAAAGTTTCAGGCACCTCCTCAATAGCTCCTTTAGAGAGGAGGGCTTAAATCTCCTGATCCTAGAATGTCTTCTGAGTTGGATACCTAAAGAAGGATTGGGAAGGGGGTTTGGGGAAGGGGATTCTTGCGAATTGGATCATGTAACCATGGGAAATGGTGTTAAGAACCTACTTGTCACACGTAATGTGACAAATTTTTATACAGGAAGCCAATTTGTTTGGGAAGAAGATTTCTTTGGGATTTGGTTCTAAGCTTTGGATGCCATGATTAAAAGCGAGATCTCTGTTTGTTGGGAGCAGATGTTGATGATGTAATCTGCTGATGAGACCTTTCCTTTCATCTATTACATTGCCTCTGTGACTGAGGCTGAGAGAAGGGAAGTACTTCCGGGATTTCTGGAAGTATCCTGGGTATATTGGGCAGACTTATTTAAAGGGGTGAAACGGTACCTCTTTTCAGTTTTCTAAGAGATGCCCAGGGTATATGTCATTCTCTTAGTGTCCTTCATTTTTGCTAGGACATCATCCGTGTCTGCGGCAAAAAGCCCCTTCTCATCAGATTTTAGATTTCCTATTTTTGCATGAACCTGGTATGGTAGAGCTGGAGAGTGGAGTCAGGCGTACCTTTTAGCCACCACACAATTCGTTGTCAGCAATGTGAGTTGATGTTGTGAGTTGTGATTGGGCTAAAGAGAGACCCTCAGCTCTGATGATCTCTGCTCTCTTTTTGTTATCTGAAGGCATGTGGGCCAGAAGTGGACCCAAAGAGTCCCATAGAAGGTGCTGAAATGTAGACATTGCAGAGGCATAGGGCGAATTCACACGTGCAGCAATTATCTGGATTTTTAAAAACTGGTTCTCAATAGTTCGCTGTTAACAAGTCCTGTTGCATTCACATGCATGCCATACCGTTTTTAAGTACAGCGAAATAATGCATTCAGACCTTCTTGTAGTGCGNTTTCGCCCTAAAAGATAATATTCCATTTAGTTCAATGGGGCTTGAATTTCCGAACTTTGTTTGGAAGTTCGGAGTTCGGACCGAACTCGAATAGTTCAGTCGACAGAACCGAACTTCCGAACCGAACCAAATTTCCGAACTGAACCAAATTTCCGAAGTCAGTTCTGTTCGCCCATCCCTAATCTGGTATGAGAGGAAGACGTTGTTGATGTAAAGCCATGGCCTGTAAGTGGGTAAACCATGGCTGCGTGGGCCAACTGGGGGCTATGAGGATGCAGCGTGATTTCACTTTGTCCAGTTTCGTCAGGACTCAAGCATAAAGAAGTCTGCTCATCCATGGGATCAGGAACGTATCGTTCTGGGAGCCCTGGCCATTCCCTACTTGCGTGCAGAATATGGGGTATTAAGTGTTGTGGGGTTCAGCAAACAGATCTATTTCTGGTTGACCCCATTTGGCAAATAGATCTAGAGTGATGGATCTGTTGAGCATCCACTTGCACTGTAGAGTGGATGCCCTGTTCAGTACGTCTGCAATCACGTTGGATTGACCCGTGAGGTGGGTCACGATGGGATGAATGTCATGAAGAATGGACCACTTCCAGAGCTTTGTCACCTCTCTACAGAGCCTGGACGAACGAGTGCCTCCCTGTTTGTTGATATACCACATTGCCGTGGTGTTGTCTGTGGCAATCTTAAAGTTCTTGCCTTCGATGAGAGGAAGGAATGCCTTCATGGTGAATCGAATTGCTCATAGTTCTAAGAGGCTGACGTGTAGAGAACGGTCCCATTCATTCCACGTGCTGCTCACCTGTAGCGTGTTGCAATGGGCACTCCATCCATACAGGGAAGCATCGGTGGTCAGTATGATGTCTGGGACCAGTTGAGAAAAAGGCATTCTTTCTAATAGGTTGTCTTCTCTGGTCCACCTAGACAGAGTGTGCAGGATGGATTGAGGAACTGTGAGGAAATGATCTATGTTGTCCTCTGATGGGGAGTATTTCCAGGCCAGCCAGTGTTGGAGGGAATGTATCCTCAATCTGGCATCTCTCATGACAGAAGTAGCTGAAGCCATGTGGCCTAATAATCATAGGAATATCCGGTTGGTATGTGTGGGTTGGGTGTGGAGGGTAGCCACTGTGTTTTGAATCATGAGGAATCAATCTCGTCATAGAAAGGCTCTCTGTTTGGTTGAATTGATCTCTGCACCCATAAATAGAATGGATTGTGAAGGGGTTAATTTCAATTTCTTAAAATTGAACACAAATCCAAATTGGTGCATGAGGTCAATTGTGAATTGGGTGTCTTCCTGCAACTGGTGCTTTGAGTGGGAAACTAGGAGCCAATCATTCAAATAAGGAAAGACTGAGAGGCCTCGTGTTCTTAGGTATGCTGACACTGGTGCCAGCCACTTAGTGAACACCCTGGGGGCTGCTAAAAGCCTCAAAGGCAAAACCTTGTATTGGAAATGAGAATTTTCAAATGTGAATCTCAGGTATTTGTAATGGGCTGAATGAATAGGGTTATGAAAATAAGCACCCTGCAAATCCAAAGCAGAGAACCAAGCTCCCTTGAAAAGGAGGAGTATTTTCTTCAGGGTAACCATCTTGAATTTAAAGGAACGTACGAACTTGTTCAGCATTCTAAGGTCCAGAATGGGTCTAAGACCCCCATCCGTCTTAGGTACCAGGAAATACCTGGAGTAGAAGCCCCTTCCACAGAAAGTTTCAGGCACCTCCTCAATAGCTCCTTTAGAGAGGAGGGCTTAAATCTCCTGATCCTAGAATGTCTTCTGAGTTGGATACCTAAAGAAGGATTGGGAAGGGGGTTTGGGGAAGGGGATTCTTGCGAATTGGATCATGTAACCATGGGAAATGGTGTTAAGAACCTACTTGTCACACGTAATGTGACAAATTTATATACAGGAAGCCAATTTGTTTGGGAAGAAGATTTCTTTGGGATTTGGTTCTAAGCTTTGGATGCCATGATTAAAAGCGAGATCTCTGTTTGTTGGGAGCAGATGTTGATGATGTAATCTGCTGATGAGACCTTTCCTTTCATCTATTACATTGCCTCTGTGACTGAGGCTGAGAGAAGGGAAGTACTTCCGGGATTTCTGGAAGTATCCTGGGTATATTGGGCAGACTTATTTAAAGGGGTGAAACGGTACCTCTTTTCAGTTTTCTAAGAGATGCCCAGGGTATATGTCATTCTCTTAGTGTCCTTCATTTTTGCTAGGACATCATCCGTGTCTGCGGCAAAAAGCCCCTTCTCATCAGATTTTAGATTTCCTATTTTTGCATGAACCTGGTATGGTAGAGCTGGAGAGTGGAGTCAGGCGTACCTTTTAGCCACCACACAATTCGTTGTCAGCAATGTGAGTTGATGTTGTGAGTTGTGATTGGGCTAAAGAGAGACCCTCAGCTCTGATGATCTCTGCTCTCTTTTTGTTATCTGAAGGCATGTGGGCCAGAAGTGGACCCAAAGAGTCCCATAGAAGGTGCTGAAATGTAGACATTGCAGAGGCATAGGGCGAATTCACACGTGCAGCAATTATCTGGATTTTTAAAAACTGGTTCTCAATAGTTCGCTGTTAACAAGTCCTGTTGCATTCACATGCATGCCATACCGTTTTTAAGTACAGCGAAATAATGCATTCAGACCTTCTTGTAGTGCGTGCTTACCCGGCTGCTCAGTACGGTTCAGTTACAGGAAGTGGCCTGTGGGGAGCCAGAAGGTTGCTACTTTGTAGCAAAGTACAACTTTGCTACAACCTTTGCTGCAACTTTGCAAACTTTGCAACAACCTTTGCTACAACCTTTGTAGCAAAGGTTGCTACTTTGTAGAATCAGGGAGTAAAGAGGGAGAGCCTGAGGCTGCTGGAAAGAAGCCCCTCGCATAGTGAGGCGCGCTGCTTCTCTCCCTGGTTTCTTTCCGGTATCCCGCTGCTGCTACTGCTGCAGCACTACGGTAGAGGCAGAGGCAGATGATTGAAAGTCCCTTGGAGGGAAGAACTTTTTTGGGGAGAAGCATGGAGGGGAAGCATGGAGGGGAAGAACTTTTTTGGGGAGAAGCTGGCTGCAGCCTGCACCCAGCGAGGCAACTACAGGGCTCCAGCTGGTCTCACTGCTTCCGGTAGGGGCAGGAGTAAAACAGCGCACTTGGAAGCACGGTTGCATTCACATCAGAAAAGATTTCACACCAGTTAAAACCAGTACGATGTTGCTTTCACACTGCTGTTAAGTGCGGATTTATTGAAAACAGACAGCAAAAAGGTAGGTTTGAGTAGCTTTGAAAGTCGGATTTCTTTAGTGCGATATTGATCGAATTTATGTGTTCAGACATGCATGAAACATTAGTTTTTTAAAAAAATTCGCAAAAATCAGAACGTCTGAATCCCCCCATAGTTCGATGCCCTGAGAATCATCTTAGAGGAAAAAAACAGTATGTATATGTGTTTGCTTTCTTTGTCAGATGGAGAGGTTTCTGATGCCTTTGATGATCTGTCTGTAGTTGCTTGAACAACCATCGAGTTTGGGGTGGGATGTTTCGCATACATGGCATGATCCTCTACTGGCACCAGGCAGAAGGCACTATAATTAAAGTCAACAGGAAAGGTCACCGAAGGTGTTTTCCAGTGAAGCCTAGATTGCTTCATTAGCTTTTTTGAGAGGAGAAGCGTTAATTTAGACAATGCTCTCTTGGATAGGATCTTATAAATAGGATCTTCCTCCTCCTCTTCAACTGGAACCGTTTTAATATTCAGGCCTTTCGACATTTTTGCAATGAGAGCTTGGAATTTCTTATGGTCCTCTGAGTAGACCACCTGGGCAGGATCTGACATATTGTCAGATAAACATGAGATGGAGTCCTCCAATTCATCGGATGGCATAGAAGGAGAAGTGTCCTTATTAGAAGTATCAGAGGGTTCCAATTTTCTATGTTCTTCAGATGTCTGGGAACTCTCCCCATCCGAAATAGGAGAAGCGCTCCCGCATGCGAGAGACCGATGCGTGCGATCCCGAGTGAGAAGGTGTCCTTGTATCTGCAGCTGTTATGGGATTGGACACATCTGAAGGTTGTGCTGGAAGGATAGGGGGAGCAGATGAAGAAACAGGCATCCTGGAACTTGAACATGCTGGAGTTAGAAGTGGTGTCAGAGACACAGTTAGCAGTGGATGTGCTGCAGTAGCTGTGGCTGGGATAATCAATATTTCTTTCAGAGTCCTTGCAATTTGTGTTAGAAGAGTCTGGGAGTCTCTGGAGTGGAGACATGTGGACATCCTCGGAGTTGGTAACGGAGCAAGAGTGGGCCCGTCCAATGCTGCCGGGGATGGATGTCACGTGCCCCCAGAAGCAGACTGAAAATAGTCATAGCCCACAGAATAGGGCTGATCCCATTGGTAGGGGTGGTAGCGGGGATAAGGCTAGTATGGTGCATTTGGCCATTGATAACATGGAAGATGCGCTGGTGGACTTGGTTCCACATAATAGAGTTTTGTTGGTTGAGTGATCACGCTTCTAAAGTCTGGGTCTTCGAAACTCTGGTGGTGTGGATGGGTATAAGAATCGAGGAGAACTGCATTCGATCATCAGTGTCCAGATAAGAGTCTGGTGAGAATTGTGGGGAGTTCTCACCTGAAACTCATGGAGAGATTGTGGGAGTCACCCAGTGGTGGCCCCTCCCCCGGGGCATTGGGGCAGACACCCCCCAAGCCCCTCAGGGGTCCCTCCATGCTTGATGGGGAGCCAGGAGCTGCTCCTCAGCTGATCCAGCAGCAGCGCTGTCAGTTTTCCTGATTGTCTGAAGGCTTTGTTTACATTTTAACTCTTCTCCTGGAGAGCCGATGAGTCATATGTAAACAAAGCCTGAAGGGAAAGAACTCTGCAAGGGGAGGAGAGGGAGGGGACAAACATCTTCCTCCTGCTGGTGCTCCCCCCCCCCTCTAGTTTTCGACTCACTGGCCAGAGCGCTAAAGGGAGGCGGGGGCATAGAGGATTTCGCCAAGTCCTCAAGAAGCATGCGCTGGGCGTCGGCCCAGTAAAGCACTGTTTTCTGGGGGATTGGGGAGGAAGTGGGGGAGGTGCCATGTGCTCCTTGGCTGGGTTCCTATGGAGAAACCCAGTCAACAGCAAGGCCTAGGGGGCATGTCAGGGTGCCTTTTCTAAACTCTCTGGCCATCTCATAGCTCCTTTTTCTCCCCCTGGCCCCTCATCTACCAGAGTGGGAGTGTCATGATGCACCACAGCTTACGTAGGCAGAGCTGTGCACTGCAGAGTGCTAGGCAGTGGGAGGGACTCAGAATGGGTGATATCCTGGCTGCAGGTGATGATGAGGTGGCGGGCCCATCGCCACCCCTGTGGCAACTCACCACGGGGCCATCAGATCCACCTCTGCCCGAATGGGGTGGGAAATGGACGGGGCAGCCGCCGGCGTTGGCAATTCCTTCAGCTGGGGTTCATGCGCTGGCCCCGCCCAGACGCAGCACAAGGCTGGCAGAGCAGTGTGGGACGCTGGAACCATGCCTCTGACCTAGGTGACCACATTTTGCCTGCCGGCATAAAGAGGCCAGCGGGGCAACTAATCCCCGCCGGTAATTGATTGAGAGGCTGACCCCTTACCGTGCTCCTTGGTTGTCCTCAAGCTACATGCCTTGTTGCAGACTGCCCCTCCTCCCTTCCTCGCGTGCGTGCTACAGTTGAGTGTGAGTACCTTGTTTCCCCATTTAGTCTCCCCCTCACGTACCTGTGTTCCTTACCCCTTGCCTTTTCCCCTTCCTCTTCCCCAAGTGCTAGACATATCCTCTCCCCCCACCCCCCTTCCTTCCCTTCCTCCGTTCATCACCCCTTGGGGAAACCTAGGATTCTTGCCTCCGCACCTGTCAGACCACCATGTCCTGGACCCCATGGAAGTTGTGAGAGGGTTCGCTCATGCGGGCTCTTACCTGTCTATATCCCTTAGGCCTACTCCACCTCTCCTTCCCAGTGTTGATCTGGGTTGCTCTCAGGAGTGGAGAGAAAGCCCACCTAAGATCCTGAGGGAATTACCTACCCCATGGTATACCCCAAGAGTGGAGTCTCTGTCTAGGGCTCAACCCCTCCACTCTCTTCCTCAACTTCCCCGCTTACCCCTATCCCTCTTAACAGGGAAGAGGGAGGGAAAGAGCTCACTCTTCCTTGTTCCTTCCTCCCTAGGTTCACTGGAGGGGAGGAGGAAGAGAGAGAGATTCCCCCCCTCTTTTTTTACAAGAGGGGAGATGTCAGGGACTTGATTGGAGTCCCTGGCCTTCTTGTTTGGAGGGAAGAACAACAGAAGGTGGTTATCAGAGTCAGACTAGAGTATCAGAAGGTCTCATCCTTTCAGAAACCTGGTAAGTTTTGAACAAAACAAATCCCCTGCCTTGATTTGTACATTGTTTGTTTGCTTGTGCTTTCTTTTGTCCTCTTCTCTCCCTCCCCACCCCTATGCATTACAGGCAGGATAAAATAACTAATTTTGTGAGCCCAGTTGGAACAGCTGTGTTGCCTCACCTCCTAGTCTTTAAAATATTTTCTTGGCCCTTGCTGGTTTAGTTTTTCACCTTGTGTGAGACCCTGTAACCCTAATTGTCTGCTTTCTGTTTGGTTTTTTTTGGGGGGGGGGTTGTAGGGGGATGGATGGAAGGGTTTCTAATCTTTGCTAGAATGTTCACTGCATTTAAAATGGCCCCCTTTTCAGTACCAGTTTCAAGGCTTTTCTGCTGCAAGAAGGCCATCAAGCCACATGTTGGTTCACTAATGATTAGTCTTTGCATAAATGTTTGTTCCCTGTCTGATAAGGTTAGTTTGCAACAGAACTGCGTAGCATGTTCTGGGGGACAAGTGGAACTTCATGCTGCTGCTTTTGTGGTATGCTAAAGACTTAACATAATATTGTTGGCTTGAGATGGTTTGCTTTGCTTGCTCTGTGTTTGCATGTACAAAAGGGCTGTGTTGCCTCTCCTCCTATGCTTTAAAATATTTTCTTAGCCCTTGCAGCAGCTGCCTTTTACATTGCAAATTTAGTTTGCAACAGAACTGTGTAGCTTGTTGATGTTCTGGGGGAGAAGTGGAATTTCATGCTGCTGCTTTTGTGGTGTGCTAAAGATTTCACATAATGTTGTTGACTTGAGGTGGTTTGCTTTGTTTGCTCTGTGTTTGCATGTGCACTGCTGGGGTTCCCCCTGCTCCCCCTCTGCCTGCAGTAGGATCTGATCAGACTGGGAGATAAAGCTGTTTGTAAACAAACAACTCCTCCCCATGTGAGTGATCAGAAGGTTGTTGCTTTGTAAAGAAGGTTTTTAGAGATGGCTTTTAACATTCTCACAACTGGGTTGTGCATGGCATGCTCAGCATATTCAAATAATAAACCATGTGATGGTCTTGAGCTCCTCTAGTATAAAAAGCACTCTCCCCCTCAGAATGACAGTTCCTTCCAACCCTTTCTAGGAATATTCCATGAGGCGCTGGAAGGGTGGGTGTTGTGAGAATGTTCAGAACCTTCTCGAAGAACCTTGTCTACAAGACAGCAACCTTCTGTTCTTCTTTAAGTGGCTCCTCACAGGCTATTTTTACATGGCTTCACCAGGTGGGGGATCCATGGGCATGCCGGTGCATGGGTGGGGTGCGCACATGGCTGCACACGCATCTCCACTCATCCGCACCCACAGAGCAACCGACATTTTCCCTGGTTGCTCTGTGCAAGGGGAAGAAATGGGAGGGGGGGTGAGTGGGGATGTGTGTTAGACAGGCACACACAGGGCCCCCAGTCACTGTGGGCGAGTGCGCTGCATCGTTCACATGGGGCTCCCCCACCCATGAACACTCAGAAATCTGCGTGTTCATGGGTGGGAAAGGCCCGTGTAAAAAGGGCCACATTCTCACAACTGTCTTACTTATACTATCTTAAGTAGGAATTTAGGATGTAAAGCAATATCTATTCTATCCTTGAAAATCTGCAAATATGGTTCTGAGATTATTATGGCTGCTATTTCACTAACTCTTCTTAAGTAAGTAAGTAATAAGTTTTATTAGTGTTTAGCCACAGCCATAACACAAAACACAACCAACCAAATACAACATAAAATTATACCAAAACCAAATACAACACTAAATTATACAAAAACCACAGTGGAAACATATATCATAGATACCCTTAACAATCAAGAGTTTCCGCTCAAGGGGGGTTCTCTGGGCCAACTCAACTCCTCCTAATAAGGACCCTGAGCAAAAACTTTCCCACTGTTGTCATAATTTTAACCTCCTTCCCTGCCAGTAAATATGGTAGCAGCCGCACTTCCATTCCTGGCCAAGTGTCTCCCTACAGGGGTCTAGTAACCAGCGTTCTCAGAGGTCACTATAGATTTCACAATGAATTAGCACATACTCCACAGTGTCAGGCACCTGCATTGTGCATTAACACTGGCATAAATCCGGCTGAATACCCAAACATCGCCCCTCCATAATATCCGAGGGGAGTATATTCAATCTAGCCATGGTAAAGCATCTCCGGGATTGCAATTTCATATCAAACCCTAAATAGGGTGCAGCACAGGGCACATAAACCGGCGGTAGAGTCCCCCATGTATCTGTCAGAGATTTCTTCCCCCTTGCATCTGCTATCTCCTCTTGCATACTGATGTCAGTTATCCTTTGCTTAATGAGATTCCTAGCGCCCAGATAAGCCAGAGAGGTTAAACAGTCAGAGGAAAGTCCTAACTTTCCAAGCCTGTTTTTTGTCTGCAACACCCAGGGGTCCCGAATACCTTCCTGGAAGGCTGACACAGCCAGGGGGGCCACCCTTCCGTAGCACAACCTTAGTCAATAGCCCAAGGTCAGACACCAGATCTGGGCCTCCATAGGGAGCATCCCACACTCTAAACGTACAGCGCTACATGGAGCGCAGTTCGGTATAGCTAAAATAGACCTAAGAAATCTAGTTTGAATCCTTTCCAGGAGGGGAAACCTCCCCAAAGCCCAGATCTGTGCCCCGTATAACAATTGAGACAGGCACTTAGCCTTATATACCCTAATTGCCAGCATAACAAGATTACCCCCATTCGTCCTGAAATAATGGAGGATGGACTTTCCAGCAATCCTAGCTTGTCTGGCCGCCTCTTTAGACTGCATTACCCAGACCCCATTAGCCTGGAAAATCAGCCCCAGGTACTTATAAACCTTAACTTGCTCCAGGTCCTGACCACTTAGAGTCCATTTATAAATCTTCTGTCTACTTGAAAAAATTATTATTTTAGTTTTGCCATAATTGATCTCCAGAAAATTCTGGGTGCAAAACTGGCCCAATGCCACCAACTGTCTCTTAAGGCCCACCCGGGACCTGACAAGCAAGATGGCATCGTCTGCGTAAAGGAGGATGGCTACATCCTTATCCCCTAACTCTTCTTAATGAAGTTATTGCTAAAAGGAATACTGTCTTTAAACACCCATCCCATAACCAGTTCATTTGTGCTCCCCATATAATGAATTCATGCTGCCCCGGGGGCTCAAATGAACTGGTTATGGAGTGGGGGGCAGCGTGAATTGATCATGGGGGAACAACTATGTTTATATATATGTCTCTTTTTATGGCATAATGTGCTTAATAGGCTGACTGCCTTTTGGTAATCCTGTGTGTTTGATAGCAGTGCCCCATGGCCTGTGGAGAAGGGGGCCCATCTTGGCCAGGGGCCCATTGCACCCTAGCTATTCCCCTGCTAATGCTAGTCTTTGCATGAATGTTCCCTCTCTGGTTGCAGCAGATGCCTTTTACATTGCAAGTTTAGTTTGCAACAGAACTTCATAGCACATTCTGGGGGACAAGTGGAACTTCATGCTGCTGCTTTTGTGGTGTGCTAAAGACTCAACATAATATTGTTGGTGGCTTGAGAGGGTGTGCTTTTCTTGCTCTGTGTTTGCATGTGCAGAAGGGCTGTGCTGCCTCTCCTCTTATTCTTTAAAATATTTTCTTGGTTGTTGCTGTTTTTCACCCTGTGTGAGACCCTGTCACCCAAATTGTCTGCTTTCTGTTTGTTTAGGGGGGGGAGGTTGGTGGATGGAAGGGTTTCTAATCTTTGCTGGCATGTTCGCTGCACTTAAAATGACCCCTTTGCAGTGTCAGTTTCAAGGCTTTTCTGCTGCAAGAAGGCCACCATGCCACATGTTGAATCACTAATAGCTAGTCTTTGCATGAATGTTCCCTCTCTGGTTGCAGCAGATGCCTTTTACATTGCAAGTTTAGTTTGCAACAGAACTGCATAGCATGTTCTGGGGGACAAGTGGAACTTCATGCTGCTGTTTTTGTGGTGTGCTAAAGACTTCACATAATATTGTTGGCTTAACATGGTTTGCTTTGCTCGCTCTGTGTTTGCATGTGCACTGCTGACCAAGCCCTGCATACTATTGGCCCCTCCCACTTCTGGCCCTGCCCTGCACCCCACCAGCCTTGAAACTCACCAGCCGCCACTGGAGTCACCGGCACTGTGTTGGTGAGAGCCAAAAGTGGGGTGAGTTCAAATCCACCATATGTGGAGAGATTGGTGGGAAATGATGTGAATTTTTGGAGTACTTGGATCCAGATTCAAGATCTGAGGTTTTGTCCCGCTTCTTTTGGGGGATTTCTTTGAGGATTGCTTTTTAGTAGAAGTGACCACAGACTTCTTCTTAGGGGAAGAAGGTGTCAGTGCGGAAGGGAGTCTTGGTGCAGAGGCTTCTCCTTGAGCCGATGTGTGCAGAGGGGTGCTCGGTACAGGGGCCTCTCTCTCTGCGGGGATGGTGCTTGGTGCAGGGACCACAGCAGTAGTTCCCTGCATGGGAGAATCTGTCAGCGTGGAGGCATCCATCCGTACGGGGGCTTATCCCAGTACCGGGGCTTGGGCCAATGCAGAGGTGTTAGATTGTGTCATTGGGCCCCTCGGTTCTGTGGCTCCAATCGGTGTGGGAGCCATTCTCGGTGCGGAGACAGTCTCCTGAACTAAGTGCCTTTGCACAGAAGTTTGTAGCTGAAGCATCAGATCTTTAACCCCCATAGAAGGAGGCACGGAGGCCATTCTTTTTGGTGATGCCAGAGCCCTGGCAGAATGAGAGGGGGAGCCTTTGTGGGGCTGGAGTACCCTTTCAGTCAGTAGGTACTGGAGCCGCATTTTGCGGTTTTCTACGGAGCATTTAGAGTGGCTCCCACAGGTCCAACAGCTGTGTGTTTTATGGGCCTCACCCAGACAGAAGACACATCTGTCATGAGGGTCAGTAAGAGGAATGGAGATGGGGCAGATCTTACATTTCTTGAAGCCCTCTTTATTTGGCGTGTTCGGCATGTTGGATTGGCTGGGCCACTTGATATCCCTCCCCTGTCCTATGGAGGGAAGGGGGTGGGGGGAGCACAAAACTTTCATGTCCAAAAGAAGGTTTCTTTTTGACAAGTACTAATGATTATGTTACATTAGCTGTTTTCCTGAGGTAAAAATCTGAGAGAGAAGAAACTACAAGGAGAAGAACTTCCTTCAACAGCCTCGCTTGGTGGTTCGAAGGAACTGAGGTAACGCATGTCCTGCCTTACATATTGATGCATATTGAGTCAAATGACATGTAGCTCCCGTTTTGTGAGAAAGGCACACGTGTGGGTCTCTTGATGGCAAGCATTAGGTCCTTGCTAATTTACTTGTCAAACACACTATTTTTTAAGATGCTGGCTATTGCAACAATGCCTGAAATATACAGCAGTCAGGAAAACATGTGATCAGACATGTAATTATAAATATTCATTTCTTTCATATGCACAATAGGACCTGAAATTTAATATTGTGTCAAGGGGCTGTTTCAGAACTACATTCACACACACACTTTGGTGATATGTAAACTGATTTACCTCACCCTTGTACAGTTTCATCTTCAAAGCAGGCATCAGAGCAATAGGAACTTGGCCCGAGGTTCTTAAATCAAAGACATTGAGCCAAATCCATCCCTGGTGTAAACCCTGTGAATTTGGTTTGTGGTGGGAAATGCACATTTTCAAAGTATAAATTTAATTCATATCCTTCCCTCTCCATGAATTCCTAGAGGATGTTTAAACGTCTGTTTGTACTGTATTCCCTGCAGTTAATGGAACTTAACACAAAGGACTCTGTATCTACTGGAGTTTTACTAGTAGTAGAAAACCATTTTAAAATAAATGGTTTAAGAGGTTTTTGATAAAACAGGTTATACAAGATTTGTCTGCTGACTAGCAGAAAGCATTTTCAAAATATGGTAGAAAAGTGCATCAATGACTCCTATGAGAGGGGTGATGGTGGCAGAGAAAGGGGAAATAGCTGACCATGACAGAATGCAGCCAGGTGGAGAGAGAAAGACAGAGACAGAGACAGAGAGAGAACTGATAATGGGCCTGATCTTGTAATGAATATCAGTGGCAAATCTTTCATCAGGATGGGATGGGATCAGGCCCAATGGGAAAAGAAAGGATGAAATAAAGGACACGTAATGATGGCTCTCATTTAACAACTTAGGAATGTCCTGAAGTATGGTGTTAATTCTCATGATAATTACACATTTGCTTAATGATAAACATGGTCTTAAGTGATTTCCTGAATCATGGCTCAACTGAGGAAAACTATGGGTATTTTCAGACGTGACGGGCCGATTGGCCTGGCACGGAAACACTCCTGTGATTCCCCGCCAGGGCCACCGCATCACGGGCTAACAGACGCAGTGGCCGATCTCGGCGGGGAATCTGAGGAGGGGGCAGGGCCACGCGGCACAATGCGCAGCTGCACAGTTCCGCCCCCCAACGCTCCCCCAGCAGCCCACCCTCCCGGAGACAGGTGGGCGCTGTGCCCACCCGCCCCGGGAAATTGACCATGGCCCGGTATCGGCAGAAAGCACGGCTGCCAATTCTGGGCCGTGGTCAGCGGCCAGACATGACGTTTCCATGCTCACCAGGGGGATTTCCCCGTGGTTGAGCGTGTCAATGTCACGTCTGGTCAGTGTTACGCCGGGTGGTCACCTCCATGAATCATGGGGTGGAATCAGATTTACCACGCTTCCGGCCCTCCTCTGGAATCTGATTTCCCCCCCCCCCATGATTCACGGGGGTGACCACCTGACGTAACACTGACCAAACGTTCCGAGATCACGCTCCCCATATGGGAATTGACCGTGGTTGAGCATGATCCCGTAACATTTGAAATACCCTATATTGTAAGATTATAATTTTATCACTGAAATCGGCCAATTGAAAAGAACGATTAACAACTGAGAAACTTCAGACAAAAAAGCTCGGTTTGAATAGAAATTTTTAGTGGCTACAACTTTTTTTATTTGAAAAGGCATTTTCAAATAAAATGGGCGGGTGGACAGGGATAGAGGTTGAATGGTTTGTCAGTAGGGTTGTGGGGATGGTGGGAATTTTGAGGGGAGGGAGGGTAGTTATATAGTTTAAATTTTATTGTTATTATTTTATTGATTGTGAGCCACCCTGAGCCTTTGCAGGAAGGGCAGCGGATAAATAAATAAATAAACAAATAAATAAATAAACAAACTTTTGCACACATAATTTATATCACCGTTAAAGGAATTAAGGAAAATAAATAGATGAGTCCAGGAATGTTATTTCTAATATGAACAAATTTAATCACTTCCTAGATTGAGTTGACTGTAAAGACAACAGTAGGGAATACTAACACAAATAAAAAACTTAATTAAGTCTCTGCAGAAAAACAATATCAACAACTTGGGTTATAGTATAACAACATCATTTTTTCATCTGCAGCAGAGGACAAGGATTTAGTGGAGTTCTTAGGGAAAAAAAGCAGTCACAGTTTCACCCTAGATAAAGCAGAGAACCCAATCTATTACAGATAGTCTTATTAAATAATATCATCATATTAGTTCTCATCCTATTTTTATAGAATTTTCATAAACGTATGAAAGGACCAGAAGTTTGAAGAAGCAGAGCTGTAGTGAAACTGATAGAGTTAGGATACGGTAGATCATCTACAGTAAACAGATTATCTAAGTCTAAAACCATTCCTTCTAGCATATTTTCTCCATGTTCAGTAAGAATGGGTATTTTCAGATGTTACGAGATCACGCTCAATCACAGGCAATTCCCTGTGGTGGGGAATGCCCTCGTAACTTCTGTTGGGGAACCGGAAGTTCCCCATCCCCCCCAGATGTTAGCCATGCTCAATCCCCGCCGGGAATCTCATTCACCACACGATCGGCTGAACCTGCGGGGCCGGCGCCGATCGCATGGTGAATGAGATTCCCAGTGGGGATGAAGGGGCCCGTCACGTCTGGACGGCGATCACGGCCGGGAATCCCCACTGGGATTTGGGACGATGGTCATTTTGGGCGGGTGCTGCGGCTGTATTGGCTGCGACGCCCGCCCGTCTCCCCAGAGGGTGGGTGGTGGGGGAGCATGGGGAGGGTGGGGGCGTGCGGTCGCAGGCCCCGCCCCCTCCCCGATTCCCCGCCAGGATCCCCCGGCATGTCTGTTGGCCGTGCCGGAGTGATCCCAGTGGAGAATCTAAGGGTTGTTTCCGTGACAGGGCGAATGTCGCCCTGTCACGTCTGAAAATACCCAATGGCAATGTTTGGAGAGTGTGGTTAAATAGGCTAAAATGTTTGGAGAAGCTCACAAGCCAGATAATACTATTGTAACACTAACAGCAATCCTAAAAAAGTGGGGGGAGAAGAAGAAAGAGAGACTTTGGGTATTTTCAGACGTGACGGGGCCTCTTTTGGCCCCGTCACGGAATCACCCATTGATCCCCCGCCAGGATCAAACCAGCACATCCAACAGATGTGCCGGCTGATCCCAGCGGGGAATCGGGGAGGGGGAGGGGCTGCACGGCTCAATGTGCAGCTGCACAGCCCCACACACACCCCACGCTCCCCCGGCCGGCCGGCCGGCCTCTTGGGAGACGGACGGGCGTTGCAGCCAATGCGGGCGCAGCACCCGCCCATATTGACCACAGCTGGGAATCCCACCGCTGATTCCAGGCAGTGGTAGAGGGACAGACGTTACGGTCTGCTTGATGACCGGGGGGAATCACATTCAACACACAAATGGAGATGGTCCAGCCAGGACCTCCGTTTGTGTGTTGAATGTGATTCCCCTCGGTGATTCATGGGGGTGAACATCTGGCGAGGAGCTTCCGTTCCCCCCAACAGATGTTATGGGATCACGATCACCATGTGGGGATTCACTGTGGTTGAGCATGATCTCGTAACATCTGAAAATACCCATTGAAGGAGGAGAGGGGAGATAATTAACAATGTGGAAAAGGCAGGCGAATAGTAGAGAGGGGAAGGGGAGGTGAAAAGGTAAGAGTAGATCTTATTGAAGAATATGGAGGGCACACAAAATCAGGGACACCATCTAAGGGCTGGCCCAAGGAGCACCATCGGTTCCTGTGACAGAGTGCCACAAAATACAGGTCCCTTGCTAACAAGGGCCACCTGGAATGCCAGCAGGAGTGTCTATAATGGGATTGCCACGTGCGGCAGTTGGTGGCCACGCAAAGTGTGCTGGAAAGCAAGGGCCATGGCCTGTGAGACATCATGCAGCAGTCCCTGGGGATGCACTGCACCCTACTCCACTGTGTGTCCACCATGAGCGCTGCAAGAGAAGATCTTACTGAAGAACATGGAAGGCAGATGAAATCAGGAACGCCATAAATGCTACCCTATAATGGGCCACGGTTGCTGACCACGGCCCGGAGTTCCTCCTAGTGCTTCCCCCTAGGGATGGGTGAACAGATCGCGGTTCAGGTTCGGCCGTTCGGTTTGGCTGCGTTCGGCTCGTCCATTCGGTTCGGCTGCGTTCGGTTCGGCAGTTCGGTTAGTTCGCCGGGTTCAGGTTCGGCCATTCGGTTCAGCCGTTCAGTTCGGCTGCGTTCGGCCGTTCGGGAAATGTTGTTGTGGGTGGTTTTTTTGTTTTTTAAATGGTTTTTTATTGGGTTTTATATGGTTTTCTTTTGTTTTTTATTTGGTTATTTTGTTTTTATATGGGTTTTTTTATTATTATTTTTTATCTAATATTATATATCTATCTATCTACACTAAATGTAACTGCTATTAACTATTCTAAATGCTATGAACTAAATGGATTATCTTATAAGTACACAGGCCTACTTCTACAAACACTAAAACTAAATCACTAATGCTATCTCTATCACTAAGCTAACTCCTACAACTATTTTCCCTAACCTATCTATCTATCTCTATATCTCTCTATATATGGGATGGGGGGGAGGGGAATCACAAACACAAGGTTTCAGTTTAAGGTTTAAGTTTCATTCAGTACAAAACTGAAATGAAACTTAAAGCAATCTAATAATCCTACTCAACGCCTGCTGTTCAGGAACAGCGACTAGCTCAGAAGGTGTTGGGAAGTGGGGAGGCAGATAGTTTCATTTTTTGCAAGCCTCTCCACCCCTGGTGCCTGGAAGTCTGCTCCTCAGTGACTAGTACTACCCCTCCCTGTCACGTTCGACCTCACAGTGAACCTTTTTTTGCCACCCGAACTCACCCGAACACAATCCGAACTGACCGAACTGTTCGGTCATTTCACCGTTCGGATTGAGTTCGGTTCAGCCAGTTCGTGTTCAGAAGTTCATTTCGTTTCAGTCGTCCAAACAGGTCGAGTTCGGGCCGAACTCCAAACTTCCGAACCGCGTTCACCCATCCCTACTTCCCCCAGATCCTCAGCACCCAAACCAGGTCTTGGCATCAGGCAGCCCTGATGGCACAGAGTCCAAGTGCCTTCCCACCTTCACCCATCAGGTTCACACAGCCCTGCGGCCCAACCTTCCACCAGCTGAAACAGTTCCCTGATAGACCCCAACCACCCGAGCCTGGACCCATTGAGCCACGGATGGAGGGGGAGTTGGAGGAGACAACACCCCTCCACCTGGCAGAACCCCCACTCGAAAGAGGAAGGCCTGCTGCGGGCAAGAAGGGAAGGGGGGTCACAATCATAATTTTGCGTTGTGTTGCATTAAGTTGTGTTATCCAGTGGTATCTTGTGAAAACAGTGAAGGAACCATATAATATATGTCTGTTACTCCTAACATTCCTTTATTTCCCTGACCCATGAAATACACATGATACTGTTCCTGTAATGATGGTTTCTGTCCTTAATCCAGCACAGGTGGGAGCACACCTCTCAACCCCAGACCCTTGAAATTAGGGACAGGGACCCCCCAAAACCATGGGACACTGTGGGACACGGGTTTAAATCTGTATATACTTGCATGCACATATGCACTGACAGAACTGCGAGACTGGGCTATGAGCCTGAACTATGGGGCCTGGCTTTAAAGAAATGAATTCATAGAAGGCCAAGGCTCTCAAAGCCCTTTAAACTGCTTGTATAATTCTTACGATGTTACTTTTACTTTCTCGGTGTTCAAAGTACTACATAAAATAAAATAGTATATTCCCCTTAATTGCAGATCCGACTCCTGGCTTAGAAGCATTTTGATACCCATATTCAAAAAAGGGGACCCGTTAGTTCCGAGTAACTATCGACCGATAAGTTTACTCAGTGTTATTGGGAAGATTTACACTAGATATTTACTGGACAGACTAAAACAATGGATCGAGGAGTCGGGTGCTATTGAGCCGGAACAGGCCAGGTTTTGTGAGGGAAGGGCCACGATAGACTATATTTTGTTGTTGATATCCTTAATTAAGAAGCAGGTTGGCCGACAAGGGAGGCTTTATCTCTGTTTCGTTGACCTCAAGAAGGCCTTTGACTCAGTGTGCAGAGAGCGCCTCTGGGCGAGGCTGAGGGCCTCCTCAATCGATCCGAGGTTACTATTTCTGATGATGAAGATGCACTCAGAGAACACGATGCAGGTGAGGTACAGTAGTGGAAGAGCACTTTCTGGGGCGATTGCGGTGGAACGGGGGGTTAGACAGGACTGCCTTTTAGCGCCAGCCCTGTTTAACCTGTTCCTAAACAAGGTAGTGTCCTATATGAGGGAGCTTGACGCTCATGCTCCATTAGTGGGGCAAAGAAGGTTGCCAGTCATACTTTACACGGACGACACAGTGCTGTTATCCCAATCGAGGGTGGGGCTTAAGAGGCTGCTCCTCAGATTCGGGGAGTTCTGCCACTTGGAAATGTTTAAAATGAATTATGTAAAAACCAAAATTTTAGTGGTGGGAGTGCAAAAGACCTACTCGGTATACACCTGGAATATAGGGGATAAGCGTATAGACCAGGTCCACTCCTTCAAATACTTGGGGGTTACATTTTCCTCCTCTCCATCCTGGAAGACACACCTGGACCTGGTGAAGGAACAGGCCAAGAAATCAGCTGTGGCAATACTAAAATTTTATTTTGGCCAGGGGGGCAAACTGATTAAACCAGCATTGAGGCTATTTAAGGCAAAGGTCTTAAATCAGGCTTTATATGCAGCTCCTATTTGGGCACCAAAATTTCTGGAAAGGATGGAAAGCATACAAAATGGATTTTTGGTGTTCATACTGGGTTTGCCGAGCAGTTCCCCACAGGTGCTGCTGCGTGCTGAAACTGGCACTCTGCCAGTTCGCACGGTAACATTATCACTCCTTGCCAATTTCTGGGCGAAAGTGATGTTGCTCCCAGAAAAGGAGAAATCCGGCCCAGAAGGCAGGTCTTTTAGACCCTTGGATTTCAGTGGCGGAACTCGAAATAGGTAAAATGGTTTTTTCTCGGACGGTTCTGTTTCAAGCAGGACCTGATCTATTTAAGAGACTGGTCCGGGATAGGTTGAGGGATCAGACACTACAAAATGAAAAGGTCCTACTTGAGGGACAGAGAGTGGCCCCGGAGTATATCCCTCCAATCCCGGCCCAAATTGAATTGAGCTACCTATCTATTTGGAGGGACGCAGCCAGGAGAGTGGCCTTTACTAGACTGCGCTGTAGCTCCTTCCCCTCTTCTTATCTGGAAGAAAGGTTTAAGGGTGTCCCCCGAGATCTGAGAGTCTGTGTGCTCTGTGAGCAAGGGACACCAGATACAGTGGTACGCATTCTACTAAAATGCCCCTTTCTTGCCAAACTGAGAGCCAGGTATCTAGAGGACCTTGTGAAGGGACCTGACAATAAGCTAATGAGGATTTTGCTGTGCCCCCGTGACACGGAGGTAACAAGGCGAGTGTCCAAATTCGTCATAAGAACGATAGCATTGAGACAGAGATTTTTGGAGAAGGTAGGCCAGAGAGGAAAAGAGAACGCCGTGATTGAGGGGGAGTAGTCACCATAGGGGACAAGCCCGGCCTCCATAAACCCCGGGTAGGGTAGGGCAGCATAAAGCAAACAAGTGCTCTACGCTAGGGCCTGAGCGAGACGGTTATTAACCCCCGTCTGGGAAGGAAACACAACTCACAGGATATCTATAACAAATTGTCCAATTTGGATAATGCTTGTATTTGGAAATCAAATCATATCTATAGGATAGTTCAAGGAGATGGTGTCCTAGCTGATTCATTTTAGAGTGAAATTATGTGTGTCCATGAAGAATGTTGTACCCTGTTTTATTTTAGTATTGTATACGTTTGTTTTGTATGGTACCATTTATTGTATTAAATGTAATGACTTTTTGTCACACAATAAACCAATTATTATATATATATTAATTGCAGATGATGACATGAATGTAATGTCTTTTAGAAAGACTGTTTCAAAACCCTACTTTTGTTTCTACGCAAAGCTCCTCTCTTTGGTAATAATAACATACTGCATTAAAGAACTAATTGCATAAAAAGTTGCTCCCCCCTACCTCTCTGCACTTATCGCCCTCCATACTCCAGCCCGTGCACTTCGCTCCTCCTCTGTCCCCTCTCTCGCCCTTCCACGCCTTCCCTGCTCCCCTAAGTGCCTTCGTCCCTTCTCACTTGCTGCCCCCCATGCCTGGAACTCCCTCCCTGTCCACATCC
>QEPC01004190.1:912387-924612 GCA_003113815.1 Sphenodon punctatus | reverse complement strand
CCCCCCCATCCCTCCAGCCGAGGCTGATGCTGCACAGAGAATCCAGCCGGAACAAGATCGGCCAAGATAGGGCCCGATTCATTGTCCAGCCAGGTCTCTGTAATACACACGAGGTCGGTGTCCCACTCTGGGATTAACTCCCGGATGGTAGATGACTTATTGACAACCGACCTCACGTTCAGCAGCACCAGACCAAGGCCTGGTCAAATACTGACCCTTTGGGAGCGCATGTGAGTGTTCATCAGTACTTCCATCAGTGTTCGGTGATTTTGCGTTTCTGCCATTGTCGATATTGGTGCCTGTGATTTTTTTCATCATTTCCCATAAATGTCACTTTCCAGCATCTTTTGTCATTTTTCATCACTTTTCATCATTTTTTCATCATTTTTGTCACTTTCTGGCATTTTTGCCAATGGGGGCAATCCCATGCCCCATGCACGCATATGTGCTTGCAAACTGCACACATCTCCACAGGGATTGCATTGTGCCGCGTGGATCCTGTGCGGATCCTGTGCAGATCTCATGCAGATCCCGCTTGGGATTGCAGACAATGACAACGTTTTCGTGGTTTGTTGTGCCTTTTCCAACAGTTTTACAGCAATTTCCAGTACTTCCCCGGCACTTAGCCAGAACGTGTGTGTCTCCACAGCCTCCGGGGATGCACACGGAGTGCACATAGGGCTTGGGATCGGCCCAGTAGCAGCTCTGATCAACTTGCGAAAAATAATGACAAACTGCGAAAATAGTGGGAAAGCCAGTATACCGTTTCACACAAATGAATAATCTTTATTTTTATGTAGCACTCGGACTGCTTCGAATGACCTGTTCCCAAAAGAAACAGAATTTACCGCCATTTGTCGTTTCAGGCCTAGCGGAGAGAGAGTCAGCTTCATTTGCAGAGGCAGGCAGGCAGGAAACTGTATGGTCCGTTCGCTATGATATTTACTATTTCATTAAAGTGAGATGTATTTATAAACTGAACCCCTAAGTGCAGACATTTCTCTCCCCTTTGCCTGAGAGGCATCCTGTTGCCTTGTGCTGGATGAGAAAAGAAGAATTAGGTATCCGCTTTTGTATTTAATATAAAGTCTGCTATATACCTGTTCACTGTTCAGGTGCTGCAGTGATATCATCTAGGTCACTGAGATGGCTAGTAGTGTAATACTCTAGCCATTTAGTGCTGGCTTTAGGCTTCAGCACCATTATGATTCCCACTCACTTCAATGGGATTTAAGCAGTTGCTAAGGGCTAGTGTTAACAGCACTAAACAGCTGGAGCATCCCACTGCAGGTGCTGTAAATAAGATCCTGAACATACAACAAGCTGAGGTTTGGTAAAGCATGGAGATGCGCTAGTTCTAATAGCTTAACTCTGAGAGATGCAAGGTCTAAATAAGCAAATGTCAGTAAGAAGTTTGGAGAGCTTAGCTTCTCACAGAGTCTCACCATATGCCATTAAACTAGGCTAAGAATATAAGAACACAGTATGAAAATGACCTGGTAGTTTCAACACAATATCAAAGAAGATGACCATAACATATGGATGGCTGTCATCACATGAGGCTCATGTCAGACATGATGGAAAAATTAAGAGGAGACTATGAAGCTATTGTTCCTTGGGCCTGATTTTTTTATTAGTTTTTTTGTTTTTTAAATAATGATGAATGCATCAACTCTATTATGTATTTTCCTATGTGCTTTAATTGCAAAAAGAATAGTCATTCAGGCAATCCTCAATGACACTAATGTAAATGTCCCTGTTTACAGGGAATCTGAGCACTGAGAGGCTACAAACAAGGAAGTCATTTGCTGGTAGTATTTTAAATAACGTTTCATTTTGTACTGCAGAAGGAATATGAGTGTTAAGGAACTAGATGGACTGTGGTATGATGCAAAGGCCAGGCATAATCAAGACACCATTCATGCCAAATATTTCACACTCCATCATTTGTAACTTAAATAGGCCTTTTGCAGAGGAAAGGCTCAGTTCCTATATTACTTCAATTTGTGCCTTCTTCTCAGATTTCTAAAATAAAAAGGGATTTTTAAGAATCTTTTAATATAACTCGGTCACACACTTCATTGCTTATGTAGACTTGGCTTGTAACTTATGAATAATCAGAGGACAAGCCAAAATGAAAGGAATTTGACACCTAGAGTAAGTTGCATTTATATGTTGCCCAACCACCACTTTACCTGGTCCAGATGCTGCCCACTCCAAAACCTCAACCCACCTTCCCACCCTAGACACCATCTACCTACTAACCAAGGGCCGATACCCCATTTCTAGTGGGCCCCAACCACCACACACCCTGCCGGCTCCATCCTCCCCAGTTTTCAGCTGCGCTAGTTCACAGGTCCCTACACAAAATATGGGCCTCCTTTAATATCAGAGGCAAATGAGTCAATTACCACATTTTCTCTGTAGCTAATTTGCTTTACTTACTCCATTTGTTGTAATGGATCAGTGATATTCAGAGACTTGGCATATCCATGAAGCATTTTTATGGATAGAGTCACTTTGGGTTGTTCCAGTTTTGCCAAAATCAATATGGTTTTGCCTAACCCTGAAATTTTGCAATTGACTGGATGCATTTTTTTAAAAAGGTATTGTTACAGGCAGAGAAATGACATTGTGCTGAATACAGGTCCTCACTTTGCTTAGCAAAGGAGGAAACAAAAGAGGAAAAAAGTAAGATCCCAGATCATCAAAACATTCTTTAGAAGAGGTAAATGAAATCATTTTTATCATTGCCAGTGATGAAAACAATGGGTATTTTCAGACGTTACGAGATCACGCTCAACCACAGTCAATTCCCTGTGGTGGGGAATGCCCTCTTAACATCTGTTGGGGAACCGGAAGTTCCCCCCCAGAAGTTACCCACACTCAATCCCCACCGGGAATCACATTCACCACGCGATCAGCTGAACCCGTGGGGCCGGTGCCGATCACGTGGTGAATGAGATTCCCGGGGGGGATGAAGGGGCCCATCACATCTGGACGGCGATCACGGCCTGGAATCCCCGCTGGGATTCTGGGCTGTGGTCATTTCGGGCGGGTGCTGCGGCTGCATTGGCCGCGGCGCCCGCCCATCTCCCCGGAGGGCGTGCGGTGCGTGCAGCCGCATGTTGCACCGCGCGGCCCCGCCCCTCCCCGATTCCCTGCCGGGATCCCCCGGCACGTCTGTTGGCCGTGCTGGAGTGATCCCGGCGGGGAATCCAAGGGTTGTTTCCATGATGGGGCGAATGCCGCCCCGTCACATCTGAAAATACCCAGAGGATATTTTCAGACGTTACGAGATCACGCTCAACCACAGTCAATACCCTGTGGTGGGGAATGGCCCTGTAACGTCTGTTGGGGAACCGGAAGTTCCCCCCCAAATGTTTACCACAGTCAATCACGGCGGGGAATCAGATTCACCACACGATTGGTGGAACTGGCGGGGCCGGCGCCGATCACGTGGTGAATGTGATTCCCCGCCACGATGAAGGGGATCATTCCATCTGGATGGCAACTGCGGCCCGGAATCCTCGGCGGGATTCCGGGCCGTGGTCAATTCAGGGCCGTGGTCTCCCCAGGGGGTGGGCGGCGGGGGAGCGTGCCGCCCCGTCATGTCTGAAATCACCCAGAAACTTTCTTTATTAGAAAGTTTTTGGTGGCCTGGCCACCAGCAGCTTGCAAAGATGTTGAGCCAACTACTTCTGTGCTTATTGACCAGAGTAGGGTGAGCCAGAGTGCATCAACTGCACCTGCTCCACAAGTCCTCTGGCCTTGATTGCTGGGCTTCTTGAGGCTTGACCAGTTCAGGTGGCACTACTGGAGCTCATTGGGGACACATGATAGGATGGGAACTTGTAAGGTGACCAGAAGTCCTCGGTTATAAAAGGTTAGAGCTGGAAAGCTTACAGGAAGACCATCAAGGGGCTGTGGGGGGGGGGGAGGATGCTGGAGGGCTCTGCCTCAGGTTTCTCTGGAAGGCCCGAAGAAAGGGGCAGAGAGCCTGTCCAAAGGCCCTGCTGCACATAGGTCTACTCTGGGAACTGGCTGGCAAGGAGGCCAGGCCAGTGGTTTTCACAAGGGAGAGAGGACTAGGAAGAGGAGCCTGCCTACAAGAGGGGGCTTACCTCAGAAGGCACTGAAGTAGAGAGAAATTGGTTGGCAGGGAGTATACCAAGCAGCAGTCCTGCTGGATTATGTGCCCTACCTCCCAGAGGGGAGAAGCACTGACAAACGTTGATAAACGGACTGTGTATATGCATGTTGGTACACTTGAGGGAAGAAAAGTGCATTTGGACTGATTTAGGGTAGGGAGTCTCTGGGGAATTACCTAAAAAGGTACTACTGCCTTGTTACACTGACATTCAGTACGACCTTACTCTACAAGCAGTCTAATTGAAACTTGGAATGGGATTATTCAGTAAAGTATTACTCAAGTAAGTAACTAAATCTAGCCTAGAAGGGCGGCAGATCTGATCCTTTCACACCTCCCAGCAGTCTCTATTTAGGGAGGACAGTGCCACTTTGGGTGCTGAATTCCACTGTCCCTCTTTCATGGGAGAGACAGAAAAAAACAAAACAACAAACAATAAATATTCAAGTTTCTGATACCTCTTTCCTGGTTGCCCCCCATGAAAAGCACATGAGGACAATGGGGAGATGATGGAATGAAACTAAG
This sequence comes from Sphenodon punctatus, assembly GCA_003113815.1. Classification (NCBI taxonomy): domain Eukaryota; kingdom Metazoa; phylum Chordata; class Lepidosauria; order Sphenodontia; family Sphenodontidae; genus Sphenodon; species Sphenodon punctatus. The sequence continues at coordinate 919,937 of QEPC01004190.1, read as the reverse complement.
AGGAACGATAAACAGTAGAGCTTCTGTCCCACTTTATGCACTTTGAATGTTGGGATGTGTGCATGTAAGTGTGGGTATTTTCAGATGTTACGAGATCATGCTCAACCGCAGTGAACCACGGTCAATCCCGCGGCGGGGCCAAAGCACCCTGAACGTCTGTTTCGCGGGCGCCAGATGTTCACCACGGTCATCCCCACATGGGGTCAAAATCAACCATGCTTCCGGAGCTCCCTGCCGGACCATCTCCGAAAGCATGGTCAAAGAGATTCCCGACGGGAATCAACAAAAAGTAACGTCTGGATGGCAACCACCGGCTGGAATAAAAGAAAATGATTCCCAGCCGGGGACAAAGCACGCAGCGTCACTGGCAGGCAACCAGCAACAACACAGGCCGGGGAGGGAGATTTAAAGGGCACACAGCAGACCCCGGGACGAGTCGCCCGGCGCCTTCCGGGTGCTTTGACCACAGTCTGGGATCAGCGTAACGTCTGTTGCGCTGCCCTGGGCCAGGTTTTGGTGGCCCGATTCCCTGCCATGGTCCCGGTCCCGTTTCGTCTGTTCGGGGCTTTTTTTGACCACGGGGGGTGGTTGTTTGGTTCACCCCCGCCGGGAATCCACTGTGGTGAATCGGAACCGCGTAACGTCTGAAATCACCCTGTGTGAAGGGGCGGAGTTTATTTGCTAAAGGATGGGGATTATTGGCTGAGGGGGCAGAGCATGTCCCTCTTTGGCTGCTCAGAACGTTGGAAGGTATGCCCTTTGACTGTTGCAGGGGATCTTGTTTGTATCAAGAAGAGAATTTATGTCAGGGAGGCAAGCATGATCTACTGGCTAGAACAGGGCAATTGGGAATCATGAGATTTTTGTCTAGTCTTGGTCACTGTCACTGACTTTGGTGTGACCTTGGTAAGATCACTTAAGTTCTTTGTATGTCAGTTCCTCCATCTGTAGAAGGAGGGTAGTATTACCTAGCCACTTTTATAACTCTTTTGAGTTCCTGCAATGAAAAGAAAAATATAAGTGCAAACTATTATTATTTATTAAGAGAGTCATGTACCACAAGTTCTTCCTTAATGCTTTCTCCCCTTTTCCTTTAAATCTATCAAGAGAATTATTGATTAATGACCACATCACCTTCAGAATGAAGTATAAAAAGCAATATAAATATGCCTGTGCTGCACAAATCATCCACCCTATGCAACATGTGTTACCTAATTATATCTATTTATCCTAATGCACCTCTCCTTCAGTAGCTCATAGCAATCTAAGTGGCTACGCTAAGTGGCTGTACCTTGGCCCAATCATAATTCTTGTGGGTGGCATGTCAGTGTTAAGGATGAGGTGCTCTTAGCTTTTTATTTTATGAGCTGCTCAGGAGTCATCAACTCTCTCTTCTTTAAATTTCAACTTTTACAAACTTATTGCAACCACAGTCTCAGATTTACAAGCTAGATGGCAGGACTAAAAACTGGACCATTGTCTTAATAAACTATGGGTTAATTGTGCTTGCCATGATGTGCAGCAGAGTCAGAAAATTTCCTCGTCCAGGGCAACATTTGACAATTCACTCATGGAAACATCAGAAACTGACTGATATATGTGACAGCAAAACAAGACTTAAGTTTCAACGAGAGGGTTTATTGTTGGTACTATTGTTACTTTTTATAGACTAATTACCATATATATATATATATATATATATTTATCTGTATAACTGGTGAAGATCAAAATGTATAATTTACTTTATAATAAGTTAAAAATTCTAATGGTGACTAATACAAGTGAAGCTCCAGACACCTCAGAGACTGAGGTATCTCAAGAAGAGATGCTAATTATTTTGAAATTCCTCTTACAACCTCCTCCCTAGTGCTTGCTATGTATATACCTAGCCTGAATTTATTTATTTATTTATTTATTTATTTATTAAGTTGTTTTCCCTCATTGTATTTAAATGTTTGAAATGCTAATTTTATCTTTTTCTAACAGCTTCCCCAAGGGGTTTCTTTCATACATAAGCCTGTCCTGCATTTTACCTGTCTCTAGCCAAGGCCCTATATATTCTGCATTTTCCACATTAGTGGCAATGGCGGATTCTACAGTTTTATGTTCTGTAGGAAGGGCCCTGGGTGGCCCAGAAGCTTGTACATTCTCACCGGCAGAAGCTGGGCTAACAAAAGATCTCTAAACTATTCTGCCTCCATCTCTTGGTGGTCTTGTATCTTTACATCAATTACCAGGTGAATTGGTTGCAGCAACAACTGAATACAGATTTATGAGCCACTATGAAAAGCACTAAAGGAACAAGACAAGCCATCTCAATGTCTGGTATGCAAAATCTTGCTGTTTCACCCTACTGGATTTTTTTTTCAACTTTCATAAAGGAGAACTGGCAGAGATAGCTATTTTCCCCTCTGACAAAAATCCTTGCAAGAAGCTATTAAGGAAGGTACATTAATATAGGTTGAAAAATAAAGCACTGCCGTGGATTAGAAACTGGCTGCAACAGAAAAACCAAAGAATAAGAATAAACATCAGTTTTCACCTTGGTAAAAGAGTAACGGTAACACGCGCAAAAAATCAATGTGGTTTTCAACTGCCAATTATTAACTTCATTTCTAGAGATTGCAATGTGCTGTGAACCAGAGGAATAATCTTGTAGTTTTGCCTCTCCCCGACACAGATGTCTCTACAAGCAGACAGTAAGACTTAATGCATTTCATGATAAATGAGAGGCTGGAAACTAAATGTGGGCTCAGGATGCAAATGCGTAGTCAGCTCTACTTTTTCAGGCCTCTCCTGAAGTCAAGAACAAATCAAGGGGTTCGATGCAAAGAAAGAGGGGTAGCAGATCCGGCTTTGTAACCATTATGCATTTCTTTTCTATGCACTGCAAGGTTTAATTTCTAATGACTATAGGTCTAGCTACAAAGACAGGCACTATTTGGTATATGGTTTGGGGCAGAAAGACTGACAAAAAGGGACGATATTGTGTGTATTCTTTCATGGAAACTTTATGCGTTTCTTACTTCGTACTCTTACTGTTAAAATACAGATCATTCTGACCAGTAGTTTGCTCAGCATATTGCAGAATCTATGTGTTAGTACGCCTTTTTGGAAATAAAGTCATTTAAAAAAAAGAAAACAGATAGCCTGTTAGAAAAAAGGCCCTCCCAAGTTCTTCCATAGCCGCTCTGTAAATAGGAAAGAAGCCCAAAACTAACCAAGGAAAAGTTGGATTTTTGAGTTACTGAGTGTCAACACAATATCATTTGTGAAAATACGCAATGAATTCTGAGTGGCTGCCTTGTAAGTCTCAATACAATCGATGATTTTAGCAGGAGTCTTAACTACTTTTCCTGCCACATTTCTCAGTGAAAGAGCTCAGCACTGACTCTCATTTGAAAAGCAATAAGAAATGCTCCCCTGCCCTGGGCCCAAACCACTTAAATAAAGTTGCACTGGACTGGCTACATCAGTGTTAAATGAGTTTTATCAAAAATTCCATTGCTTTGTTAATATCTAGAGAAAGAATGGAAAAATACCCAACATAAGAGGCTTAGTAACTTGAATGTGAGAGTATCAATTGAAAAATCTGTGAAAAACTGAGCTCATGAGATCGGGTTGCTACCCAACATTGGAAGGAAGCATATACAACAAACTTTTACTGATTTGTTCTTACGCGCTGCAAGATGCAGTTGGCCTTTGGCATATTCATAGTTTGAAATATTTGTGGTTAGTAGAATTCAGAGGCCTGGTGCATTCAGATAGCTCTGAAAAATGTGGCGTAAAGATGACTAACAAAAGCAGGGCTGTGTTAATATGGGATCCAAAGCTAATTAAAATATATGGCAGTAAGGGTTACAATAATATAAAACATTAAACTGCAGCGGAGTCTCGTGTCACATCAGGAACTTGGTCCCTTCTGTACAAGGCCATTTACATACATTACAGGCAGGGATAGAGCTGCAGCTGGTCACCCAAGGTTTTGGGCACCCATGACGAATCTGGCATGCCCGTATCGACCTGCCAGGCTGCTCAGACGTGCCAGCCGGCCTTTGAAAGTGACAGAGCCTGACTCTGCAGTGGTCCCAGCCAGGGCCTGTCACTTTCAAAGGCCGGCAAGCTCTTAAACCCCCACCCCACGACACTTCTTAGGTGAGAGGCGCCGGGGGGGAGGAGGGGGGACGGCATTTGAAACTTACAAGCCATGGTTGGGACTGCTTCGGAGCTGGGCTCTGTCACTTTCAAAGGCTGGCTAGCAGTCCAAGCAGCCCATTGGGTCCCAAATGGGGCCAGGTCAATTCAAGCATGTCAGATTCGTCGGGGGTACCTGAAACTTCAGGTGCCCGGTTACAGCTCTATCCCTGTCTACAATGTTGTTTCAGGGAGCAGTCCAGCGTGGCTGTGGCCCCTTTAAGAAGGGACCTAAGTGGGTCAGCCAGACGGCTGAGCACACCCAGGGGCATGACAGAGAAAGGGACCAGGAAAAGCTGGAAATGGGCTGGGAGAAAAAGAAGAGTGGGCAGGGCACTGGACCTTTAAGGGCAGATAGCCAAGGAAACTGGCCATGCCCACTTTGGGGATGTAAGGAGCTGGAAGGCAGAAAGGGCTGTAGTCTCTGCCTGGAAGCCAAGGAGGCAACATTCCCATGGCCTCCACTGGGGAGAAGTCTAAAGCTGACCCTTCCTACTCTATGCTCTCTAGGGTGCTGGAGAGGAGACTCAGGAGGAAGGACTGGAACCCAGGTACTGAGGAGGCCTATGGCCAGGGAAGGTGCCTTTGGCCTGGGAAGACTTGCTGGCCTGGAGCCCATGGACTGAGGGGACTTGTATTGGGGATGGGGTTGGCGAGACTGTGATGGGCCTGCAGGGTGGAGGTGGACGAGCTGGCAGCCAAGGGATATTAAGGAACTGGATAAAGAGACTGTTGATGTGATTCTCCTATGGAGTGTTGATTCCAAAGGTGAGAGAGAGCCTGGTTGAGAAATGAAGGAGCGTGGCAGTGGGGTATGCTAATTCTCCAGCGAGACTCCAGCACCCCCATATGGCCCTGGGAAGACCCCCTGCTACAAATGTACGTAAAGGACTTTATACAGGAGGGATCAATTTCCTAATGTGACACTAGACTCCACTGCAGTTTAATGTTTTATATTATGGTAACCCTTACTGCTATATGTTTTAATTAGCTTTGGATCCCATTTTAACAGCCAGAATCAATCTCTCTCCACAGCGCTCTTGGCTGGCACTTCTCAGTTTCAAAAGTGGCTTCCTGGCCACAGTACATATCAGAGTGCTATGTGGGGGAAGCCCCAGCCTGCCTTTGAAACTGACAAGCCCCAGCTGGAGCACTGCAGAGCCAGGCTCTGTAGTGCTCCCAGCTGTGGCTTAACAGTTTCTCTGGGTAATGCCACATTTTCGGGCATCAGGCACCCAATTGGTCCTCGGGTAGCCCGTCACGTGCCCAATGTGGTACTCAAAATCCAGGCATTACCCACGGGTACTAATTTTAGTACCCGATGCAGCTCTAGGCAGGGACCTGTGTTCACTGTGTTTCCCCCACTGATGACAAAGGAGAAAATGCAACAGGTAGATTATAGGTTCCCAGATTTGAAGGACAGACGAAGCTTTGCGAGTACCTAGTCTGACTTCCTAGCTAACACAACAGGAAAAGAAAACCCCCTGTACCATACCCAAATGTAAAGGGGTATGTTTGTGAGGTTTAGGGAAGAAAATTGGCAATATGATGTCTTGAGACATGTGAAAGGGTGACATGACTTTCAGTTTGAATGAAGGGGGTAGGCGAAGTGTTATCTTGTCCTCATGGAAAATCAGAAACGAGGGTAGAATGGAAAGAGCTGCCAGCATTCCTACTCTTCATGCCGATTTGAGAGCTACTAGAATGGAGGTTTTTAATGATAACATATGGCGAGAACAGGTGGCCAAGGGCTCGAATGGCTCAGTTTTGTGAGCACCAGGTTCAAGTACCACGGGGGGTGGGGTGGGGGCAATTATCTCTTATAGTTGGTGTAATGTTTAAGACACCTTTTAAAAAACCGATTCAGGACTGGATGTAAAAAGAGTGGACGTCCCTGTACTGGTTGTCAGGGCTGGGTCTTGAACCCATGGCGTGCTGAACAGGCTCTCCAGCACCCTGTGCCACCTGGTGGGCTTGTGAAGGTGTTGGGTTTTCCCCTTTCTGTCTCCCTTGTGTGCTCAGTTGCTCACTCCCTGTGTGTCATGCCCCCTCCCAGCTGTAGCCAGTTGCTTTAGCCCTGCCTCCCAGCTTCCTGATTGGTCACAGGAAGTATTTAAGCCTTGGTGTGGCCACAGGAAGCTGGTGGAGCAATGTCTCTTACCCCCTTCCCATTCTTGTTTGTTATACGTGAGGAGTACTTGTGTGTGTGTGTGTGTGTGTGTGTGTGTGTGTGTGTCCCCGTCCAATTCTTGTGTGTGTCCCCTCTGCATGTGGTAAGAATGTGGCTTGTTCCCCCTGTGTTGTGTGTGCCCCTTGCTTGCTTGTTTCCTCCCTGTCTTGTGCGTGCCCCTTGCTTGCTTGTTTCCTCCGTCTTGTCTTGTGCGTGCCCCTTGCTTGCTTGTTCCCCCTGCTCCGTGTGAGCTTATGCTGAGTTTCCCTCGTGCTTCCAGGGTATTGGTTAACCCACCAATGTCCCTGTGGTGGGTTCCACCCTTGGCTCTGGACCCTGACATCAGTGATGAGTCGTGTACCTTCTTAGCCCAGCGTGCCTGGTAACGCTGCTGAGTACATAATCTCTCGGGTGCAAGAGAGCGACAGAGGTTTCAGAGGGTCGCCTTGGGGCCAACCTTTTCCCCCCTGTGCCTGGGCCTTGATTCCTCCTACCTTATTTCCCCCTCCCCGGCTCCGTCCCCTGAGCCTGATAGTTCTGGCCTTCCTTCTCCCTCCTTGGTTTCCCCCACGGCTCCGTACCCCGGAGCCTGACAGAGCTCCTGCACATATGCCTATTGTGCCTTTCTTAATGCCAATGAAGGAAAGGGATGCTCCCTTGCCAGCGTTCATAGGTACAACTGTGCAGGGTGTGGGCATAAAAAGTAGGACATATCCTTCTGCCCCTCTGACGTCGTATTCTCCTCCCCAGGAGCAGGTTGTGGAAAGCCAACTACTGTCCTGTCCCCCTGCAGCCTCATCTGTGCAGAATGCAGTCCAGGATGAGGGAGAGGGTCCTGCAGAGTTCAGGACAAACACTGATATTAAGAGGCTAGAAGGAGAGTTGCAGGTGAAAGGGCAAGAGAACCTGAAGTTGAAGCGGGAGAACGATCTCCTTGAACAAGAAGCAGTACAGCTCATAGCTGAAATCGCCAGGCTCCACTCTCTGTACAATGAAGAAAGACGCCTTCGGCAGGCTGCAGTAGAAGAATGCACCCAGATGCAAGCCGTTCTCCAGCAAAAAGAACGTGAAAACCAACAAGTCCAAGAAAAACTAGTCATGTTAGCCGCTTCCCTGCAGGACTTACAGGAAAAGATAAAGGAACAAGAAAATGGGCTACTATCAACTTCTAACCCTGTAACAGAAG
>QEPC01004190.1:883499-909701 GCA_003113815.1 Sphenodon punctatus | reverse complement strand
CCATCCCTGGTAAGAAAATCCTTTTGGGTTTTTTTTGGGGGGTGGGGGGTGGGATTCAAGCACGCCCCAGCAGCTGGGGAGGGCAAGCCCCGGCAGCTGGGGAGGGGAGGCCCTGAGGGTTTACCAGTGCGGGGGGAGGAGGAGGCAAACCAAGCCCCCCCCCCGCATGGTAAATCGCGCCGAGGCGCAGAATTGGCCCCTGACTCCCGTGGAATTTTTAAAAAAATTCCGCGGAAGAATCGGGGCCCTGTACATAATCTCTCGGGTGCAAGAGAGCGACTGAGAGGTTTCAGAGGGTCGCCTTGGGGCCACTCTTTCCCCCCTGTGCCTGTGACTTGATTCCTCCTACCTTGTTTCCCCCTCCCCGGCTCCGTCCCCTGAGCCTGATAGTTGTGGCCTTCCTTCTCCCTCCTTGGTTTCCCCCACGGCTCCGTACCCCGGAGCCTGACACTGGTGGATGGTGAGTTGAGATGGAGGCCAGATGAACTTCCAAGGAGGATGTGCTTAACCCTTCGACTTCAAGTGAGTTAAAGTATATGGTTACTGGGAGTTGAAAGAGAGTGTGACTGCCCATGTAGAGAAACGTTTCCATTTTGCCTCATAGGTTTTATTAGTGGAAAGCTTGCATACACTTTTGAGGATGTCAATCACTTCATCAGGTATCATGCCAAGTCAAGGTGATATCAGTCAGCGATGTTTGGTGGAGCAACTGGAGGTTCGGGTGGAGTATTCTGCTGTTGTTTTTGTGTGAGAATGTCCTTCTTATTTCATAAGCAGTGGCGTTTCTGGGATAGGCAAGTCATTTGTATGTACCAAGGTTGCCTTGGCCAGCCCAGAGCTATTAGAATGCACTGCACATGGTCTTATTTGAGCTTCTGTGAGACTCAATGTATGAGGGGGAAAGGTGGAAAAGCATACTATAGATGATCTCCAGAAATGTGTCCCCTATGGAGGCTGCGTCCCAACACGCTGTGCTGCAGAATAGGGGAAGTTGAGAGTTCTGAGATGTTGTGAAGAGGTCCGGGTGAGGAAGAACCCCCCTTTAGAAAAAGATTGTTGACAACTGACGTGTGTTGAGCATCCATCCACTCATGTTGAAGATTAGGTGATCTGCTCAGTGCGTTAGCTATGGAGTTCGCTTGGCCTGCTAGATGTGTGGCAATGGGACATATGCTGTGTGGTATGCACCATTTCCAGAGTTCAGTAGCTTCTCTGCAAAGATGTGTGGATCAAGTGCCTCCCTGTTTGTTTATATACCACATCTTGGTGTTGTCTGTAGCGACTTGTATAGTCTTCCCGGTGATATGAGTTAGAAAGGCTTTTAGAGCAAGTCGTATAGCTCACAACTCCAAGAGACTGATGTGTGGTGTATATTTCCCACAAGTCCCAAATGTGCCACTTACTTGCATGCTCCAACCCAGTGTGCAAGCGTCTGTAGTAATGATGGTCTCTGGGGTGGGCTGAGAGAAAGGCATTCCATTGGAGAGATTCAGTTCTTGTGTCCACCATTCTAGGGTGTGTAAGATGGATGGAGGAACAGTAAGATACATGGTAAAATCACCTGTGGTTGGAGAATACTTGCAATTAAGCCAATGTTAGACAGGACACATCCTCAATCGAATCACTGTGGGGTCGTGGATGCCACATACCCATGGAGCTGTAAGAAGAACCTTATGGTTTGTCTTGAATGTTGTATTAAATGGAAGCTGTGTTTCTTTATCATGTCTTGTCTATCCCAAGGAAGCAGGGCTCTTTGTCGTATGGAGTCCAGATTTGCACCTTTGAAATGAATATGTTGAGCAGGTGTTAGAATGGATTTGTTAAAATTTATGACAAATCCCAGTTGTTGGAAAAGGTCAATAGTAAATTTTAAATCATTTTGTAAAGACTGTTTAGAGTAAGAAACTTAGTCCGTGAGGGTCAAATAAGGATATGAAAACAGACATCCTTCAAGCTCAGAGCAGAGAACCAAGCGTTTTCAAAAAGAGATGACAGGATTGTGACAAGTATTGTCATCCTGAATTTCATGGGCCAGGCAAATTTGAAACTTTAAAAGTTCTCAAGTCCAGAATGGGTTTAAACCCTTCATATTTTTTAGGTATGAGAAAGTACCTGGAGTAAAAGCCCCTACATCTGAATCTCAGGGACCTCCTCAATAGCTCCTTTAGCTAGGAGAAACTTGATCTCTTGTTGTAGAACAGTCTTGTGAGAGGGGCCCCTAAAGAGGGACGGGGTAAGGGTTTTGTGGGATGGGATGTGGGCAAATTAAATGACATAGCCCTTGTGTAAGATTCCCAGCACCCACTTATCGTTGCTGATAATGGACCAGATGGTAACATGGTGGGATAGTCTGGATGAGAAGGGCAGGTCAATTGTGGAATGCAGCTCTAAGCTCTGGAGACTGCTGTTAAACACGGATCTCTGTTTGGAGTTTGATGCTGCAGTATTTGAAGATTGATGTGGATGCTGTTTGGGTTTATACTGATGCATGTGTTGGTTCTAGGCACAGAGGATGGAAAATATTTCCTTGACTACTGGCCATAGGCCAGGGAGTGTCAGAATCCGCCGCCCGGTGCGCAGCGGTCGGCAGGCTGGGGGAATGCAAGGGGCGGGGCCAGTGCAGATGGCCCCGGAGATCACTGGTCCAACAGATATGGAGGGAACGGACAGGCAGGGAATCCCGGCACCACTACCCCAGGCAGCAAGAACAACAGAAGCCTCAGGACCGGTGACCACGCCCCCCGCAACCCCGGTGCATGGAGAATCACGTGAACCGCTTCGGACCACGCCCCCGACGTTGCCACGCCGCTCGGAGCGTCTGAGGGCACGTACGGGGGTGGGGCCTGTCGCATAAAGCCCAGCACCGCAGTTGGAACGGCGCTGGTGATTGCAGAGAAACCGGCCCCCTTGTGTTTGCTTTCCTGTTGTTGACCTTGGCTGAGACTACTATACTGAATTCTGACCGTGTGTGTGGACCCTCCTTCTTGCAAGCCCCAGAGTGAATCGTGAGTGAGTGAGAGAAAGCGAGGTGAGTGAGTGGGTGTGCGCGAGCCCCCCCCCCACCGGGCCCCGTTCCCATACCTTCCCCTGGAATCACAGCGAGTGTGTGTAACCTGTCCCCGTTCCTGCAAGTGAAGGTGGTTCCCTTTCCTCACGACCTCCCACCGCCCCTTACTCCTTGCTCCTTCCTGCCCCTGAGTGCGAGCACTAGGGTGTGTGGGAGTACCTGGTGGCCTCTCTGGATCAACGCGCCCTATGATGATAGAGGCCTGTTCTCTTTGATTAGAGGTGATGGCCACAACTCTATCCTGACAGGCATAGTCCTCGCTTCCTGCGTAATCCAGAGAGCCCCCTCTTAGGGTACCGTGTGGGTGAAGGGCGTACGTGTGTGTGTGTGCCCACATTCCCCCCTCCCCGGTGACAAATCACCAGCATCAAGCCTAACCCGGGCAATTTTTTTTCTCGCTATGGATATAGCAAACGAAGTAGCCCGGTTAAGCCAGGCCATCCAATCATTGGCCATGGAGATGAAAGATCTCTGGAACCAGCAAGGCGATCTGGCCACCACTGTAAACCAGCTTCAAGGAGCTGCAGCCGCGGCACCAGGCCCGGCTCCCCTCAACGTGGCCGCCGCCCCAGCGGCCCTTGCCCCGCCAGCAGGGTTGGGACCCACTATGGGTACACGTGAACCCAAGGGACCCAAGCTCGAAAGGTTTGTAGGGGACCGGCGGAGTTTCCAAGCCTTTTTTGCCCTATGCCACCTCACCTTCACCCTGCAACCCTACACCTACCCCACTGATGCCCTAAAGGTGGCATTCATTATCGGCAACCTGGGGGGTACTGCCCTGGAGTGGGCTACTACGCTGTTGTGAAGTAATAGCCCTTTATTAACAAACTACGCTGACTTTCTTAAAGAGTTCACTTTCCTATTTGACAACCCCCACCGAGTCCGGGATGCACAGATGACAATTATGAGCCTCCGACAAGGGCGAAGTCCTACACTGGAGTACACCACACAATTCCAACAACTGGCATTAGAGCTACAGTGGCCCAACGATGTACTCCTAGTAATGTTCTGGAAGGGGCTGTGCGAAGAAATCAAGGACCAGCTAGCCTTTGTAGAACTCCCGGCCACGTGGGAAGCTCTGGCGAACCTGGTCTTACAGATCGAAGATCGCTTGGCAGAGCGAAGACGGGAACATCATCAAGAAGCACGCCCTTTTCAAGTAAGGCCTGTAATTCCTTCCGGCCCCCCAAGATTACCAGAGCCAGAACCCATGCAAGTAGGCGCCTTGCGTGGGCCCCTCTCTAAGGAAGAACGCGAGTGGCGTCGTAGCTCCCGCTCGTGCTTTTATTGTGGGGATCCATCTCACTTTATTGGGGAATGCCCTGAGTTGCCCCCAAGCCATAGATCAGCGGGAAACATCAGAGGCCTAGGCGGGCAGGGGCCGTCTCGGTCTTAACCACCACTCCCAAGCCACTCATGAGAAACCTTTCAGGCTCCCATCTATTGATCCCAATAACACTAACCCTCACCCCTAATCGATCTGTCGTTTTTTGGGCCCTTATCGATTCCGGGGCATCTGGGAACTTCCTTAATAGTGCCCTCGCCAGAATGTGGCAACTCTCTACGCAAAGAAAAAAAAAGCCCGAACCAATCCATTCCATTGATGGGTCTCCCTTGGTGTCAGGACCTATTACCACGTGCACCCCACCTTTGGAATGTACGATAGGAACTCACCGAGAATACATGTCATTTGACCTAGTCTGTACCCCCCTTTTTCAAGTAGTCTTGGGAAGTCCCTGGCTTTGTCAGTACAACCCCTTGATCGACTGGTCTCCCAAGCAGGTGCAATTCCTGTCTCCCCACTGTCGGCAGGAGTGCCAACTTCCTCGACCCTTGCAAGTCATTGGGGCTGCCTACGAGCCATCGTCCACCCCAGGAAGTTTGAGCATGCCTGAACCCTATCGAGACTACCAGGATACCTTTTGCAAGATTCGGGCTACCGAACTACCCCCGCATCGATCGTACGACTGCCCCATTGACCTCGTACCCGGAAAAGAACCCCCATTTGGACGAATCTATGCCTTGGCCGAGCCGGAGCTACAAGTTCTCTGCCAATATCTGGAAGAAAACCTCCGACAGGGCCTCATCAGGCCCTCCACGTCGCCAGCGGGGGCCTCCATATTTTTTGTACTGAAGAAGGATAGGGGCCTCCAACCTTGCGTGGACTACAGAGGGCTGAACAGCATTATGGTTAAAAACCACTACCCGCTTCCCCTCATCCCCGAACTATTAGACCGCCTACAAGGAGCTCAGGTATTCACGAAGTTGGACCTCTGGGGGGCTTACAACTTACTCCGCATACGCGCAGGGGATGAATGGAAGATGGCGTTTTGTACGCGTTATGGGTTGTTCGAATATCTCGTGATACCATTTGGCCTCGCTAACCTCCCCCACTGCCTTCCAGAACCTCATTAACGATGTTTTCCGTGATATCCTCGATGTGTATGTTGTTGCGTATCTAGATGACCTCCTGATCTACTCTGCAAATCTAGAAGACCATGTCCGCCATGTGCGGGAAGTGCTCGAATGCCTCAGAAGGAACAAATTATACTGTAAAAGAGAGAAATGTTTCTTCCATCTTCGTTCCCTTAGCTTTTGGGGCTTTATTATAAGCCCTGAGGGAATCCAAATGGACCCCCAGAAGGTTGATGCGATACAAAAATGGCCCGCGCCCAAGGCGGTAAAACCCTTACAACGATTCCTCGGTAGTACTAATTACTATCGACAGTACATTCCCAACTATGCGGCCATCACTGCTCCTCTAAACACGCTGCTAAAGAAAAAACAGCCTTATGACTGGGGCCCTGCGCAGAGCTACAGTTTCACCTATCTCAAAAGGGCATTCACGACAGCACCGTTGTTGCACCACCCGGACTCGACCAAGCCATTTTATGTAGAGGCAGATGCCTCTGGTACAGCCATAGGGGCAGTCCTCTTGCAAGAGCATGACCCAGCAGAACCGCTACTTCCATGCGTTTATTACTCCCAGCAGTTGACCCCAGCGGAGCGCAACTACAATATCTTAGACCGAGAACTCCTTGCAATTAAGGTCACCTTCGAGGTCTGGCACCGTTATCTTGAGGGTGCCAGACATGCGATAACGCTGGTAACGGACCACCGGAACCTAACCTTTCTCCAGCATGCGCGCATTTCAAATGCTCGCCACGCCCGCTGGGCACTGTTCTTTGCGAGATTCGACTTTCATATTCGTTATCGTCCAGGAAGGCTACATGTGCTCACGGATGCTCTGTCCTGCTACCACGAACGGCAACCAGAAATAGCCACAGACCCCGAAACAATTCTGCAGCCCCACACATTTGCCAGCACCTATACTACCCTGCAAGAGATACGCGTGGCTGCCACGGAAGAAATTCCTGAAATAATAGCACCCCACGACCTCAAACCACTAGAACCACGAAACCAAGTTCCCTAGTGGTGGTTCCTCCGTCTTGAGAAAACGACGTGTTATGGGCACACCATGACGCCCCCACAGCCGGCCACCCCGGGATTGATAGAATGCAGCAACTTATTCGTCATTCCTTTTGGTGGCCCAGCTTGCGACAAGATGATGTTACCAGTTGTGACCCAATATGTTACCAGTTGTGCCACCTGCGCCAGAACCAAGGTACCCTGTCAAGCCCCAATGGGGATTCTTCAATTAACCTCAATACCCTCAGGACCTTGGCAACGCGTGGGCCTTGACTTTGTGGTGGAACTACCCCCATCTAGGCAGTATACCACCATACTTGTAGTGGTAGACCACTTTACCAAACTCACCCACTTTATTGCCTGTAAAGGACTGCCATCGGCAAAACGGACGGCACTCTTCTTTATCCGGCACGTGCTGAAACTCCATGGCTGCCCCCAAGAAATTGTAAGTGACCGAGGGACGCAATTCACCTCACGTTTCTGGAAGGCGCTTTTTCACGCACTTCAAGTCACCCTTAAGCCCACCACTGCTTACCACCCCCAAGCAAATGGACAGGTGGAGAGGGTCAACCAAAATATGGAACAATATCTCAGATGCTACATCAACTACCTCCAGGAGGACCGGTACACATGGCTCCCGTTCGCAGGATTTGTGTACAACAACGCGCCAAATGCTTCCTTAGGAACCTCCCTGTTTTTCGTGACGTACGGATTCCACCCACAAAGTGGGGCCATCGAATCCCTTGCTCCGACAGTCCCAGCCGCGGGGGCACTAGTGCAACAAATTCATCAAGCGCAGAAAATAGCTCGCCAGGTATTGCTTCAAGCCCAGCAAAAATACAAGAACCAGGCCAACCAGCATAGAAGGCCAGGAGAGGCCCTCAAACCAGGCGACTTAGTATGGATTGACCGACGTCGCTATCCATCCACTCGTCCATCCCCAAAGCTGGACCAGCATTTCATTGGACCCTACCCCATCCAGCGACAAGTAAACGACGTGACCTATATGGTACAACTGCCCCCCCGGTCCCGCATTTATCCCACCTTCCACGTCTCCCTTCTCAAAAAAGCGGCACCGCGCCGGGGCATGGCTCCAGAGACCACCACCCCCCGGACCCCATCCTAAAATCGGCCACCGGCTCCGAGTATGAAGTGAGGCCCATTTTAGACTCAAAGATTCTTCGGGGCCATCTCCACTATCTCATTGATTGGGCCGGATTTGGCCCCGCCGACCGTTCGTGGGAACCCACCGGCCATGTCTCTGCCCCGTGCCTTATCCAGACATTTCACCTCCGACACTGACTGAAGCCTGGCCCGGGGTGCCGGCAGCCTCGACGGGGGGGTATTGTCAGCATCCGCCACCCAGTGCGCGGCAGTCAACAGGCTGGGGAAATGCGGGGCCAGCACAGATGGCCCCGGAGATCACTGGTCCAACAGATATGGAGGGTACGGACAGGCAGGGAATCCCGGCACCACTACCCCTGGCAGCAAGAACAACAGAAGCCTCAGGACCGGTGACCATGCCCCCCACAACCCCGGAGCACGGAGAATCACATGAACCGCTTCGGACCACACCCCCGACGTTGCCACGTCACTCGGAGCGTCTGAGGGCACGTATGGGGGTGGGGCCTGTCGCATAAAGCCCAGCGCCGCAGTTCTCTGGTGATTGCAGAGAAACCGGCCCCCTTGCATTTGCTTCCCTGTTGTTGACCTTGGCTGAGACTACTATACTGAATTCTGACCGTGTGTGTAGACCCTCCTTCTTGCAATCCCCAGAGTGAATCGTGAGTGAGTGAGAGAACGCGAGGTGAGTGAGTGGGTGTGCGCGAGCCCCCCCCCCGCCGGGCCCCATTCCCATACCTTCCCCTGGAATCACAGCGAGTGCATGTAACCTGTCCCCGTTCCTGCAAGTGAAGGTGGTTCCCTTTCCTCACGACCTCCCACCGCCCCTTGCTCCTTCCTGCCCCTGAGTGCGAGCACTAGGGTGTGTGGGGGTACCTGGTGGCCTCTCTGGATCAACGTGCCCTATGATGATAGAGGCCTGTTCTCTTTGATTAGAGGTGACGGCCACAACTCTATCCTGACGGGCACAGTCAGTTCTCACTTCCTGCATAATCCAGAGAGCCCCCTCTTAGGGTACCGTGCGGGTGAAGGGTGTACGTGTGCCCACATTCCCCCCTCCCCGGTGACAGGGAGTAACTAGCCATCTTGTATGATCAAGTTGAAGAGTACCGCTTTTTTGTTTTGTAGGTCACTCCCAGGGCATATGCCACCTACCTGGTGCCTTTTCACCTTTGCCAAAATGTCATCAGTGTTTGCCACAAAGAGGCTCTCTTCATCAGATGGCAGGCTCTCAATTTTTTGTCGAGTTTGAAAGGGCAATCTAAGCCAAGTATGGCATCTTGCCATCTTGTTTATCTAAGCCAAGCATGGCATCTTGTGATCACACCATTAGCTATTACTCTGGCTGCTGAGTCCACAATATGTGTGCTGGTGGTTAATTGCAACTGGGCTAGATACAGGCCATCAGACCTGAGCACTTCTGCCTTATTTTTATGTTCACGTCTGTAGCTTTATATTGGTACCACTCTGAGGAAGCTTGAAACACCATTGAGTTTGGTGGAGGGTGTTTCAGGAACATGGTGTGATCAACTAGTGGCACTGGATAAAATGTGCTAAAATGGGAATCTACAGGAGCTGTTTGTGATGGTGTTTTCCAGAGTGCGCTAGAATTTTTAATAAGTTTCTAGATAGTGGTATAGTGACCTTAGATGGGGCATCTTTTCAGAGTATTCTGTAGGTCGGATCTTCCTCCTCTTCTTCAACTGATACCATAGTGAGATCCAGCACTTTAGCTATTTTAGTGATCAGACCTTAGAATTTCCTGTGATCCTCTGATTGGATGACTTTTGAAGAGTCAGAAATTGAGTCTGATGGCAAACAGTTGGTATCATCAGATTCAGGAAGCGGGGTATTTGATGAAGTATCTTTGTTAGAGGTAATCACAATTATCCTTCTTAGGTTCAGTCTGGCCACTGTCTGGCCTCCTCCTTGTCATTTGATGAAGTTGGAGGTGGGTCCTGTGGACTGGAGTCTGGTTTTGGACTGAAAGAGGTAGTACCATTGTGCGCTGTAACAGGTGGTGCCGAAGTATAAATGTGTTGGTGCCAGAGATGAGGTAGGCAGATTAGGGAGGGAAGGAGCCAGAGGTCTAAGCTATTCCTCTGGCATGACGATGTTAGAGGGAGATATTCCCGCCTCTGTGGTCATAGCCTGGCCACTAGGTGGTGTTGGCTGGTTATGTTGTTGTAGAATAGACTGTGAAGTCTGCACTATTGGAACCAGAGGTGTGCTAGACTCTGTGGTCGCAGGGTGGGGAGGGGGTGTCCCATTGACATTATTGGTGCCAGAAGAGGAACCAGGTAAGGTGGCTTGTCCAGCAATACAGATGAATTGTATGTTTGTTTATTTATTATTTATTTATTAAAAGCATTTAGTATCCTGCCCCTCCTGCCACAGGCAGCTCAGGGCGGCTCACAACAGTATATATTGACAATTAAAATAATAAAACTATAAAACATATTATTATACCCCCATCCTTCTCCTCCCCCCCACCCCCATTCCCTACCCATCTCCCTCACCAAACGCCTGATGGAACAGTCAGGTCTTACAGCTTTTACAAAAGGAGGGAAGGTCCGGGACCAGACGCATCCCCAATGGAAGGGAGTTCCACAGCCTCAGCATGGCCACCGAGAACGCCCTTCCCTGTGTGGCCTCCCAGAAAACGCGGGGGACCACAAGGAGGGCATCCCCCAATGACCGCAGGGGCTGGTCCAGTACCCGAGGGGTGAGGCAGTCTCGCAGATAGGCAGGGCCCAGACAGTTCAGGGATTTATAGGTTAAAACCAACACCGTGAATCGGGCTTGGAAGACTATCGGAGGACTGGTGTAATGTGCTCCCGGCGGCCCAGTCCCACCAAGAGATGGGCCACCACATTCTGCACCAGCTGCAGCCTCCGAACTGTCACCATGGGTAGCCCCGCGTAGAGTGCGTTACCATAGTCTAGTCTAGAGGTGATGAAAGCATGGATGATGGTGGCCAGGTCAGAGTCCGAAATGTATGGCCTAAGCCAACATACCAGAAGTAATTGGCAAAAGGCACCCCTTGCCACAGCCTCCACCTGGGCATCGAGGAGTACCCCCAGACTTCATACCTGGGGAACCAATGGAGAACAGATCCAATCAATGATGGGGGCTGTTAACTCCATCACTTTCCCCACCAGCATCACCTCCATCTTGTCGGGATTCAGCTTCAGTCAATTAGCCCTCATCCAATCCCCCACAGCTGTCAGACACCAAGTAAGCAGGGAGACTGCGGGGTCTGGGTCAGTTGAAAAAGGAAGGTATAGTTGAGTGTCATCAGCATATTGGTGACACCGTATGCCAAACCTCCTGATCACCTCGCTGAGAGGCTGCATATATACGTTGAACAAGAGGGGGGACAACACCAAACCCACCCAAGAGGGGGGACACCACACATGAGGTCTCGGTATGATGAAAAACACTCCCCGAGTGCCACTCGTTGGGTTCTCCTGGTCAGGAATGAGCAGAACTATTCAAGAACAGTCCCGCCCACCCCTGCACATTCCTGCAGGTGCGCCACCAACATTTCGTGATCCACCGTATCAAAGGCAGTTGACAGAACTAATAGGACCAATAGGGTCGAGTGGTCCCGGTTCATCTCCCGGTGCAGATCATCCACCAAGGTCACAAGCGCAGTCTCCATGCCATGACCCAGACGAAATCCCGACTGTGAGAAATCAAGAAAACCGACGCGGTCGAGATGCCCCTGCAACTGCTGAGCCACCACCCGCTCAATAACCTTCCCTAAAAAGGGAAGGTTGGAGACAGGTCGATAGCTGTCAAGGGAGTCAACGTCAAGCGATGGTTTCTTGAGCAGAGGCCACATCACCGCCTCTTTGAGACAGCCCAGCACTCTGCCCTCCCGAAGGGAGGCACTGACCACCCCCGCCAGCAGCGGCCCCATTGTCTCCCGGCAAGATTTAATTAGGCAAGATGGGCACGAATCTAATTCACAAGAGGTGGCCATAACAGCCCCAAAGGTCTTAACCACATCAGCGGGTGTCACCAACTGAAATTGATCCCATAAAATCGGACAAGGCGTGACTTCCATAGCCTCTGGTTCTCCTAGCGTAATAAGTGCAGCGTTGAAATCATAGTGAATCCGAGCGATTTTATCCACAAAATAATTCACAAACCTATCACAGTATGCTATAGATGACTCCACTCCAGGGTGGAGGGAGGCCAGACTGACCAGCACCCGGAATAGCTCTGCTGGGTGCGATTTTGCGGATGCTATAAGAGCAGTGAAAAAAGCTTTTCTCGCTGCCCTCATAGCCTCGGCATATGCTCTTAAACTGGTTCTATGCCACAATCTGTCAGCTTCAGTATGATAGCGATGCCACCAGCACTCCAACCACCACCCTTCTCGCTTCAGCACTCACAGCTCCTCTGAAAACAATGGAGGCTTGCGGTGCTGTCGCCTGGGCAGCGGACGTCTAAGAGCCATCTGATCAATGGCCTCAGTCAACAGAGTGTTCCATAGTGCGATGAGGTAATCGATGAGACGGTCATCAAAGTCACAGGGTAACTCCCCGAGGGCCAACTGGAACCATTCAGGTTCCATTAGCCTCTGGGGGCTAACCATTCGAATTGGCTCTACACCCTTCCGGGGGCAGACATGTGCTAAGAGAGAGGTCTGTAGGAGATAATGATCTAACCATGACAAGGGCACCGTTGATATCTCCTCCAGTAGTGGAGCACCTGCTTCAAGGCGGGTGCAAAACATGAGATCGAGAGTATGTCCCCCCTGGTGTGTCGGGCCGCTGACCATCTGGGGCAGGCCCATGGTGGCCATGAACTCATGCTCCACCCCCCCGAGATCGGCGTCTGTGTGGATGTTGAGATCCCCACACACTAATGCCTTTGGGGACCGTAACACCAGTCCGCCACCACCTCTGCCAGAGCATGTAGAGAAGCTGTCATACAGGTAGGTGCACAGTATACGAGCAGCATCCCCAAACTGTCCCCCACCAAATCAAACACCAAGTGAAGAGCCTCAATCCCTACCATGGTTTGCACCGGATGTCTCCTAACTGACCACCATTCTCTAAAAATCATAGCTACCCCCCGCCCTCATCCCTCCGACCATGGCTGATGCTGCACTGAATACCCAGCTGGAACAAGGTCAGCCAAGACAGGCCCCGGCTCAAGGTCCAGCCAGGTTTCCATAATGCCCACAAGATCGGTGGCACAATCCGGAAATAGTTCCTGGATAGTTGTTGCTTTGTTAACCACCAACCTCACGTTCAACAGCAGCAGCGAAGGGTCGGGGGTCCTCTGATCTTGATTCCCTGTCCAGCCGCTAAGGGGTGAGTGAGCAGGACCTGCAACAGGCATGTGTCCCGCTTCACTGATCTTATACCAATCTTTAAAGGCCTTGGCGTTGGTCACAAAGTGATTTGGGTCACAGTTATGGTCCCATAGGTATGGCTGATGCCACAGAGAAGGGCAGTATGGATGTTGGGCCACTGCTAATAGACTTGCCTGTATGCCAGAGAGATATAGCCTGAACAATGATGGAAAGGAGACTGAAGTTGCAGTAGTAGAGATAGGTGAGTAGCTCTATGGGTATTTTCAGATGTTACGAGATCACGCTCAACCACGGTGAATCCCCACATGGTGATCGTGATCCCGTAACGTCTGTTGGGGGGAATGGAAGCTCCTCACCAGATGTTCACCCCTGTGAATCATGGAGGGGAATCACATTCAACACACAAACAGAGGTCCTGGCCGGACCATCTCCGTTTGCGGAGAATCAGTTTCCAGCCCCCCACCCCACCCCAGATTTAAAAAACATTAAGAGGATTTTATGCAACTGCTTAACCTTATCCTGGCATGCCTGGGATTGCAGTGACCAAGCCCCATTTGCCTGGAAAAGAATACCCAAATAACGGTAAACACGCACCTGGAAAATTAAATTTTAATCAAGTAACCATTTGTGTACCTTCCTCCTACGAGAGAAAACCAAAAACTTGGTTTTCTCATAATTAATATCGAGGAGATTCTTCCTACAATAGTCCCCAAAAGCGCTCAACAGATGCCTCAACCCCACTTGGGAACAAGAAAGGAGCACTGCATCATCTGCATACAGAAGTATGGGGATGCTTTTGTCCCCCAATACGGGCGCATGGAATGATGGCAGAGAAATCTCATCCAAAACGTCATTGAGGTATAGATTAAACAAGGTGGGGCCCAATATACAACCTTGTCTGACCCCTCTACCAGTGTCAATTCTGTCTGACAAAGCTCCTCTCTCATTTAACCTCACCTTCAAAGAAGAGGTTTTATAAAGACTATAAATAAGGGACAATAAGGTTATTGTACAAAGTTTAAGGTTAGAGTGTTGTCAAAAGCCCAAACAGCATGAGCCATGCAGCAGGGGCTACGGACCACAAGCGGAGAACTGCTATGAGATGTTTCCGAGCTGATCTGTGCAGACGGAGCTCCCATGCGTGTGAGTTGACAGAGCCCCCACTCGAAGACGAACTGTCATAATTAAATCAGTCCTGCTCACTATTGGCAATGCACAAGAAACTAATCAGCTCTTCAGGTTCAAATTGGAATACATTATAAATCTTCTCTCACTGACACTTTCAGAAAAAAGTAATTTAGCTGAGCGGATATTTATTTAACTTAGGGGAGTTGATTTAAACACAAATTATAAATTTCTCAGTCTCGTCATGGAACTGTTATTCTTGGTAGTATACTTGTCAAGAATCCTATGTGCATGATATAGTAAAACTTCAACTACAGTGCTTCTTGAAGGAGGATAAAGTGTCAAGTGGTATTTTGACTACATAACATTTCCTCTATAAATCAGGAACAATAGATCTTTTCCTGATATAAGACTATATAAATGAAAACATAGCTTGTAGAATTTTGTATTAGTTTTATGTATGGAATTAGGAGAGATTTGGACCTCTGAAGCTAAAGCAATTTTTATTTTCTTTTATATAGAACTATGTATGTAGCATCTACCTACTATCCACTATATGATACATACATTCAAAATATGCTCTGTGAGCAGGAGGGTGAGGGATAGGAAAAAATTGAATAAATAAATAAAATATCATATAGAGAACAAAATATATGTGTGGCAGAGTGGAGCCACAATAGGACTACAGCCCCTTTAAGGAGTGAGGTGAAGCCACACCCACTCCTGGCTGTGTATAAGAGGAAGAAACCTGAAGAACAGAGGAGGTAGAAACTGCCTGGATGTCAA
This sequence comes from Sphenodon punctatus, assembly GCA_003113815.1. Taxonomy (NCBI): domain Eukaryota; kingdom Metazoa; phylum Chordata; class Lepidosauria; order Sphenodontia; family Sphenodontidae; genus Sphenodon; species Sphenodon punctatus. The sequence continues at coordinate 894,840 of QEPC01004190.1, read as the reverse complement.
GGGAGATACATCTCTGCTCCTGAGTGGAAGGAGACCCTGGAATGTTACCCCTGGAGCTGACCTGAGGAACTTGACTCCTTCAGAGTGAGTTCTGTGACCCAGTCAGAAGACTGCTACCTGGCCAGGCTTCGGTCTCCTTGTGATAAAGACTACTGTATAAGGCAGGGGTGGGGAACCTTTTCCCTCCTTGGGGCTATTTTAAAAAATAGTACAAATTCTGAGGGCCACAGAGAATTTGGGGGTAGGAGTGTGTATGGGGTGAACTCAAGAAAAGGAAGGTCCAGCTCATGGATCTGTGCCCTGGATCTGCTTCCTATCCTTGAAAGAATGCCCTTATCTCTGTTCACTTACCCTGAGCTCATTTTTTCAGTGATTGAAGGTAGAAACTGGATCCAGGAGCCATGTCCAGGAACTGGAAAGGGGCCACATAAAAACCTGCAGCGGGCCACGTTTGGCCCAAAGGCCGGAGGTTCCCCATCCCTGGTATATGGTGTAGACTGGAACTAGGATGAACTAAGTGAAGAGAATCAACTGAGTATTGTTAATTCCTATAAGACTGCGTGATGTGGGCTGGATCCTGACAATTCAACCACGGCAAGGTCACCCCCTGCTACAATACGTTACTACTACTACTTTTGATTTATATCCCACCTTTATGGTACAGGCTCACAGCAGCTCACAACAATTGAAGCAACAAGATTAAACTCTATAAACAAAACACATTGTACACAGTCCTCATGCCCCAGCTCCCATCCCCACCTAGCCACCCATTCCATCAGGAGTCTCTTCCATAGGTGACATGTGGGGAGGACACAGGGGGTATGTGCCCCATAGATTTTCAGAAGCTCTATAGAACCTCTGCCGAGCCCCCACTCTTGTGCCCCCATACCATCAACTCCCACTCCTCTGTCTCTCACCTTCTCATATAGCAAATGAGATTGAAAGGTAATACTGTTAAAAACTGCAGAAGAAAACTAAACAGTTAAGAACACAAGAGTCAATTTTCAAAGGCAGAGGTGTATAACCCCCATTGAATCTGAATGCAAGTTAGGTGCGTAAATGTTACTTTAGCCTTTGAAGGTCTGCCTGATAGTGATTTAGGCAGTTGGGAACCTAAATCTCATTGAAAATTGATGTGACTTTGATTTAGGAATGTAGAATTTTGGAAATGGGATTTAGACACTTATATTGTAGTCCGTATTGAAAGGTTTGCCTGAAGAGCATGATCTACCTTCCACTGGGGCCAATGGAAGCATTTCTACTGAGTGAGAAGTTAAATTCATACTACTGATTAATGCTATTCCGTTGCAATTATCGGACAAATCTGATGATACTCATTTTATGCAAATGAACTAGATAGCTTATGTTTTTGGTTGTTTTACCAGTAGGGATTTTAGCATATCCAAAGCAAATCCGGATATAAAAATAAAGTGTGGCCAGTTTGCAATCTCAATAGCTATGTACTAAAATCTTCAAATGGCTAAAAGTCACAAAACAAACACACGCATGCATACGTCACCTGCTTTGTGATTGCTCTGACATTCTGAGGAACAGCTGCAATTCAGATGCTAAGATTTGGGTGCAATGAAGTATAATACACACAGTCATTAAGGCAGCATGGGGCCCAGAGCTGCAGTTTGGCCATCCCAAGTTACTACAATGCCATTGAAGGCTCTGTTTCTAGATAAGTCAGTCTACACTTTGGAGAATAATGAGCAACATTCAGTCTGAACTAGAGCCATATGAGAAAAATACACCATGTTCAAAATAATCTGACATATCTGTTCTGCTCATAAGCTACATTTTAATAGTTTTACGAGAAACCTCATTTGGAAGTTATGTGCATGCTAGCTGACAAAAAGTTGACAATAACTCATACAGAAGAACATAAAAATGCCTAAGTAGTCTAACTGATTCTCAGCAGCTGTATTTTTCACACAACAGGATTAGGAATGCAACTGCTGAAATTCAAATTAAAAATTGGGATACCTTTAAAAAATGCAGTGCCTGGAAAATCATTAGGAAACAAAACAAGGCTGTGGTCAGCAGTAGAAAACATACTGCAAGGAGTCCAAGTGGGTCTCATCTTTTATTACTTTCTGCTAGACAGCTTTTGATGCACAACTTTCTACTTCCAAGTCTGTTTCTTAACACCCCTTCTCTTCTCTTTGTGTCATCTCTATTGCCTTGTCCTCACAGCATTTGGAATTTCCTCCAACCCTTACGTGCCAGTCGTCACCTACCCTCTCTGCATACAAATCAATCTCTACAACTGATTTCTTTTCATTAGGTCTTCCAAAAAACTAGATTACTAAAGGATTGGACCTCTAAATTACTGTGCCTAAGAACTGTGCATCATAAACCCTGTAGGCAAAATTAAGGTTGCTGTGTTGGTCCTAAATATAGGCAATAGAGACAAAGTAGTGCAGTGAGTTCTTTTATTGGACCAACTCCAGTTGGTGGAGGCATACAAGCTTTCTGATCTCACAGGAACTTTCATCAAGCAAGTTAGGAGCTAGAACCGTAGACTGGGTAAAGCAGTGAGGTATGTGCAGTGATTGGAAACAATGGCAAAGGGAGGGGAGGGGAGGAGAAGGTGAGAACAAGACCCAGCTAGGATATATTGTTGTATTATTCCACCCTTTTGAATTGAGGACCTCCTACCTGAGTCTCATTCTCACCTTCTCCTCCCCTCCCTTTGCCATTGTTTCCAAACACTGTATATACCTCATCGCTTTGCTCAGTCTGCAGTTCTAACTCCTGACTTGCCTGATGAAGGACCCTGCGAGGTCCAAAAGTTGCATACCTCCCCAACTGGAGTTGGTCCAATGAAAGGTATCACTGTATTACTTTGTGTCTATTGCCTATATAATCCTTGGCAGATTCAGGACTTGGTACATTTCTTAGGAAAAATGTTCATATCATACCATGTGCACAGACAGGACTCAGTAAATAGGACTCAAAATTGTGTTTAATTCAACAGGTATAGAGACCACTTTTAGAAAGACATTTCCCAAACCACATCCTGGCATCTGAAACACCAGTTGTTTACTATTTTTAGTCAAAGCTCCAACTTAATAAACATCACAGGCAGGGCTGGCCCCAGACATGTGCCACATGTGCGGCTACACATGGCCCCGTGGCCAGTAGGGGCCCCGTGCTTGCCTGACTGGGCAGCAGGCTGCAGCCAGCTTCTCCCCCATTAAGTTCTTCTGCCTCCCCTCCATGGCTTTGGTCCCCATCCCTCACCTGCCTCTGCCTCCTAGTAGTGCTCCTCCAGCAGCAGCAGCAGCAGCGGGACACAGGATCACATCGGGCTGGGAGAACTTTGTTTACAAGGTAGCACCTTCTGTTCTTCTTCGAGTGGCTCCTCACAGGCCATTTTTACATGGCTCAGCCGGGTGGGGGGGTCCGTGGGTGCTGGTGCATGGGTGGGGCATGCACGCGGCCTCACATGTATCCCCACTCACCCCCCACTCATCCACACCCACGGAGTAACCGTCGTCTCCCTCGGTTGCTCCGTGCATGGGGATGAGTGGTGGGGTGAGTGGGGATGCGTGTTAGGCGACCGCACATGCACCCCCACTCACCATGGGCGCGTGCACCACGTTCACACGAGGCTCCCCCACCCATGAACATACAGAAATCTGCGTGTTCATGGGTGGGAGAGGCCTGTGTAAAAGGGGCCACATTCTCAAAACTGTCTGGTAGGAATTTAGGATGTAAAGCAATATCTATTCTATCTTGGAAAATCTGCAGATATGGTTCTGAGATTATTATGGCTGCTATTTCACTAACTGTTCTTAATGAAGTTATTGCTAACAGGAATACTGTCTTTAAACCCGCACCCNACTGTCTTTAAACCCACACCCCATAACCAGTTCATTTGTGCCCCCCATATAATTAATTCACGCTGCCCTGGGGGCACAAATTAAATGGTTATGGATGGGGGGCAGCGTGAATTGATTATATGGGGGGCGGGGGCACAAATGAACTGGTTATAGGGTGGGGGCAGCATGAACTGATTATGAGGGCACAGCTGAACTGGTTATATATATATATTTCTCTTTTCATGGCATAATGCGCTTAATAGACTAGCTGTATTTTGGGTGTCTTGTGTGTTTGATAGCAGCACCTCTGGACCGGTCACACCGCATGCATGCACAAGGCATAGGCGGCACCGGCAGCAAGAAGCAACAGGCCCTGGAGGCCAGGTTGTCTAAGCTCCCCCCCTCCCCCAGTAAGGTAGTGGACTTAGTCAGTCTCTTTGTGCCTGCCTCACTGCCTGCCCAGCTGCCCCTGCAGTGGAACCACTCCTGGGGAGTGGTGGTAGATGCTCAGCTGGGGGGGGAGGGGGGGAGCATTGGGAGGCCATGCTTGCTTATGGCTGCTCAGAGGGGTGGAGAGTGGGGATCCTTCCTGTCCAGAGGGAGTAAAGTTTATGTAAATTTACATATTTGTATTACTAGGTGGGGCCTGATTATGCAAATTAGGCCCCACACCAAGACTTCGCACATGGCCTCACAAACCCTGGGGCCGGCCCTGATCACAGGGCAAGGTACAACTAGGACTTCATTAAAATGAAATTGGGTTTCAATAGAAATTTCAGATAAAGGGAAATAAAGGGATAAAGGGAAATGCTGTCATAGCTCAGCTAACATCTATTTCTTCTCTTTGGCAATTTTTCCTTTGGGGTCTACCCTGGTCGTCCTCCTCCATTCATATCTGCCCTGTGTCAGTGCTCCTGTCAATCCACATCCCTCCCTGTCCTTTTTTAACACTTCAAACCATCTAATCTTCTTCAAGATTCATTTAAAAAAAATATCTTATCTTTTAAAATCTCAGTCCTTCCTTCTATTTCTGTTCTTCATCCTCAAATACATAAACATGATTGTAGTCTCTTCTCTTTCTGTTTCTTTCCCCCATCTTGTTTGTACTGCTATTCTCCTGATTTTTTCATTCCCTTCATCTTTCCCTTTTAGTCTTTGCATTTCAGTAGCTGTTAGCAGAGCATTTTCTTTTCTCCTTGCTGTCCAACACATTGTTCCAATCAGCAGCACTGGTGTAAAACAGTTATATAAACTTTTGCTTTTAAGTTTGAGTGGTATTTATTTATTCCATAATACCCCTGTAAGCTCTCTCTGTTTGAATGCTATTCCTTGCATCTTTCCCTCGCTGATCCAAGATACTTGTCTGGCTTGTCTTCTATGGTCATTCTCAATGGTAATACTGCTATGTACCTGTGCTCTTCTAAGAGTTATAAAATACATATCTTCACACAGACATGGGGGTGCACGACTCCAGAGCAAGTCTGGGGGTACACCCCTGGTCTGCCCGCTTATAGATGTGCCTGGGTCTGTTTTAAATGGAGCCTGTGGCTGCCAGGGCCCACAGTCTGCCCAAGTGGTGTCCCTCCCCCATACCATAGATTGCGGGCAGATCATCTGCAATGTGTTGCCAGGGTAACCCCTGGTCAAGAGTGAGTCTGCAGCAGCCATCCACTGAGCAGATGGATGGCAGCCCTGCCTCGGGCTGGTGCCTCAATCTTGGGCTGCCCGCTCTCTGATGGTGCTCCAAAGCACCACCAGTGGGGCAGCCCCAGAGCAAAGCCAGCCTGCCCCGCCTGTGCTCCACATGCACATCGGGCTGGCTGCCTTTAAATGGACAGTCCGCCCGGTGGCTAGGGAGGGCAGAGGTGGACCAGATGCCTATGTGAAGACACCCATTGAAGTGTGTGTGTGGTGGTGGGGAGGAAGTTTAGGATTAAATTGACCTCATTCTGCCTCCAACTTTGCTTGTGTAATTTTTCACCTCAAATTAATGGTAAGAGCAAATTATGAGGTTTAGTCATATAACCACCTGGTTATCAGGTGTAAGCTGGCTAGATAGCTAAATCCCAACATTTGTCTGCACAATTAATTGAGAGCACAAAACAATGTTGGGGCAATTAAATTGCAGGCACAATTTTGTTCCCCAAAAGGAGAAGATGCCTTTCAAAATTATCCCCAAGAGGAAAAAGGAAAACTGTTAACACTTTCTATAGGATTCACAAATTAACAGATACCTGCCACAGGGCATTTCAGTTAGGAGGAAATTTGAAACAAACAACAACAAAAAAATGAAATGAAAACTACCTGTGGTAGGTACATTAAGAGATGGATTTTTTTTTAAATTCCCCATTTATCTGCTGCACAGATTTATAATGACAGATCTGATCCAAGTGAGCCAAATTAATCTACAAACCAGATTAAAAAGAAACTCTAATTGAGGCTTCCATCCCTCACTTTTTGGATTTAAGTTATTAAATTACCTTTTACTCCCCCTAGCACAAATATACTTGCCTTTCAAGCTAGCAGTGCCATAAACCCATGAATACTTTAAGGAGTTTCTTAGCAAGTCCTAACCCATGCAGACACCCAACCTGTCCAAAGTAAAGAGGAAGAAGGGGGGAGGGAAACCCTCTCTTTATTCAACCCCCTAATTTCTGTCAAGCAAAAGCTATGAAGTTGTATGGTGAAGTTAATTAATTATGGAGTCAATTGGGGGTTTTTTGCTCCCGGATCTTTTCCTCGTGTAGGTCTTTTAATGTCTGCCCACACTAAGCTCATGAATCAGTGTCATTTACAACATGCATTAAGATAATTGAACATAGTGAGGAGGAAATGTATACAAGAGATCTTATATTTCATGTAGAGAGGCTAATTTTATCTGTGAAACACTGCACATTAGACCACCTCACAGTAAGTCTCTTTAGTGCAGAGCTAATGGGAACTTGCATTTCACATTGAAAAAACATTTCTTTACATAAAAATGTAATTATTTTTTTTCATTCTTGAGTTCCAATTCCTAATTTAATGTACAATAGAATGAAAATAAAGTACTGAAAACTGAAAGTATAATAATAATTAATAATTAATAGATAATTAAGAACAATAATAACTTATTCATGAAAACAAAAACAACATCCATAAAATTACTATATTTTGTGTAAAAATATAAATTATGATGATTAAAATGGGAAGAATACAAATGGGAATATTTTATTTTTCAGGTTAAATCAATCTTTATACCCTGAAATAATGTATAATTATATACATGTATACACAGATAAAATCCTAGAATCTCCATTAACAATGGCGAATAAACTAAAAAAAAATGGAGACAAGTCTAGATATGAAAAATTTAACAAATGCGAGTAATGTCGTGAATTTCTTTTTAGTTTTCGGTAAACAGTTTTAACAATTAATTTGTAAAACAATATTTAAACAAATATTATCAACACCCACCCACACATACACACACAAATAAAACAAAACCCATAGAGAAACTGTATATCTGCAAGATTGGGACAAGAATAAACCAACTCTATGAATTGTTTAAAAACCACGTACATTCAAATGGTTAAATTAGAAACTGCTGTTTTAAAAATATACATAAAACAAATAAATTAGACTAAAAAATTTGCCTTGTTTTAGTACCACTTTTATAACTAACTCCTTTTCCCCTCCAAGGTAAGATGACAGAACATAAAACCTTAGAAGCCCAGATAAGGAAAATATAAGTTAAAGTAGAGCCTGTCCTTGCATTGAGAGGAGATGTCGTTCTCTTGACAAGGAACCATGCTTATCAGTCTAATGTTCACGGGTGACTGCCCTTGAAGAAATGCTTTCTCCTAAAATAACTCCTGGGTTTTAAAAAGTGTTTTTAATTAGCTATTTTTAAACAAACAGAACTAAGAATAGGGGAGCTATACTTTTATCCCTTTTTTCATGTACGCAGATTCCTTTAACCAGATTTTCTCAACCTCACGAATGTATCCTCATTTCTCCTGATGTTCATCTCTCCCTTATTTCCCCCTTCCTTGTCTTTCTTAGGGCTCTTTCAGACGTGCAGTAAAGAGCACTTAGAAGTGCCAGCGGCGGGATGCAAATGTGAAGAATTCGCACCATTGACGACACCTGAAAGGCTCCGTGTGCATGATTGAAGCTTGTCTGACAATCACACTCCACCGACCTTTCAGGACGTACAATGTAAGTGTCACACTTCCAGGTCAGTAGAGCACGCCTGTCAGTGTACTAACAAGTTTCCATCATGCATGCGGAGCCTTTCAGACGTCATCAATGGCGCGCATTCGTCCATTCACATCCCGCCGCCGGCACTTGTAAGTGCTCTTTACCACACATCTTTACCACCTGCTATTCCTGCCCACCCATGGAGGTTCATACTTGGGTTTGTAACAGCCAGTCTTAGTGGCTAGAAATAAACTTTTGCTATGCACATAACGTTGAGTTTATTGAGCAAACCACATGCTTTATTGAATGCCTATAGAGAAAATTGAAAGCAAAAGTAAAAATTGAAAATGAAAGCAATCAGCCTTTGCACTTTGTTATCATCCGGTTTCTTACATCCACAGCAAGGTACTGGCAGTTAGAAGCACACATTTTTATTTGGGTCTTGTCCAGAGTGGTGTTTGAAATTCCTCTCAGTTCATGTAAAAACCCCAGTCAAACATGCACCTCGAACCCCCTCTCTAGGATCTTCTGCATTACCATACAATGGGGGGGGGGGGGAGAGAAAACATCCCCACTTGTGAGGGTTCGCTGCACTTCTCCAAGTGTCAAAACTGCAGGACCACCTCACCCTCTCACTTTCTGGATTGGCCCCTGTGGTCATCAGAGGGTGCCCCTCCTGATGTCCCCTGTGTCTGTTGGATGGGGATGATGGAGAGGGCATTCTTGGTGGCCGCTCCAAGGCTGTGGAACTCCCTCCCAGTGGAGGTTTGTCTGTCCTCGGATCTTTCCTCCTCCCGAAGACAATGCATGACCTGACTGTTTCACTGGGCATTTGGCAAGGGAGAGGGAGTGGGTGGGTGTGGGTAGGGTAATGAGGGTGGGATTCATTTTTTTCTTTGAGGATACCTATGTATTGTTTTATGCATGCTGATTTTATTAATATTATAGTTAGTGTATGTTTTATCGTATTTTATCTTTTTTATGAATATTGTAAGCTGCCCCAAGCCACCATCAGGTAGGAGGAGGCAGGATATAGTCTGTTTTAACATAGATGCCCCCCCCCCTCGGTGTGCAGGTGGGTGTGCAGTGGTGAGGGCGTCTGTGCATACGCTGCAGTGGTGGGTGGGGGGATGGGTGTCCGCCCATGGAAACACCATGAGCAGTTTGTGGAGGTGGGTGTGCGCTCCCGGCTCACACCAGTCTCCACCCATCACCCACACACAGAGTCATCCAACAAAATGGAGGCTCCATGGGTAGAGATGGGTGTGTGCCGATGGAAAAGGGAGCACACCCACCTCCACTCATACCCATCCCCCCACCCAGCAGCACCGTGTGAAAACAGCCACAAATAAATGAATAAATAAAATCTCATATAGGCCGACAAGTTCTCCTTCAGTTGGTTCACGTTCCCTATACCCCAAATCACTTGTTTCCCCAAACAGATTCACCTCTGCCATCTGATCAAGGCACTCCTGGCGGCCCCACAACTATCCTCTCGCTGTCATCAGGGCAGTGAAGAGAAAAAATGGCAGGAAAGGTTCAGTCTCTGTTAGACACTGTCCTACTTCTTGCAGTGCACAAACTTCCAGAAAGGTTGCAATCTCATTTACATCCCACTCTTTCATCTCGTCCGAGGGTTCCGCTCTTCCATTCTCCTGAACTTGGAACTACAGCAGAACATTTTTGGATGAGTTGGCGTGTGCACTGACATGCTTGACTATGCAGTTTAATAGCTACCTTGGATTGACAGTGCTGGCGTAGCAACATATGCACACCCAGCATAAGCTTTGCAAAAACTCTTTCAACCTGTAGCTGACCTGTAACCAATAACAGCCAATAGCTGCTTACAGTCGGCACGTAGTCAATCCTGTAAAGACACATGACCAATGGTTGTCGAAAGCTGCTTGCATTTGACATGCAGCCAATCCTAGCTAGGCAATCGCCTAGTTCTTTAAGCTGTTCAAAACATTTGGCACATAGTCTTCAGGGTTCATGGATGCCAGAACCGTAGTCATGGAGACGCATACTGAGAACTTCCTTGTGCTCGTTATTGCACTTCAGGCCTTCCATTCTACTGCTGAGCAGAGTCTGCAAGATACCCAACAGATCCAAGCCTTCTGCTGTCGTTGGCACGATGTGATATCAAAGCACAGAAAGGCTCTCGCTCGATATCTGGCCAGGAAAGCAGGTGCACCACACCACGGAGGCAGCTCCTGCTTCAGTGCCATGCACTTGCCTATCTCTGGTGACAACGGACTGTGCTGGCAAAGATCGAAGCCATATAAGGGCAGCTGATGTGTGCAGGGAGGTACCTGTCAGGAGACGCAGCTTCAATCACTGACTCTATGTCCAGGGCTGTACCTACTGAGACGCTGGTCTGGGTGAAATAGAAAAGCACAGACCAGTGAGATAACATACTGTACTGAGGAGATGCTGAGTGGGTCACAAACTTCAGGATGTCCTATTGCCTTGTCCTGCAGAGAGCTGAGATCTTCAAGTCTCAACTGGAGAAACAGAGCATGGTGATGCAGTCACCCATCCCCATGGAGAAGCATGTTGCCAACACCATCTGGAAGCTCACCACTGCGAACTCCTGCCACTCTGTCAGCCAGAAATTTGGCATTGGAACTGCCACAGCGGGCACCATAGTAGCAGAGGTTTGCACACACTTATTATGGAAGTGCTGCCGGACTGGGTGCTGCAGTTGCCTGACCCCACAGAGGTAATGGAGGCTTTTGGTGGGAGGGGTTTTCGAACTGTATTGGGGCAATTGATGGGAGTTGTATCACCATCATTTGCCCACTGTCAGGGTCCAGGCTTGAACCTGTGACCCTGACCTTGGTAGGTAGGTAAGTTTCCCCAGCACCATATGGCAGCTGGGCTTGAGATAACATTCCCCCTTTATGCCTTGCCTTGCTTGACTCCTCCTCCCTGGATTCCTCATTGGCTCCCAGCAGGATAAAAGGCCTGATGGGAACAGTTGCAAGCTACAGGACATCAGCTTGTGACTGTGATCCTGTCTGCTTACTAGGGGCGGGAAAACCAGTAAATCCGGAATCCGATAATGCCGGTACCGGGCGTACCGGCATTATCGGATTCGACCCGGTAAATCCGGTCCGGTTACCGGATTCCGGGTACCGGATTTTTTTACATTGCAGCCATTTAAAAATGGCTGCAATGTAAAAACTTAAAGCCCCACCAAAAAAGTTAAAAAAAACAAACCCTCCCCGAGTCCAGGCTGCGCGGGTGGAAGGGGGGACACCCCCCACCCACCCTGCCCAGCCTGGATTTTTGTTTAAAAAAAGACTCAGAGGCGAGCCCACCCCCCA
>QEPC01004190.1:868379-883034 GCA_003113815.1 Sphenodon punctatus | reverse complement strand
CCTCTGAGTCTTTTTTTAAACAAAAATCCAGGCTGGGCAGGGTGGGTGGGGGGTGTCCCCCCTTCCACCTGCGTAGCCTGGGACTGGGAGGGGGAGGGGGGAGGAATTAATTTATTTCATTGATTTCAATGGGGACACAGTGCCCCATTGAAGTCAATGAAATAAAACCGGTACCGGTATACCGGATTTAATCCGGGAATCCGGTTCTTAGAGAACCGGTAACCGGTAAATCCGGTAGCCGGTAATGGGCCCGGGGTCCCACCTCTACTGCTTACTGTCTTCCTTCTAGCCTTTTGGTCTACAGCTCTTTGGCCTATTTCTTGTCTAGCCCCCTCTGGCTCTGTTCCCCTTTTCCCTTTCTGGTAGCTCTGATTGTCTTGCCCTCTTGATTCCTGTCCACCTGTTTCTCATTAGAAGTTTCTTACTTTGTTCCCTGTTGCCCCCTTAGTTTCTCGTTGCTCCCCCAGCTCTGGTTCCCTTAATCCCTTGTCTCTTGTTCCCTGTTGCCCCCTTAGCTCCTTGTTGCTCCCCCAGTTTCCTGTTGCTCCCCCAGCTCTGGTTCCCCGAATCCCTTGTCTCTTGTTCCCCATCGCTCCCTTAGCTCTCTGTTGCTCCCCTAGTTCCCTGTTGCTCTCCCAGCTCTGGTTCCCTTAATCCCTTGTCTTTGGTTCCTTGTTGCTCTCCTAGTTCCCTGTTGCTCCCCCAGCTTGGGTACCCTAGCCCCTTGTCTCCAGTTCTCCGTTGCTCCCCCAGATCCCTGTCTCTGGTTCCCCAGCCCCTTGTCCCTTGACTTTGATGATGAGCCATCAGCGTTCATAGGCCAGCTTGTCTGACGCTCATGCTGAGTATTCAGTCTCCTGGAGATCGGAGAACGGCTGAGAGGTTTCCTTGTTTGCTCCCTGGAACATCCCCTATTCCCTTCAACCCATTCCCCTCCTGTCTGCCCTTCTCTTCTCCCCTTTCCTTGGCCCCATGCCCCGGAGCCTGAGAGTAAGCTCCGCCCAGTCTGTATCATAGCTCCCCTTTGTTCCTCTGGCCATACAATTCCCTCCCATTGTAGCCCCTCCTGGTTGCCCTTACTGGCCATCACCCCCTTGCGCCCCGTCCCCTGACACCCACCCCATAGCAAGGATGACTATCTGAGATGGAAAGGGTTTTTCTGCATGGTTCTCCAGGCCATAGTATATCACCATGCCCAGTTTGTGGATGTGCTGGACAGGTGGTCTGGGAAGAACTACGCCACCAGTATCTTCTGTCAGCCCCCTTCTTTGGCCGCATGTCAGCCAGAGATTTTGGACCCTCCACTCAAACATGCATTGAGGGGGTGCTCATGAGACCTATTGTTCTCAGGGATGCTGCCTACCCACTGATGCTCTAGCTCAAGAAGGCATACAGTGTAGGCTGCACCCCAGAGCAAAGATACTTTAATCGGCAGTTCAGCACCACTCACTCTGATGTGGAGAGAGCTTTTCAGCTATTAAAGCAGTATTGGAGATCAACTATAGCCAGAATTAATTTCCAGCTAGAGACCATCCCGCTTCTAACTACCACTGCCAGTGTTCTCCACAACATCTGTGAGACTGATGGGGTTGCATTGAAGAACCCCCTGCCAGTTAGCTCCGGCAAGCCGGTGTCCTTGTTCTGGTACCAGCTGAACTGAGCAGAGCAGCACAAAACCGGAAAGATTCAAGATGTGCTGGTACATTTATTTATTTATTTTATTTATTTTAAACATTTGTTAGTCACCCCCATGCCTACGGCATCTCAGGGCGACGTACAATTTAATAGAAACATTAATAAAACATTTTTTAAAAGCACAGCAATTTAAAACTAAAACAGGGTTGGGAAAAATCAGTAAAAATAAAAGGTAGGGAAGAGTTAAAAGCCTAACCCACCCTCCCCCCTTCCTCCCCAAAGGCCTGGGTGAACAGCCAGGTTTTACAAGCCCATCGGAATATCAAAAGGCTTGGGGCCAGGCGAGCTTTCTCCGGGAGGGAATTCCAAAGATGCGGCCCGGCCACCGAGAATGTCCTCTCCATTGTGGCCCCCCGCTTAACACGGGGGACCTCCAAGAAGGCACCCCCGGCAGACCGAAGGAGCCGCTCTGGGGCACGGAGGGCAAGGCGGTCCCTGAGGTATGAGGGGCCCAGACTGTGAAGGGCCTTATATATCAATACCAATACCTTGAACCTGGCTCGGCACGCTATTGGCAGCCAGTGCAGTCCGGAGCACAGGTGTTATATGCTACCGACGACCCGTCCCTGTCAGGATCCGGGCTGCCGCATTCTACACTAGCTGCAACCTCCAGACCAGGAAACCGATGCTGTCCAGATGCGCCTAAAACTGAATCGCCACCGCCCGCTCTATAACCTTCCCTAAAAAGGGATGGTTAGAGACAGGTCGGTAACTGGCAAGTGCATCCATATCTAATGATGGTTTCTTCAGCAGGGGGCGCACCACAGCCTCCTTGAGGCTGGGCAACAACCTCCCCTGCCGCAGGGACGTGTTAACCACTCTCGCCAACATAATGCTAACCCCATCAACCATAATGCTAACCCCAAAACCCACCATCCATGACAGCCTAATGAGCATCAATGAACTGTTTTGAATGATCTTTTTGTGATATCAATGAAGACTTTAAAAATATTTCCTGTGTGTCACTGGTATCCTCTGGTCCATCCCCACCTCCTGCCCCCGTACCAGGATGGCCTCCTTGCCCTTCTTCCCCTGTGGTATTTCCTGCCAGGTGGCCTTTTCCTGTGCGTTCCCCATTGGCATTTGCAGATTAGCCAGCTGAAGGTCTTAACGTCTGTGTTTCCTATTGGCATTTGCAGGTTAGCCGGGTCTGGGAATGACAACAGGAAGCGCAGAGGCACAGGTGTGCAGCCAGCTACTCTAAGACTGACCAGCACCCAACTTTTACTTGTGGCTTTCCCACAGCAGTTTCCTTTGCATCCAGGCTTTTTCCCACTGAGCTATTATCCCTCCCCACCACCCTCAAGTACAAGTGCACAGCTAGTGAACCCGTTACCCCTCTTTGTGAGTGCACATGCCATCACCCTTTCCCTTCTAACCTCCAGCCCCCAAAGAAGCTTATCATTATGCTATACTGCCATTCTCCAAGGTCCTCCCTTTCCCAAACTTCCTTTCTTTCACAGAAGAGGCACAGAAAGAATGAATTATGAAAAATTAAAGAACTTTATTTAAAAAAATTTAATGGTGTCTTCTTATGCCTGCTACTTTTGAGGGCAGTTGGGCGCGCTCGCTTGGGTGGCAGAACTGGTGGGGAGACATTTTCCCAATCTTCCTCCTGCGGATCCAGTTGTGGAGAAGTGTTTGTGGGAGGCGTGCAGGAATGACTGGCGGGGGGGAGGCATGCCTGGCCCAGGAACTTCCTGGGCATGACCACCATATGGAGAGGGCTTGGCTGCTCTCCCTGGGGATGGAGTGTGGGAGGAACCAGGGCAGGTGATTGGGTTCTACATAGAGTGGCATAATTGGCTGATGGGGGTTAGGCTGTGTGCTCGTTCCCACTTGGGAATGTAGTGTAGGCCTACAGTTCATTCCTAAGTACGCCCTGTACTCATTCCCGCTTCCTTTTGGGTGGGTGGAGGATTTAAAATTGGGTGGGCGACGGTGTGAAACACCAGGGTGGGAAGGTGGGTGGGGCAGTCTAAACTAATGGCTTTCCTTGTTGCCTTGCTAAAGATTTGCCAGTGCAACAGGAGCAAATAGGACCCTCTGCGACAAGTGCCCAGAGGAACCAGTATCTGTGGGTCCGCAACTAGAAGCACTGGGAAGATTCGAAAAGGGAGATACTTTGGAATTTTAATGGCATGGCCAGGGAGGATAGGCAGCTGATGTGGAAGAATGCTCAAGTCCTTGGCCCACTTCTGGCACTGGTTCATGTCCCACCATTTGGACCAAGATCTCTTGGAATACCACCTCGTTCCAGTAGCACTTAGGCTATGTTCTTACCAGCGGTGGTGGTGGCGGCAGCGGGAGGGGCAAGGGAAGACACAGCAATGCAGAGGAGCCAGCCAACGGGAAAAGAGCCAGTGCGAACGGGGATAAGCCACAGCTTCTCTTGCGCATGTCAGGGCAGGATTTTGCACCCTGACATACGCAAGAGAAGTCATGGCAGATCCCCGTTCACACCAGCTTTTTTCCTATCGGCCGGCTCCTCCGCACTGCCGTGTCTTCCCTCGCCCCTCCCACTGCTGCCACCGCCACCGCAGGTGAGAACACAACCTTAATCAGGGCATATTGGACCTTCTTATCCCATCTTTGGAGCCAGTCCCATGCCCTGAGGATCCTGTGAGCAGTCACTCATGAACCGCACACACTCCCATTGCTGCCAGTGTGTCGCGCAGAAATTGTGCGCATGCACTTGTAGGCCAGAAGTGATTTATCCTAGCAGTGTCCATCAAGGACGCATGTCATTTTTCATTTTGTTTTTCGTTATTAACAACTGTTGTTTTTGTTATCATTATTAACAAAATTTTGTTTTTCGTTATCGGTGTTGTTATCAGTATTGGCATCAATTTTGAGCAATAATGAAATGTATAATGACAATATGAAAAATTACTAATGTGTATGTCTAACCTACACCTACAACTAATAACTTATATTATATACAATATATTCCTAAGTATCTATATCAAAAAACTTCAATCTGTTATGTGTTCTGTCTAAGTACCTATCTATCCTATTCCTAATCCTATAATGCTAATATATATATTAGCATTTTATTATATATATAATAAAAAGCCTAGTATCTATCTATCTAAATATGGACGGGGGAGACAGACAGGGGAAGGGGAAAAGAAAAAACTATAGGGTGTATCTATATTATGTATATCTGTAATCTATATCTATCTAATCTCTATACCTAAACCTATATCTATATCTATATATATGTACAGGGGGAGACAGACAGGGGAAGGGAAAAGGTAAAATAAATGGTATAAGGTAAGGTATAAAACTGAGGACTGGGAAGATTTTTAGTGCAAGCAGCACCAGAGTTCTGTAAATGCAGCCTGACACATAGAGAGCTAACAGTTTCTTTACTGTGTGGCTGTCAGGCCATTGCATAAAGCACAAAATAACCAAACAATACACTTTTATATTCCATCCATAATAAAATCAAACTTATAATAAAAACTTTAAAACTTAAAATACAATTTCAACATTTAAACACAACAACTTTTGCATTCATTAAGCCTCAGAACTGCCTTACACAAGGCAAAAAACATCTCAGTCACTTGATCCCTAGCACTTGTAAACATAACTATGCTAGAGATGAGGCCCAAAGCAAACCAAGGACAAAGGTTATATTTCTGGACAGCCATGTCACAGAACATTCGGCTTCTAGTCGAGTGTCTAATCTGGGCCCTCAAGGGTAGAATCAGTCTCTCTTTGCTGTTTGAATTTGATGACCCAGCATAAGAAGGTTCCAACCGCCCGGATGGTTGTAACCAAATAGGGATGGGCGACGGAACGCGGTTCGGATGTTCGGCTGTTCAGTCGTTCAGTTCAAATAATTAGCTCGGGTTCGGGTTCGATGGTTCGGTTCAGCCGAGTTCGGTTTGGCCGAACTTGGCCGAACATTCAAAAATAGCGAAACAGAAACCGAAACGAAATCGAAACAGAAACCTATTTTTTGACCCTGAAAAGATGTTTTTCCTGCCCCTGAACTAATCCGAACATGACCGAACTGTTCGGTTGTTCGAGAGTTCGGTTCAGACGTTCGGTTCAGACGTCCGAACAGACCGAGTTCGGTCTGAACTCCGAACATCTGAACCGCGTTCGCCCATCTCTATAACCAAACCACTACCAAGTAACATACCCACCAAAAATGGTGCCGGGCGACCCGAGAGCTAACACAGAACAATAGTCAAACAGCCCGGCCCTGCAACATAAAGGGTTGCAGTACCCTCCCCAAAGCCCCCATGATTGGTTCTGGGAGGTAGGAGGCATTGAGCAATTACAGGGTGCTATGCAACTGCCTGGGACCTGTGTGCGCTGCTCATTGGCCAGTGATTACATCCATCAGGTCTTTCCCCTCCCATCACAGGCCCAATTCAAGAGTTTAACTCTGTTTCTGGCTCCGAGATGTCTGCTCCCTCCTCCCCTCTCCACATTTCCCTCCAAAAAAACACCTGCCAGGCAATAACGAAATCAAGAATGACCTTCCTTATAATTATAGATTTTGTTATGGTTTGTCTTCATTGTCGTTATTGCAATCACGATAACGAAAACAAATAATTTTGTTATTGTTATCAATATAAAGAAAATGAAGTGCACACCTCTAGTTTCTCCTCAGAATGCTCTAGGCTCTTTGCTTACAACTCAGTGTGTTGCGATTTAATTGTATGTAATATACTATGAGAATTAATATACTGGAACCAATGACCATATTTGAAAATGCATGTAACTATTGTACCAAAGCTCTGAATTATCTGTACTGATCCAGTAGGCAGGATCTCTAGAAATAGCCAGGTAGGCTATGTGTGGGAAATAATCTCACATGACTTTCACAAACTCCCAACCACATCATCATGTCTTGCAAGACCAGTGATTTACATCATATTGCTGACCAACCGCACCCAGCCTGGAACAAAGCACTGACAAAGACTAAAACAAAGGGGCTTGATGAGAGGGTGCTTGAACACCCCTGAAGAATATCTCCTTCACGCCTGGAGGGGAAGGAGGAGATGTTTCTGCTCAGGGAGTTGCCAACTGACAAGCAGAAGCCATTCAAGCGGCCATCACCCTTTTTGCACCAGCACAGATGATAAAGGCATATCTACTCCCTGCCTGAAGGGAGGGAAAAAGATGTCCTGTTATCAAGTGCCCACCCTGACTAACAAACAAACTGGGAATGTGACCATTAGCACCCAGGCTCCAGATGGATGGGAAAGGGAGATGACAGCCAGACTCTGTAAGATGAATACCAGCAAGCACATTGCACAATCAAGCACCCTGGAATATGCATACTGAAGAACATCTTCTCCCCAAAACACTATAAAAGACTGAAGCAGAGACCAGAACGTTGTCTCAGCGCTTGGCATCTAACTTGGTGTTCGTGGGCTGTTGACCCTTTCCGGGACCCCTCCATAGGGGGTCCTACAACCCTATCTCCTGCTCCTGACAGATGACATCCACCGTTTTGAGCTTTCAAGACATGTAAGACTGACTTTGGGTGTGGGATATTGTATAGCTAGGTAACTGCTGCTGGATCATTACAGACTGGGTTTTATAAATGTGTGAACAACTAAATAAATGTATAACTATGATTTAAGATCCCTTCTATGTGAATGTCTCATATGTGCAAACCAGGGTGTGTGGGTCCCCCGATCCAAAGAGAGCTAATTCCCTAAATCCTAACAAGTGGTGCTGGTGGACTTGTATGCATGGAGGCTGCACACAATCTAATTGATTGGATGTTGACACGGGGCTTGTTGCCTGCATGGTGGGCTCCACATTGTCTGGGACTCCGACATGATGGGGGTGGTGCTGCATGTCCAGTGGGTGATGGCCACATGGCCAGTGGAAGAGAACACCTAACAAACAGGCAGGTGTGTCTTCAGAAAAAGATTAACAGCTGGTACATGATGTGACTTTAAAACATCCTATAATATTTACCCTATAATAATTGGGTAAACAAGCTTCCATGTAATAGTAAGCTTTATTCGGCATCAGCTTTCGCCATAGCCTAAGCAACGTAGACATACACAAACAGACATACACAAATCACCTATCAAACAAATTAAAAACAGCGGCGAACGCAGAGTCACGTTATGCCTGTTACACATAATATATCCAAACTATAGTTAGCCCAGGGTAATTACAGAAGCCCTTTACTAAATGGGCCCGTTAACATCATCCCACAATCCCACCAGATAGCTCTCTACCCAAGGCCTCAGGGTTCTAAATAAGTCTGTGTCTAAGAAGGAGGCACGGAGCTAATGTTCATCCGGGGGGGGGGGCACCATTTCAGTACAAACTTGCACCATTAGCATCACAACCAGGGCCATAGTCTTAATAACCTCAACATTCCCTGAGTTCAGTAGATATTCCAACTTTTGTGCCTGATTCCAAAACTCCAGCCCCTTCCATAGTGGGAGAATCCACGTTGCCCGAATCTGATCATACCAGGGACAATTCAGCAACATGTGCATCACATCCTCAATGGGCCGCTCATTACAGGCACATACCCTAAAACCTCTGGGGAGATTAGCATAGTGACCAGTCAAAATTGCCAACTGGAGTAACTGCAGTCGAGCTTGGGTATAAAACCTACGTAAGACAGGACAAATGCTGCTCAAAAGCATGCATACTTTTAAAAGCAACATAATATGAGGCAGCTTTCCAGTTGGCAACACCTGCCAGATCTTCCTGTGCTGCCATGTCTCGATTTCTAATCATTATTGTGTGCCAGGCCTGATGTTCACTCTTCCCAGTGACGCACTCAATAGAGAGTCCCAGTTCTCTTAGATGTCTCTTTACCCCCATCAGCCATGGGTATTGTAATACACCATCGTGATTAGTTTCCTCTATCAAGCATAGCCTGACCAGATCAGAAACCTCTCCTTTACTAACTTTCATCCAGTATTTAAGGAGTGCCTGTCTGGCCAGGCTGAAAATTGATAATATCCCAGTCTCTGCCCTTACAATGGCTCCTGGTGTCCCCTGGGGGACCCCTAAGAGCCTCCTCAGACATTTATTTTGTACCACCTCCAGCGGTTTAAAGTCATTGTCCAGTATCATAGCCAAAATTGAACCAAACCGGATCTTGTCTGTATTGAGGGTCTTCAAAAGCAAAGTACAAGCTGTATTGTTGTATGGGCTTACTATGATACTGAAGCTTCCATGTATTTAAACAAGGGCTGAAACTCAATCTTGATTTTTTCTTAGTTCTCACAGAGAATCATGTTTTAAACAAGAATTGATAATCGAGAAAAACCCCTGGTTCTCAAAACTTTCTTGGTCAATAATTTTCTTGATTACCATTTACTGGTAACCGTGATTACCATTTATCATGTACCATATACCGATTTACCATGTACCGCATGCTGTGTACCGCGTTCATCCCGGTAATGTGCATGTGCAAATGGCTGACCTTTTCCAAAACGGCAGCGATGCTGCCAGCACCATCTTGGATGAGGGCTGCACATGTGTAGAACAGCTGTGGTGACCATTTTATGCACGCACATTTCCGGGATGAACACAGTTCACAGTACATGGTAAATCGGTATACAGTACATGGTAAATCACGGTAATTGGTAAATTGAGAAAAATTCTCAACCAAGATCTCGAACCATTACCAGAATTGTCCCAAGATCTTGGAGAAGATTCTCAATTCTTGTGAGATTTTCATGAGAAAAAAAATTATTCTCATTTCAGCCCTAATTTAAACACATGCTATCTAGCCCCTAGCATTGATATAGAACATATCTCTAGTTTTTAAAGAACCCATCTATAAAGCCTATCTATGTAAGAATCTCAAAAGTCACCAATTCCTTTCCCACAGAGACGGGTCCCACAGTGCTATGCACTGACAACCATATGGACAATTCTCCACAAATAAGCAAAAATGTAATCCAGATACAAAGCAAAGATATATTCACTGCTTTGTCTGTGTTATGTGATGATCTTTATATTTGGTTCTCAAGCTCAAATCTCCCAAAACTTGGTTTTCACAATTAGGGCCAAAAACAGTTTGGGGTTATGCATAGGCCTCAATGCTTCAGCCAAGGAAAACTGTGACATGCCATTGTTCTGCCTTAATTCCAGGTCTCCCAAAACTCATGGTATAATATGCTTCACAGATTGTGCACTCAACTGTGGAAGGATATATCAGCAAGTGGCTCCCAAAAAGCAGACATGATATGCACTATGTACATTACTGTACATGTACGGTACATAGTTGATGTACTAGTATGTACATTACTGTACATAGTTGATGTACTATGCACAAGGCGTCCCAGACCTCTCCGGCTGATCAGAGCAGGAAAAGGTGGGACAGGTACAGTACTGGAAGGCTCCAATCAGAAATAGGTTTGGATACAGCCTCAAGTCAAGAACAAAACAGGAAGACTAGAGTAGCCTTAGGTCAAAAACAGGAAGTGTGGTTCCTCCCAGCTTTCTGTTCCTGCTGGGCAGAGTTATATACCAGAGGCAGCCAATCAACAGGTGTGTGTGGGAAGGGGGGGTGTCATGTGAAGCATAGAGGGACCTCTAATTGGGATCCAGGGACCAGGTCCAGGTAAGGCAGTGGCTCTGTGGAGTAGGGATGGGCGCTAACGCTATATCTATCACTAAGCTAGCTCCTACAACTACTATCCCTAACCTATCTCTTTATCTCTCTATCTCTCTCTATATGGGATGGGGGGGGAATCACAAACACAAGGTTTCAGTTTAAGGTTTAAGTTTCATTTCAGTACAAAACTGAAATGAAACTTAAAGCAATCTAATAATCTTACTCAACGCCTGCTGTTCAGGAACAGTGACTAGCTCAGAAGGTGTTGGGAAGGGGGGAGGCAGATAGTTTCATTTCTTGCAAACCTCTCCACCCCTGGTGCCTGGAAGTCTGCTCCTCAGTGACTAGTACTACCCCTCCCTGTCACCTTATAGTGAACATTTTTTTGCCACCCAAACGCCATCCGAACTGACCGAACTGTTTGGCCATTTCGTTGTTCAGTGTTCTGTTCTGTTCGGTATGTTCGGGTTCAGGTTCGGGTTCGCGTTCGGTCGTCCGAAGAAGCCAACTCCAAACTTCCGAACCACGTTCGCCCATCCCTACTGTGGAGTAGGCCACTGCCCAGAGACCCCAAGGTTGCCAGTTCAATGCTGCTCTTTCTCAGATGAAGTGAGAAACACCTTACAGCATCTTCAAATCTTGTGGTTGACTTGTGACAATCATTTGCAGTCTGAACATTTAGCAAAGTATATAGATATGCATCCATCAGAATAAAGAAATTCACACATACCATGTGTATATAGTTTCACTGCTTCTCATACTCTCATGACTCGAAATCCAGCTGTTTCCCCCATCCCCTTTTTTTCTCCCTTTAGATTCTACTGAGCTCAGAGCAGTGGAATGTCTGACAGAGGAAAGGCTGCCAATATCTTACATTTCATTCATTAAAACTTTAAACAAAAAGGCTTTATTAAATTATAAACATTTCTAATAGTCTCTGAAATGAAACTCGAAGCTATTAGAGAGATAAGTTCTATTTGAATGTTTGTGTCTATGTGTATAGCTTTCAGTTCTATATCTTGATCTCTTAAAATTATTTAAACGTAATGGAACTGTCTCTCCCACAAACCAGGTTATTGATGTAAACAGAATAACATTTTTTTTGTTTCTTTTCTTTTCCCAAAGGCCAGATCCTTCTAGGTGATACATGTTTCATGCAAGATGCTAAGTGCCATTAACCACAAGTTAGTTCAGTGGGCCTAAAGGGTCCTGTTGAAATCCATAGAATTTTGGCTGTTGATATGAGACCAAATCATTATTATATTTAAGCAAATAAAATAATGAGCTGAAAGTTATGCTGTCTAAATCTTAAGGTGCCTTGCACTATGGTATATAAGGCTGTGATACAACCCAGTTAAAAAAGAGCCTTTCCATTGCCTCTGGGATTTCGTTCAGGCTCCAAATGCTGTAACTAACATGGATGTTACTGTAAAAAATACCATATGATTCAGTTATCACCAACATGGTTCATCGTGAGTTAGTTTAACATATTAAGTGATGGAAGCAATAGGAGACATGATGTAACAGAAACCTGTACTGAGGAGATAGTGGATCAAGCCTTCCCTTTCATGTCGGTTTCCTGATTATTAATCCAGATAATGGAATGCATTCATATTTTTGGAAAAGACTGGCATAGATCAAATGCCAGATGATTTCTGATTCTTGCAAACTTGACAGACACTTTGGGTGTTTTCAGACGTGACGAGATCACAGTGAACCACGCTGAATACCTACATGTGGTAACTGTGCCCTGCACGTCTGTTCGGCAGCCGCCAGATGTTCGCCACACTGAATGCCCACATGGGGTCAATTTCAACCACGCTTCTGGGGCTCCCGGCACGAAAATCCCCAGAAGCGTGGTGAAAGTGATTCCCGGCCAGAACCAAAAAAAAGTAACGTCTGGCCGGCGATCACGGCCCGGAATCCCCGGCGGGATTCCGGGCTGTGTTCAAACCAGTCCAACGCTGCGGCGGCATTGGCCTCACCGCCCGCCTGTCTCCCCAGAGGGCGGGTGGCGAGGGAGCATGGAGGGGACAGGGCCGTGCGGCCGCACGTTGCACCGCGCGGCCCCGCCCCCTCCCTGATTCCCCACCAGGATCCCCGGCACGTCTTTTTGTCATGCTGGGTGATCCCGGCGGGGAATCTCTGGGTTGTTTTCGGGACGGGGTGAAGCCGCCCCATCACGTCTGAAAACACCCTTTGTTTCACTGACCCCAAATACAATTTGGCAGACACTTTCTACAATAGCTTAATTGCTACCACCACTGAAAGCTTTTGCCCACAGGGGCCCTATGCCATGATGAATTACAGAGTCTTTTCCCTCACCAATATCAGTAGGGAAGGAGCAGCAGTGGATAGCTTGCGCTGCATATGTATTGACTGGCACAGGCACGGATGTGCAGCACAGGCGTCTTAGAGCTGGATCTGGATGCCTTTCCGTGGTCCCTTCCTCCCTCTTTGACCTAAGCCTACTTCAGTCTTACTATTCTGTTCCTGATACAAGCTTGTATCCAAGCCTGTTCCTCACTGCAGCCTTCCAGTCCTGTAACTGTCCCACCTGTTCCTGCTCTGATCCTGCTCAGACCTGATACTACTGCTACCCTGGCCTGAACCCAGTCCTGCAATTTTGCCTGCACGCTGGAAAGTCTGACACAGGGCTGGACTTTGCACCCTGTCATCTGTGAGCAAAGCTGCAGCAGAACCCTGTTTGCATTGGTGCTACTTCCGGCATCAGGTTCCTCCCTGCTGCTGCATCTTTCCCTTGCGTCGTTTGAAAAGCACCGTCACATCAGATGTGAATGTGGCCTTCTCTATTGTGTGCTTCCTTCTCCTTTGAATGATGATCCTTTTTACCCATATGTAAATAGCACTTTTTGTGTTCTTTTTTTGCAGAATGCGCTTTTGGCAGCCCCCTGATACAGGTCTCCTACATACTTAACCAACATCTCAGTAACTGGGGGGAAACCAACAAACATTAGACAAGGAGGTGAGGAGTTCTGACTCATGCCAGCTGACAATTAAATGGAACTATGGAGGAAATTTGGGGCTATGCTCCTTATTTATACCATCAGGTGCAGCACGTGGCTCGCTAGTCTGCAGGTCTCAATGGACAATGCTTAGAGATTCAAGACTTACATGTGCCAAGCATGCACACACCATGAGCAGTGGACATAAAGACAGTCAAAGGAGAAATTGAGGCTTTCATGATACTTCACCAGAGCTCTCATTGCTAACAGTTAGAGCAGACCTAACGGCATGAATTTGTGGTAAACTTAAAATGAATGACGTTTTGGTTTTAAAATACAGTAATTTAAATTTAATTTTCTTTATTTCAAAGAAAAAAGTTTTATAAAATGTTATGATGTTTACTTAAGAGAACATATGGTCTCACAAAGAGCTATTTTTTTTCTATTAAGCAAAAGCTTGTTATTGAGGACAAAAATTTCAGTGTGTTGAAAAAACATGCTAAGAATGTTTGTCATTATAAATCTGGCCTTTATAAATCTTTGTGTATGGTTTAATCTTATTTTCTATTAGTATTTTATGAACTATCAGTTTGCCAAATTTCACTTTCAAATAACATTATTTTTCACTCGACTCAGCTCGAGAAAATAAGCACAAAAAAGGGCAATTTTCATCCTTTGGGGATCTTTGGAACCAACTACAACAGAGTAACCTAGAGTAATTCCACTGACTTCAGTGGAGCTGACCAGTGAAAAATCCATGGGGGGGGAGGGAGAAAAACAAATTTAAACCCAAAATCTGTTATGTGCCTCCTGTTCTAGCTATTTTAAGGTCCTGAATCTGCGTAGACTAAACACTGTTGTTCAACTGAATAAATAATTAGTCTACCTGATTTTGATGAAGAGGGTGTTCTAATAATTGGGCTGATTCTAAACCTTGTACACTGTGTGCCTGATGTGTGCACAGCATGCACGCACGCATGCAACCCCATTATGGGGAATATGATGTGTGCGTGAGTTTAGGATCGGCCCCATTATGATGTCATAATAATATATTATCATTTTATATAGCCCTTTTTGTGTTCAAAGTGCTTTCTATCCCTTATTCACTTTCACAGCAACCCTGAGAGGTAGGTCATTATTATTCCCACTTTGTTGATGGGGAAGAGAGGCTCAGAGACAATGGCCGTTTTTAGACGAGCGCGGCGGCGCCCGCGCTTGTTTCTTTAAAAAGCCGGCAGCTCGTTCTACACGAGACGCTGCCGCCGAATACGCGCATGCGCGGCCGACGCGCATCCATTTCCGTGCGCGAACTGACCGGGTCGGCGATCGAGGCTGGTCAGACGCGGCTGGAAATGGATGCGCGTCGGGCCGCACATGCGCGTATTCGGCGGCAGCGTCTCGTGTAGAACGAGCTGCCGGCTTTTT
>QEPC01004190.1:834844-850506 GCA_003113815.1 Sphenodon punctatus | reverse complement strand
GCATGCAGCAGCAGTGAGGTGCCAATGTCATGGGACCGGTCCATCTTGGCAGAGTGCTCCCTCACCATCTGGTCGATGGCCTGTTCCAGCCACCCGAACCCCTCCACCTGTCTGCTGTGCTCCTGGCGCTCCCACTTCCGTTCGAGTCGCACCTCCACCTGCAGCGTCCGGTCCCTTGCCTCTGCTTGCTGCACAACCCTTTCAGTGGCTGCCTCCATGCGGTCGATTGCCGCTATCATCTGCTCGCCCTGCTCGGTGATGGTGGAGACTGTTCTCCTCCTGCTCCTCCCTCCGGTGCCATACCTGTGCACAGTGCTCCTTCATCCGCTGAGCCAGGGGCATGGGGCCGGCTTGCTGGGACCCGGCGGCTTATCCTGTTGGGGTGCACAGAAGGGATTGGTTAGGCGCCCCTCTTTGGGTGGCTGGCCGGTGCCCTCTCCCGGCATTTCCCTGTGCCCAGACCCCCACACCCCTGCACCACATGGGCCAGGTCCCCCACCCAGCCTCCCCCAGCCCCCTTTCCCCCCACTTGCCGAGCAGCCTCCTGGGGCTGCTCTCTGCCATTCCCCTAGCCTGCCTGTCCCAGGTGCCAGGGCGTTCCGTGACCTGTGCAGCTACGGGAAGGTGGGGGTAGGCGGACTGTGTCCCCCGGTGGCCCCTGAGCCTCCTTTCCGTGGTCTGGGGTGTCAGGGGTTGCTCGGGGTGGCCCTGTGGCCAGTGTGCCCCCCTCCTCCCCTTGGCCTGTCCCCTCCAGTCTGTTTCCCCTCCAACCTGCTTGCTTACCCTCGATGTCAGTCTCAGGGCCCTCCAAGGCTGGGCCCTTGTTGTTACTGGGGTCCCCCTGCATCCCCTGACTGAGGGCGACTGGTGTGCCGGCCTCGGCTCCTCCTGGTATGGACATCGGCTGGGGGCTCTTTGGGCTGGTGCAAGAGGGGGGCCTGCTGCTCCCCGAGGTCCCAGGGCATTCCTCTGGGGGGCGGGGCCCCTCGAGCCAGTGCCTTCCAGCGGGGCGGTGAGGGGAGGGAGTACCTCAGCCCGTTCCCTGCCCTGGACCATGGTGCTCCCCACGAAGCGCGGGGCAACTATTGATCCCTTCATGTGAAGAATGCGGTCCAGGGTGTCACAGTAGGGGGCGGTCTGGGCTCCGTGGCTAGACCGCCGGTTCTTGTCCTTGATGGCCTTGTACCCCCTCTTGAGCTCCTTCACCTTTGAGTGGCACTGGGCCACTGTCCTGTGGTGCCCGCCACCTCCATGTCCCGCACGATCTCCTGGTACACATGCTCGTTCCTCTTGTTCACCGCTAGCTCAGGCTGGTGCTCCAGGGTCCCCCAGATCCTACTGAAGTCCTGGGTTTCCCTATGCCCCCATTTCCCCCTCAGTGGTATGGCCATCTCCCGCGGGGGCCCTCCTGGTCCTCCCCCTCCTCCTCCGCATGCCCTCTGCCCATCTCCTCCGGGGGTTCAGGCTCCCGGGCCCGTTTCCGTGTCTGTGGGTCATAAGGGGGGGCGGTTGGTTACCGGGTTGCCTCAGCCCTGCGGCCCTCCACCTTTCCCCCTCCTGCCGGCCTGCCCACCCCCCTTGGTGCCCCTGTGCTGCTGCCCCCCTATTCCCCTTACCCGATTCCGGCATGCCTCGTCCTCCGGGCCGGTTGCCGGCTCTGGGGCAGCCTGTCCTGGCTGCTGCTGCTGCTCTCCCTCCACCGCCTCCATGTGCAGCATGACCACCTCCTCTGCCTGCGCCTCCTCCACCACCTCCTCCTCCCTTCCTCACTCGCCCTCCGCTCTCCTCTCCCTTCCACCTCACTCCATCCTGCCATGTCTCCTTGCTGCCGGGTGCCCTTTAAATCTCCCTCCCTGGCCTGTGTTGTTGCTCGTTGCCTGGCAGCGATGCTGCGTACTTTGTCCCCAGCTGGGAATCATTTTGATTGCTTCCAGCTGGTGGTTGCCGTTCAGTCATTAGGTTTTGTTGTTTCCCGGTGGGGATTGCTTTGACCACCCTTTCAGAGATGGTCCGGGCTGGACCTCCTGAAGGGTGATTGGCTTTGTCCCCTGCTTGGGATTGTCTGTGGTGAACATCTGGCAATCACCAAACAGATGTTCAGGGCCCTTTGGCCCCACTACGGGGTTGTGTGTGGTTCACTGTGGTTGACTGTGATCTCGTAACGTCTGAAAACACCCATTGATGGGGTCCAGCCCCCTCTGGTTGGTTGGGTTCAGTCTTGGAATGTTTTTCGATCCCTTGTTGCACCTGGATTGTCAGGTTGCGGCAGGGGCCAAATCCTGATTTGGACACTGTCATCCACGCTTTCATCACCTCAAGGCTCGATTACTGCAATGTGCTCTATGTGGGGCTGCCCTTGATGACTGTTTGGAAACTGCAGCTGGTTCAGAATGCAACAACTCACCTCATTTAGGGGACAAGTCACCGGGAGCATATTACAACGGTGCTCCAAAGTCTGCACTGTCTACCTTTAGCTGTCTGCGCACAATTCAGGGTGCTGGTTTTGACCTTTAAAGACCTAAAAAGTCTGGGTCCCATATATCTGAAAGACCGACTATCCTACCATGTTCCATTGTGGCTCTTATGGTCAGTGGGAGCACCCTCTTGCAAGTTCCATCTTGCACCCTTGTTTGTGGCATGGGGGTGCGCAGGAGGGTGTTCTCAGCTGTTGCCCCGGTTTTATGAAACTCCCTTCTCCAGGAGGTTTGCTTGAGCCAGAGCCTCTTCTGGAGGCAGTGTAACACATTTGTATTTGAAAAAGCATTTGGTGGACAGGCATAGGAACGGGCTGGTTTTTTGGGGACGGTTTTTGGGGAGGGTGGGAGTTTGGGTGGAGGGTGGGAATTTTCATTGTTTGAATTTTGTTATTTTATTACTTGTGAGCCGCTCTGGGCCTCTATGGGAAGGGCAGCATATAAATCTGAATAAAATAAATAAATAAATAATAAAAATAATAAACGTTTATATAAAACAAATAAAATGTATATATAAAAATAATTTTTATAAGTAAATACAATTTTATATTATATATATATATATATATATATATATATAAAAATCAGATTGTAAGCCCTAGGGGCAGGGACCGTGTCTATTTTACTTTGTAAAGTGCCAGGTACACTGCTGGCGCTATATAAATGTTTGTTAATAATAATAATAATATAATTTAAACAAACAACATTTTTTTTTAACTTATTCAGATTTATATGCCACCCTTCCCATAGAAGCTCAGGTAGTTTTCAGTGTCCTGAAATGACATGCTTCAGGACACTGAAAATCACCCTGACAGGAATAGAAAGTCAGGTGAAACAATGCTTAGACTTTGTATCTGTCTGCTCCTTTGCCTTTTCCCCAGCCTTCAGCCTGCTTCCTAGTCCTGCTTCCAATCACCTGCCCTGGATTGTCCTTCAAGCATCATAGGATTTTGTTGGACCCGATCTTGGCCCAACTCCTATCTGATCCTGATTTGACTTCCACTTGGCCTGGTCTTGTTGCTATTCTGCCCAGATGCTGATTGGTGCCTGGCAGGGAATGAAAACATTAATATTTATTTTCTTATGACGCTGCTGTCCTTGTTAGAACTCACTGAACCTCTAAAGTGGTGTTGCCCATACTTCTGAAAGCTGCTCTCTGCTTCTGGAAAATGAAGCCAAATTTGTCCTCTAAGAATCTATGACTTGGTTGAAAGGTCTAAATCATTCTGTGGGAGCATAAAAGTCATGGGTAGTAGTACTGAAATCACATGGCAACTTTCCCAAAGTACAATCTTATATTCCAATAGTTAAAGGAACTAACTGATTGGAAATGTTACAGCATCACAATGATGTTTTCAAAAGACCTCATGCCCTGGCAGCACATTACCACTGCTGAGGACTCCTAGCTGATGTCATTCCAGAGTAATAGCAATACCACTCAGGGAGGCTTTCTAATGCCACTCACAATTCCCTACAAAATGAAGTGGAAAGCCTATTTACAGTGTCAATAATCCATTCAAACAATGAGCATGTGGAACATATTCCCTCATCTCAGACCTGCCTGTCATTCTTTCAGAACACGTCAGTTTTTCCATTCCTATCCCTTATTTTTCTGAGGCGGCACACTCAGCTGTTGGGGAGAGGGAATAGACCTCAGCAGTTTCAGGTGCTTTGTGCAATCTTATACCTCAAAAAATGGCCTTTAAACAAAACTGACTTTTCAAGCCATTAGCTCATTATGTAGACAGCTACCTTTGGGAGTTGGAAGGGAAAACAAAAATGATTTATACAAGATGCTGTTTTGGAAAATAAACTACAGCAGCACCTATACAGTATCCTTTTCACTGAAACATTTCCCAAGGATTTAAGATCATTCTTGCTTTGTATACATATTTGTTGGCCAATGTTGACAAGACACAGAGGTGGCCTTGAATTTTAAGGTGGGCTTGTAAAAACTATTTTCCAGCTCTGTTCTAAACGGAATCAGCTCCTTCCACTGTAATCGCAAAACACAGAAAGAGCCAACCTTGGAGGGAAGTGAGGTGATTTTCTCTAAGATTGCATGACCTATTTTTCCCACCGAAGGCACACGTGGACCTATGTTGGGCATCTGACTCACTTCTGCGCCTGTTCAAAATCTCATCTGAAATTCTCATTTTATGTAAAAGGAGGTGGCGGAAACTCCCACTAGCCTTCTCTGCCTAGTAATTTGTGACAAGGCCCATTAACAATGACCAGCACTCAAAAGTGTTTTTCAAGGGCCATTTTATTAATAAGCTGGAGACCTGGGAGCCACTTAGTGCATTGGCTGAAACGTCTGTGCACTGTGTGAAATTCAGGTTAATAGAAGAAAGGACTCACCACAGCCAATCAGTGCCTTTTTCCAACCATGCAGAACTAGGGTTAGCATACATCACCTTTCAAAGAGGATGCTTATGAAAAATACATGGTGCAGGGCTGTATTGGGTCCAGTGCAGCCCTGGAAAATGTATTCTTCACAAGCATCTTCTTTTAAAGGGGAGGTATGGTGACCCTATGCAGAACTATCACAATGGCACAATAAAAAGCAACTAAATTTACTAATATGTCCTTTATTGTTTATTTCCTTATCTCACATCTCTTACTCCCTTTTTGCTCTTGCCATGACTGGCATATTCTGTTCTATATCCATATCATTTTATCTCTATGTCCTATTCATCTATTGTTCTCCCTGTTAAACTCAGTATTTTTTCTTTGAGAAAGACCTTTCTTCACAGACTTGCTATCATATTCGTCTTATCTTCTCTTGGCAATCCCTTGCTCATCCATATTGTGTTCTCTCTCTCTTTTGTTCCTCATAGGGTGTTTTTAGAGAAGTGCCTCCCCACCCACTACCCAACAACCACCCACCCATCATGCATGTTTGCAGGGCTGCATAGGGCACCAATGCAGCATGCATGATGGGTGGGCAGAAGGTGGAGAGGTGCTTGTCTAAAAACACCCATATTCTCCTCTTTCTGTTCTCCCTCACTTGCTGCCCAGGGCTTTATTGCACGGATCTGAGTATCAGCTATCAATAGTGTGTGATTTGATTATCCTGGAACAAGTTTCAATCCCTGATATATATTAACTCATCTGCTTTGTAAATACTTTTGTCATGCTTCTGTAACAGAAATGGGCAGCAGAATTCGGGGGGGGGGGAGGGGAATCTTACTGCAACATACTACACACAAAACACAGAGGAAAGATCTTGGAACATACGTAAATGAATTTTGTTGTACTATACATAGTAGCATACAAATAATTTGCAATAGCCATGGTAGGTTATACTTTACTGGGAGAATATTTCTTTCAATAACATTAGCCAAGTTAAAGGAAGGTCAGTTTTGTGACCTGCTTATAGTTCAATATATCATGCTGATAAAAATCCATTCCACATGGAACAAAAAAATATATGAATCGTAAGGGATTTTTTAAGTAGAACATGGATTATGGGCCAAATCTGTAGATGGTGTAAACTGGGAATTATAGATATCTACTGTAAACCTCTAGCCTGATAATGTGTACAGAATTCTTACACTCTTCCCACTTAAGATACTAAGAATATAATATCATCCTTTATCTCTTTGTAATGAACTATTTGAGTCATGCTGTGCTAGGAGATATTCATATATATATATATATAGTTTCTCCAATATGGTTCTTGAATGGTTCCGCTCGTTCCTGACCGAAAGAACCGAGCGGGTGGTGCTCGGGGATTGTTTTTCATCATACCGAGACCTCTCGTGTGGAGTTCTGCAGGGTTCTGTTCTGTCCCCTCTCCTGTTCAACGTGTATATGCAGCCGCTCGGCGAGGTGATTAGGGGGTTCAGTGTCATCAATATGCTGATGACACCCAACTGTACCTCTCTTTTTCAACAGACCGAGGCCCGGCAGTCTCGGTGCTTACTCGATGTTTGGCGGCTGTGGAGGATTGGATGAGGGCTAATCGACTGAGGCTAAATCCTGACAAGACGGAGGTGATGTTAGTGGGTAAGGTGATGAAATTGGTGGCCCCCATCATTGATGGGGGGGTCTGTCCTCCATTGACCTCCCAGGTACAGAGTCTAGGGGTGCTCCTCGATGCGCAGCTCTGCCTCGAACTCCAGGTGGAGGCTGTGGTGAGGAGTGCTTTCCACCAGCTACATGTGGTGCGACGGCTTCAGCCATTTGTTTCAGACTCTGACCTGGCCACAGTCATCCATGCTTTCATCACCTCTCGATTAGTCTACTGTGGGTGATTTCAGATGTGACGGGGCCGATTCGCCCCGTCACGAAATGAAATTTGAATTCCCCACCGGGATGACCCCGTCATGCCGTAACAGACGTGCCGGGGGATCCCGGTGGGGAATCGGGGAGGGGCGGGGCTGCGCGACGCAATGTGTGGCCGCACAGCCCTGCCCCCTCCACGCTCCCCACTGCCTGCCCTCTGGGGAGATGGGTGGGCACCACGGCCAATGCCACCGCAGCGCTCGCCCGCTATAGCCATGGGCCGGAATCCCTGCGGGGATTCCGACCCGTGGCCGCCATCCAGACGTGACGGCGGGGGTCACCACGGTGGGGAATCACATTCGCTGCGCGACGACCTCCGGCCCCGCCGCTTCAGCTGCTCACGCGGCGAATGTGATTCCCCGCCATGGTAACATCTGGGGGGAAACATCCGTTTCCCCCAACAGACGTTACGTGGTCTCTGCCACCACAGGGGATTGACTGTGGTGGCCTTTGACCACGTAACGTCTGGAATCACCCTGTAATGCACTCTACGTGGGGCTACCCATGGTGACAGCTCAGAAATTGCAGCTGGTGCAGAATGAGGCAGCCCGTCTCCTAGTGGGATTGGGCCGCCGGGAGCATATTACACAAGTACCCTGTTCTCTGCACTGGCTGCTGGTGGTTTTATGGGCCCGATTCAAGGTGTTGGTTTTAGCCTATAAAGTCCTAAACGGCCTGGACCCTGCCTACCTGCGAGACCACCTCACTCCCCGTGTCCTGGATCGGCCCCTGTGGTCGTCCGTGGAAGCCCTGTTCAAGGTCTCCAAGTGTCTTGGGTGGCCATGCAGGGGAGGGCGTTCTCAGTGGCCATGCTGCACTTGTGGAACTCCCTTCCGGTAGAGGCCCAGCTGGCCCCGGACCTTCTCTCCTTTCGGAGAAGTTGCAAGACCTGGCTGTTTCGCCAGGCATTTGGTGGGGGTGAGGGGTAATGGGAGGGTAGGGGGGACGTTTCCTCCTTTTTATGATTCATTTTAATTGTTTTTGATTGTTGTAAGCCGCCCCGAGCTGCCTGAGGCAGGAGGGGCGGGGTAATAAGTTTTTAAAATAAATAAATATAAATATGTATTTATATATTTATTTATTTCCACCATTTCTATCCCGCCTCTCCTGCCTAGGCAGCTCGAGGTGGCTTACAAAAATTAAAATATTTAAAAATATACATAAAATATATAAAATACATAAAAGAGAGGCATAAAAGAAAATTTAAAAACCCATCCTCCCCGCCCACCCTCACTCCCCTTCACCCACCTCCCTCACCAAAGGTTTGGCGGAACAGTCAGGTCTTTCACTGTCGCCAAAACGAGGCAATATGTACTCTATTTGTCTAAGCACAGAAAATCACAGGTTAGGTCCTAAGCAATGTGTGTTAAGATGGCCAAATTTGAAGAGGCAAATTAAATGACACCTCCAATATTTGCATGAATTTTATATTTAATCTGCAAAATGTAACAAATGTACAATGCAAAATTGTATTTGAATGCATTTGCAGAACAAGTATGCTTGCATATTCTCTGGCTGCTTTTAAAATCTAGTCAAAAATATCCTTCTGTTAGTAGGGTTAATGTCTCAGTCTTACTATTATTTCACTATATTTGCCTGTGTGTTTAATCAAAACTAATAACCCTTGTTGCTTCAAATTAGAGTAAAATTAACAATTTATTCCAGTGCAGCAGCATAACTATAAATTCTGTAACTGTTTAGGTCTTAGAGACACTGATTATGAAACTATGGAAGTATATTTATCTTACAATATAAATACAGCTGATGAGAACTTTTGAAATTTGATCTTTAAATCCTCTAAATATTTACATGGCGGTAAAAGACAGAAGAGTATTTAACTAAAAACAGTGGTAGCACAGTAGCAAGTGCAAACTCTGAAGTTTCTGATAGGGCCCAATTCTGCAACCCCCATTTATGTTCAGCAGTTCTTGTTTTTGTGACTAGCTCGACTGAAATAATTTTTATCTCAATGACAAAAAGCGAATGATGGGTCAGATTATGCCATCCTTAAGCAAGATGAGACATTCAATTGGAATAAAGATGGAAGAATCTGACCCTTAAAAACCTGCAAGCACTATTTGCATTTTAATGTTTAGATAAAAACATTTTAAGAGAATGGAGAACTTTGATTAAATGATCTGCCAAGCAGGAAAATAACCTTGCAAGTTAAGCAAAATGGCAAAAGTTATCAGACAAGTATGAGATGATACCCAGCAAGACTGCTGTAGAATGTAGGAAATAGTGAATAACTGAGTTGGGAAGATTTCTACAAAATATTCAGTAGAGTAATTCCCCCGAAGAAAGTGATAAAGAAACTTTGCCCATGACTGTCTTCTTGATTGTGCTTTATTTTCTCTGACCTTATTAGAGCTATTCCTGATTTATGACAATGAGGAAGGGCACTCAAGTCCTCTTTTGTTCAAAATATGCAGCTCAGATTAATTGATTTTGAAATCAGAAAGGGCTGTTATGGTAATCTAGTTTGACCTCCCCAGGCCCAGTAAGTTCTCGTTCATAAAGCAACATGCAGCATTGGCATAAATAGAACACAATAGACTTGTCAACCTAGGTCCTTGAGGACTACAATTATGACATCTATGTTTATTTCTCTCAAGTTCAATATCTATGTGTGACAGTTTTACTATTCAAACAAAACCTGTTCCAAAATTCTTGGCTACATTCAAAAGGTTCTTTTACCAGATCCACATATGGAAGCACTCCTCAACAATTATCCTATACAAACTATATGCAGTAGATCGCTTGAAAAATGCCACAAAGGAATATTATACTGTTATGGAAAGAGCTGACCAAGATTTTGCGAATTAGAATTCAAATACCTTTTTCCTTTTAGCTCTTAGATTATGTCATAAATTCTCCATGCAAGCTAACTTGTGTTTGTACCAAAGGCATCATGAGGATAGAGAGAGCTTAATTTACTTTAAGCAAGAAAATGTAAGTAGTTAAAAACAAACAGTAAAAGTTAAATAGAATGTATTTGCACCTGTAAATGTACAGTAAATGGTAAGTGACAATTTGTGTAAACTGCAGTAACAATACATATTTCTGACAGAGTGGAATCAATACCAATTTCACCCATGCAGTTGTTACAGCATACTGGTTTAAAATTGGTATGAGGTTAGAATCAAGCACAAAAGTTGACATATTGGTTAGACACCAAAGGCCCACGCCTCCTCCCAGCCCATGTTTTAGTGTGTAAAATATCTATATCCTTCTCACACAAGTAGAGAGTATTCCAGTAATAGAGCCCTTTCTCTCCTCTTACTACTGACTGAGTCAGTATTAGATTCTCTTCTATTATCCACAGCTAGTTAAGGGACAGTTTTGACTAACAGTAATATTCACTGATGCTGTAACTAATACTAGTTGCCATATCTTTCATTATTTGTTCTGCAGTGGATGTGGCTATTTTCTTTCTTTAGTTTATTTCCAAGTTTGGGGGCTCTTATGTTCCCAGGTTAATATCTGAAAACTGACTGAGCTTTGTTGTTTGCTAGTAGCTTATGTCAAATGGGAGACATGATATTCCTGATACAGAAGTCCTTGTACTCCCTTGTCACTCACACATTGCACAAACATTTAATAGATTCCAACTTTTATACAATACTGCTGCTAGAGTTTTCTGTCCAACACCCCAAGAGCAAGCACATAATTATAACTTAACCTCACTTTCATAAGGTTGGTACTCAGACTCTTTACAAGATTCTCTTTTGAGTGACAAAGTTACAAAGAACCAACTACAGCCAACTGCATGATGTATGGTTGAATTTTTATCAAGGATTATCCTATGACAATATCAGCTACCGAACCAGAACCCCAATATAAATACAGGTTTATTGGAACAATGTTGGTGAATTTACTCTTTTATAATACTTGAGCACCAACAAAAACTCCAGATTTCATAATGAGAAATTGTTCAATGATAACATCACTGCAAGCAGAATAATAAAATAATAATAATAACAACAACGACAATCATATCAATAATGATGTATACCCTACAACAGGATGCATGAATCACTGTGCTTTAGTATGCAGATGTTCCTTTTTGCTCTACCTACAGGAACCTATTTTACATTTCAGCACCTTATCCCTAAATACATAAAACAGAGCAGTTGACAAACATGACAGATGGCCTTGCATATGCTCTAGTTTGTCATCACCAAATAGCGAAACTTAAATTTTGTGCATCTTGGAAAACCAATATATTTCTTCAAATATCAGGAAGCTGATTACAAAACATATTCTATACAATTCTTTTTTCAAATATCTGAAAGACCACCTCTCTCCTCATGTCCCATCATGGCCCTCATGGCCTCTGAGGTCAGCCAGGGGGTGCCTTCTGCAGGTCCCATCTGCCCATCAAGTTCACACAAGGGCACACAGAGATCAAATTCACACCTTCAGCAGTAGGCCGGTCCATGCATATTTTGACTCCTGGAGAGAATTTGGAAACCAAAATATGTGCGGGATTTGGCTGGTGCGAAAGCACCCCTGCACAGCTTTTATGGCAAACACCCGGAAGAGTGCAAAGGGGATCCAGCTCTGTCGGGTGTTTGCCGGTAAAGCCACGCGGGGGGGAGGGCTTTTGTACCAGCCAAACCCCACACATATTTTGGCTTCAGGATACTATCCTGGAGCCAAAATATGCATGGATAGGCCTGCTGCTGAAGGTGTGAATGTGGTCAGAGAGGCCGTCTCGGTGACTGCCCTACAATTATGGAATGCCCCTCCCTTGGAGATTTGTCTAAACCCATGCATGCTTGTCTTCCAGAGACAATTTAAGACCTTTTTGTTTTGCCAGGCATTTAGCAGGCAGGGGTAGGGTTTGGGGAGTTGTAGGTTAGGTGAATTTACTTGCACTGTTTGGTTTTATTTCTGTATTTTAATATACTAGAAATTAGAGAATTGTATGTGGTTTTATTCTGTGTATATTTGAGGTCACTTTTACACGTGACAAAAATGGGTTCTTATAAGTGCTTGAGATAATACCGTGTGCTATAAATACTAGTTTTGTCATGTGTGAACGCATTATTCCCCTTTTATGCAGTGAGATCTCGCAGCCTTTTAAGAGTCACATCTGGTGGGTCTTACATGGCTGTGAGATCTCGCTGCCTAAAAGGGGAATAGTGCATTCACACTTGACAAAACTCCAGCATTTATAACACCCGGTATTATCTCTAGCTCTTATAAGAACCCATTTTTGGCATGTGTAAAAGTGGCCTGAATGTTTCTCTCTTGTAACCTGCCCTGAGCTTTAATAGGAAAGGCAGAATAAAAGTGTGAATTAATAATAATAAATGTATACATTTTGAATTTTGTTTCTTGTATTTTCATTTTATTATATGTAATTTAAAATGGGTGTCTGTCAACCTTGAGAATATCCCTTTGTCTTCTAGATTGAGTCCAGTGATATTAGGAAGTGAGTAAGCGCTTCTGAAAATTAGAACATGAAATCTTCTACAAATATTTCTTCTTGTATTTTTTATAAAAGATGTCAATGCCTTCGTTGGAAGGTGTTTTGCTGTAATGTACTGGAGAGAGATTCATTCTAAACATTTCAGAGTAAGATTCCCAAAATTACAAAATTCTGGTTCAGCCTATGCTTATTTCTTTCATAAAGTCCACTTTATTAAATGAACAGTAAATGCTCATTTAATCTTTTGCCTGCTTAGATGTCAAAGGAATCATTCTAACTGTGACTCATAGTTCTCCACAAAGCCATGCAATCAGGCCTGTAGCCAAACTTCAGCAAAAGTCCGAATGGACACAATGTATTTAGGGAAACAAGTATTCTGTGTGTATCAGATTACAATAACATAACAGGTAGTTTGCCATCTCACTAAAATCTTAATATTTTTAACAATTTGAAAATTGACACATGCATCAGTGCATGATGCTTGCCTGCCCTGCTTGAACAGCAGGCATATGCTGAATATCAGAACCTTTACTGCCTTACTGAACTCAAATAAGGCAGCCAATAAAGTCACAGTCAATTGAATATGCACTAAAACTCATGCTGTGCAGTTTAGAGGCAGCCTTGTTCATATGTCTGCAGGTGTGCAGTGTCAAACTCTTTGTAGACATCTTATTACAGTTTTTTTTAAGCAGAAGCTGGGGATGGGCAAAATGTTCACTTTGGAAGTTTGCCAAAGCTCTTGCCTGAGCATCTTTTGGAAGCAGTGTAAAAATCTTCCTATTTGGCCAGACATTTCGTGGGTGGTGACAGGCTTTAGAGGGGCTTACATATATACTGTATTTGGTTATGTGTTGTAGTAACCTGCTCTGAGCCCTCAGAATAGGTCAGGCTATATGCTAAAATAAAATAAATAAATGCTGGCAGGGGGTTGCTGAGCAATCCTCCTATCCTCTCCTTGGCCACATGGCCAGCATGCAATGATGGGTGATTTCAGACGTTACGCCATCCCGATTCGCCCCAGTGAATTCCCAGAGGGGGCGAACAGTTCAATATATCATGCTGATAAAAATCCATTCCACATGGAACAAAAATATTAAAAACTGGGCCGACAGATCACCTACCGGGGCAGCGCAACAGACATTACGCTGCTCCCGGGCCGGGCCATGGTAAAAAGCACCCGGAAAGCACCGGGCCAGCTCATCCCAGCTGCTGCTGTGTGCCCTTTAAATCTCCCTCCCCGGCCTGTGGTGTTGCTGGTTGCCTGGCAGCGGTGCTGCCTGCTTTGTCCCCGGCTGGGGGATCATTTTGTTTGATCCCGGCCAGTGATTGCCGCCCAGATGTTACTTTTTCTTGGTTCCCATCGGGAATCTCTTTGGCCACGTTTCGGACTTGGCCTGGGCCGGAGGTGCAGAGGCGTGGCTATTTTTGACCCCATGTGGGTATTCACTGTGATGAACATCTGGCGGCCGCCTAACAGACGTTCCGGGCGCTTTGGCTGTGCTGTGGGATTGACCGTGATTGACAGAGCTTGGTGTCCACCACCGGGCAGCCGAGGGGCTGACCTCGGACATGCGGGGGGGAGGGCAGTGTGAGGGGGGGCACCAGTGGGGGTATGGGGTGGTGGTGGGTGTGAGGGTGCACATGTATATAGGGTCACAATAAATGGGTGAAATGAAGTCCTGTCTACTGTGCTACTATCTGGGTGACAGGGGGAGGCTGGGGGGGCATGCAGGGGAAGGGCTCAGGGTCCCCCGGGTGCACCACTGGGGTGGTGGGGGCGGTGCTCTCCCGCACACCTCGGCCTCGCGGCCGATGCGCCTCGTCAGGGCGTCCCAGATGCTCTTGGCATAACGGTACTCTCGCGGGTTGTTAGCATTTACATACAGGGACACTGGGCCTGGGGGGCGGTTGGGCTCCGGATACTCCAGGGCAGCCCCCTCGGTCTCACACACGTTGTGCGGCACACAGAAGGCCCCGATCACCAGGCCAGAGGTCTCCACAGTGTAGTCCAGGCGGCCAGCGAGGCTCCTCCAGCGCTGCTTGAGCGTCCCGAAGGCCCGCTCCACCACGGTCCTGCTGGAACACAGGCGGGAGTTGTACAGCGCCTCCACAGGGTTCTGGGGGACCAGGTACACCTTCATGAGCCACCGGGTGAGGGGATAGTCTGGGTCCCCCAGGACACAGGGGGGCATCAGGACCCCCTCAATCCAGGACATCCCCATGTCAGCAAAGTCCCCCCGGAACATCCTGGCATAGAAGGGGGAGATGGTCATGATACTGGCATCGTAACTGCACCCAGAGTTGCCCGTGAAGATGTCTGTGAACCTCCCCCGGTGGTCCACAACTGCCTGCAGCTGCAGGGAGTGATATCTGTGCCTGTTGATATACTCTATGGCCTCAGCTGTGGAGGGACGGAGGATCTCAATGTGGGTGCCGTCCATGGCACCCATGCAGTTAGGGAAGCCTCCAGCTGCGAAACCAGCCATCATGGCCCTCTGGTCCACCAGTTGGATCGTTCTGTCCAGGAGCACTCCCTCCACCACCTCGCAGACATCCTGGAGAATACAGGCCACGGTGCTCAGTCCGACCCCGAAGTGCTCAGAGATGGACCGCCAGGAGTCAGGCGTTGCCAGGGTCCACACCCCAATGGCCACCCACTGGATCATGGGGATGGGTGCCCTCATGGGGGTGTGCTGGTGCTCTAGCCAGGGTGTGAGGAGCTCCGCGAGCTGCAGCAAGGTGAGCTTGTCCATCCTGAAGTGGGCCCTCCAGGTGGCCTCATCCCAGTGGGCCAGGGCCCGGACCCACCAGCCCTGGGCCCGCTCTGTGACCCACAGCCGCTGGTCGATGGGCATAGGGAGCATGACTGCCCGGCACAGAGCCTCTGCCCCCCTTCGGAGGCACCCGGCCACCTCTCGGAGTGCCATGGGCCGTCTCCGGCCCTGGCTCATGGCCTGCTGGGCTGCCCCGGACACCCTCTGTGCCCTGAGATGGGCCAGTGACCGCCTGTGCTACTGTGCTACTGTGGGCCCTGCGGGTCCGCACAACGCTCCCAGCCATGTGCACCCGCAGCCGGGTGCCCGTGCGCACCTCTGTGGTCAGGATGTGCAGCTGATCCATGTGGGCGCGATACCACTCAGCTGCAACCACCAGGAACATGCAGTAGGCGCGCGCCCTGTCCCGCTCCATGCTGTTGCTGGCCCCAGGGGGTAGGGGCGCGTAATGTCGGGCCGGGAATGGGAAGGGTCAGTGGGTGGGCTGCCCCCAGGTGCCCTGACCTCCCTGTGTGGGGCAGGTGTGGCTGGGAGTGCGATACGGTGCACCTGTGTCAGGCTCCAGGGTACGGAGCCGTGGGGGAAATCAAGGAGGGAGAAGGAAGGCCAGGAGTATCAGGTTCCAGGGGACGGACTTGGGGAGAGGGAAACAAAGAGGGAGGAAACCAGGCCCTGGCACAGGAGGGG
>QEPC01004190.1:781861-804406 GCA_003113815.1 Sphenodon punctatus | reverse complement strand
TTGCTGGGGCTTTAAGTTTTTTTACATTGCAGCCATTTTTAAATGGCTGCAATGTAAAAAAATCCGGTACCCCGAAATCCGGTACCGGGTCCGGATTACCGGGTCGAATCCGATAATGCCGGTACGCCTGATACCGGCATTATCGGATACCGGATTCTACCGGTTTCCCACCCCTACCGTTTAGGGCTTTATAGGCCAAGAGCAATACCTTGAATCGGGACCAGAAAACCACCGGCAGCCACTGCAGAGAGCGGAGCACTGGTGTAATATGCTCCCAGTGACCCAATCCTACCAGAAGATGGGCCGCCGCATTCTGCACCAGTTGCAGTTTCTGAGCTGTCACCATGGGTAGCCCCACGTAGAGCACGTTACAATAGTCCAGTCTAGAGGTGATGAAAGCATGAAAGACGGTGGCCAGGTCAGAACCCGAGACAAACGGCCAAAGCCATCGCATCAGATGTAGTTGGCAGAAGGCACTCCTTGCCACAGCCTCCACCTGGACATCCAGGCAGAGTTGCGCGTCGAGGAGTACCCCCAGACTCCGCACCTACGATACCAATGGAGGGCAGACCCCGCCAATAACGGGGGCCACCATCTCCATCGCCTTATCCACCAACATCACCTCTGTCTTGCTGGGATTCAGCTTCAGTCGGTTAGCCCTCATCAAGTCCTCCACAGCTGTCAAACATCGAGTAAGCATTGATTGTTCTAGTTGAACAATCTCTTTGTGAGAACAGTTATGCTGTTTAAGTAATCAAATCTTCTTCCAGGATGAGGCTTATTGAGTACATGTGGCAAGCAAGTCAGAGGAGTGGCACTGGAAAACAACTAACAACAGATGTAACAGCTGTTTTCTTTAAAGAAACAATATAGGACATCAGTCCCAGAGCAACATAAAAATCAACATTCAATAGTACATTATAACATGCCTGGGAGTGGAATAATCCAAAACTGTTTTGCTACTCAACATATAGCAAAAGAGGTTTGTTACTAATTCTGAACAAAGATGAAAAACACAATAGAAAGCATACATAAATTATATGAGCCTTGTTTTTACAATACAAACACCTGAAAGTCATGGAGTGATTTGTAGAATAAATTCTCTGTATTATATTGTGATGTTGCTCTGTAAAGTTTGGTAGCTCCGCTCCGCATTTATCCCAGGCAGAGCTCTACTTCTGCCTGTGCCTAAAGAAACCACATAGAATAGCAGTATATTATAATCAGGTTCCCTGTCTCAGCCTCCTACTATCTATAAACCCATAAAACACAACAGATCTACCTTTCTTTGTTTTGACAGTACAAAACATCCTTTCCAACTGAGGCTTTTCAAGGGCAATATCACCTCCTACAGCAACAACCTAGTTCTCAAAGTGCTCTACCAGTACAAGACCCTCGCTTCAACAAGGATGGTGCCAGTGAAGTGTGTTGAGGCTATAGCTGTAAATCTGGACACCACACCAAAATGGACAAACACAAGACAAATGCCCCTCCACCAGCCAGCACTGGCAGCGGGAGGGGCCCCTTGTTGCGCCCCCTTTAAGGGGGAACGAGACAGAGCCAGGAGAAGGGGCCACGCTCTGCAGGGCAGTTTCTGCCCTGCAAGCAACAGGTGCAAGCAGAGCCCAGCAGGGGTTGCCTAGCAACCCCTCCTGCAGGACACGTAAAGCTGGCATGAGCCAGTTCTGCCTCCCAACAAGGGAGGAGAAGCCTGAAGCCTGCGCTTGGAGAACCATTCCCAGGCAGGCATCTGCAGAGTCAGCACCCTCCCCCCATATCCCTCTAACACTGCAGATTGTACTGGTTGCCATTAGGTGGCCAGGAAGGAATTTTTTACGGTAATCATAATTACATCAAGATTTCCATTTTTTGCCTTCCTCATAGTGTGGAGTATACTGAAAGTTGGCCTAATTCATGATTCAGATTGGTGTAATACTAAGGGTGGTTCTGCAACTCCTTATTTAGTCGCACTCTTGCTGGGGTCCAGTACTTTTAATAGGTTAATAGGCAGAATAGAACCTGTTAGTTTGAGTCATCTCCATAAGAGATCGGGAAGCGACACCTGTTGGAAACGCACGGCATGGCAAGCACCAGGGTCGCAGCCCTGGGAGGGGTGTCCCACAAGGGGGTCAAGGACAAGCACGGTCCTCAACCTCAAGGGCATCCAACTCCTTACTCTCATCCGGAAAGGACACTTCAGCCTCGGATAGTAGGCTGGATCAAAGAGGAGACGTTGGAATTATAAATTAGGGCTGGCACTGGAGGGCACATCCAGGCCTGACTCTATTTGTTTGAATGTTGAAAGGTTAATAAGTAGTATTGGACCCAAATTGTCAGGGCAATTGCCCCACCTGCCTCAATTCTGATTGATTAAAGAGTGCAGCTGTTTTAAATCCAAACACATGTCTCTGTCTCCTTCCTGGGTGCGTCGACAAATTTGCCATAGTAGTTTTCAGATAACATTATCTGAAACAAACACCCAGGATTTGCTGTTGCTGCAGAATCCTGCCCTCCATCCTACTTTTATCACCTTTCCTCTTCGTCAGTATATGTTGCACTTCACATAATTGCATAGAGTTTTTTCTAAATACTGTGGCAGTAAATGTAACAGGTTTTTAGTATCACCTGCATAAATTTTTTCACATACTCCCAGAATTTAAGGTCTGCGAGGGAACACAAAGATCATCCAGTCTGATCCT
The DNA here is from genome assembly GCA_003113815.1 of Sphenodon punctatus. Classification (NCBI taxonomy): domain Eukaryota; kingdom Metazoa; phylum Chordata; class Lepidosauria; order Sphenodontia; family Sphenodontidae; genus Sphenodon; species Sphenodon punctatus. Next base: position 801,707 of record QEPC01004190.1, on the reverse strand, counting down.
TCCACCTAACCATCCTTGGTTAATAACTATCTGATCTGGGAATTTGTACAACGTTCTAATTCTTCTTATGGTTGGAATATCTTTCTTAGTATTTAACCCTAAATCTTCCCTCATGCAATTTAAGCCCGTTTTGGCTCTACCTCAGTGGTTATGGAGAACAATTGTTCTTAAGAGACACTGTACCTTCAAACGACTGGATTTCATGCCACCAGTATTGAACTTGTGAAATTGATTTGTATAGTTGCATCCACACAAAGCACTCTGTTAACATCACTGGAACACTATATGTACACTATATGTACACTAGTGTACATCATGTCCCACTCTCAGTTCCTTCTCCACCATGTCTACAAACAGAATTGCTTTCACAAATGCAGGTGTCTCAGTCTATGGATCCTAGGACGGTCCATAATGGCTTCTAGCAGCATGGAAATTTTTGCCCGTTCCTGCACTGACATTCCCCAAATCTTGCTGTGCCTGAGTATGACACATCCTGAACACCAAAAAAGTCCCATGAGATTTCTGACTGTATGTATCTTCCTAGATTTCAGTGACCCTCATTGCATTTTTTTTAACATACTCCTATTGGATTTTTGACTGCTTGTATCTTCCTAGATTTCAGTGACCCATATTACATTTTTCAAAGGTGTTAGTTTATTTATTTTGAAAATGTAGCTGTTTAATTGTTGTGTTTAACTGTTGTGCTAACTCTGAATGCAACTTGGTGTTCCTTCCTTATACCATCAGAACCCAGGAGCTTGATGGGTATGGAGCATCCAAGGTAGTCTTTCAATTCTAGTTTGCTGTGCATGTTTGTTCTTTGTGTGTGTAAGAAAACAATGGACAGTGAACTATTCAAGTTTTAGTAAAAAACTAAATTGTGCTAATTTATGCTGATAAAAACATTTCCATTCGAAAAATACAGTTAGCAATACAGTATATACTCTTCAAAATCCGATCAGCACTTGCAATTCAAGCCTGCAATCCTGAAACTACTTACAAGTAGGTCATTGAAATCAAGGAGGACTACTTGTGAGTAAGAAGTTTCACAACTGATTCTATTTCCATAAGGTATTTGGCAAGGAAGTCTAGTGAACTGATGTTTGGATAGACACCTGACCCCAGAATATAGAAAATGCAACAAATTTTACTGGCCAAAATCCAATAATAATAAGCAGAATCTATATTTGCTAGGGAATAGAGAATTAGTTTTTTAGTTCTTTATTTCTGAGATATTACTATGAAATAATCAAATGTGCTAAAGAAATAAACAAGAGTATAAACCTCCTGCTCTTTTCATATTGTCAAAACCCCACTGAATATCTACTGAATTTCTAAAGCCCTTTGTAGATCCTTCGGGTACAGATGAGCAAGTCAAGGAAACCACAGAATCTGCAACAGTGAAAGTACAGAGCTCCATTATAGTATGGAAAAATATCATCTTGGGTCTGAAATAAATTATCAAATGAAAAGGCTCATCTTTCTGTGAAACTATGTGTGTTTAAAGAAACCCTGTTACTTTTGCTGAATTGCAATATTCTACATATACAGTTGACAGCACCCGAAAGACCAACAGAAAACCTTTATTTGGAAACACGCCATGGGGGATTTTGTTGAGTTCTGAGCAACAGGGCATTTTATGTATTCTGGGATTTTTTTATTTTTTCCCTACTTTTCCTAATGATCATCCACTGGATTTTTTTGGATTACTGTAATGACTGAGATCTAAAATAAGTATTATTAATAAAATTGCCTTGAACTTTGTTTCACTATTGCAATAACACATTCAGTGTTTAGGTATATTTAGTTCTTCTACAGTTTCACTCCCTTTCTGCTTTTGTGATCACAAAAGAGCTCATCTTTTATTTACTTGTGGGGTTCTGAGCAGTAAGAACAGTAAAACCCAAGAGAGGCTGAACCTATTAGCCTGTTTGGGACAATATCCATTTGTTCTCACACTACACACTACTGCTTCTGTCATCACCTTTATGATCCAGCTTTCCATATGGGGGACAAAGAAGCCCCAAACTATCCACACCAAAGTTCTGCATCTTCCTACTGGCCTGGGTGACAACACTTCCCTTGGCTTCATTAATCAGTCCATATTAGTCGCTTATTAGTAGTCCTATTTCTCTTTTAGAACAATCCAATGTAACAAATTTATTGCCACTGATGAATCAAAAGGACTTCAGACACATGAACGAAGTCAAGATAGTGACAGTTTATTGTTTCAGTAAGAATGTAAGCCATATTAAGCATTCAGACAACAAGATGTCCCATGTAGTATCATGGGACTAATATTCTCTAATTGTCACTAGTGACCTAGGGTTCCGAGACAAAGCACCTTAAAGAGATCTAATTTCAGGAAACTATATTAAGCACCCTTCCTCTGAAAATAAGCCTGCCATGGTGTTTTTTACTCTAGTAGGGCAGCCAAAATCAACAGTCATTTTTTAAATTACTGACCATGATCTTTCGAGAATGTAGAGGGTGATTTAATCTTGCTAGTATCAACAAATGAATTATTATCAACTGGTCACTAAAAGATATAGGACAACACACTATTTAGTCAGAGCTACTTGCAAGGCAACCTGCCCCTTTTTGGTAAAGCAATCTCTGTTTTTATAATAAAATGCTAATATTGAGACAAAGTGCCTTTTTGTGAAGAGAAGACACAGGATTAAGTGTACTGCTTTAACTTTTACAAAATCAACAGTGCAGCTACTGTGTAAAATAAAAATAAATTGTAATAAATGACAGAGTAAGTAAAGGAGCTGTCTCGGTCAGTGAAAGCCAGGCCCACTTGTTTTTGTTCTGTATCCTTGTTTAACTGTTTATTTTTCAAGAATTTGCTTTTGGCTATTTTAGTTCAGTGATTTTTTATTTTTTTTTATTTTACCAACACAAAGTATGATGTGGCTGCAGCCATAAAACAGAAACTACAGCTTCCCTAAAAGATTTTTTTTCCTTTTTATATAAGGGAAGCTTTAGGAATAGAGGGTGTCATTTACTATATGTTTGTACAATTCCCAGCAAAATGAGGCCCTGCCCTGAAGAGCTCTCTATGTACTAGCTACCACAATTATACATGTATCAGAGGGTATTTTCAGACGTTACGAGATCACGCTCAACCACAGACAATACCCTGTGGTGGGGAATGGTCCAGTGAACCTCCGGCGAGAATCAAAATAACCACGCTTTCGGCCCTCGTCCAGGGACCATGTCCGAAAGCGTGGTTAGCTTAACCACAGCCCGGAATCGGCGGCCAATAATCTGTTACCGGCGCCAATTCCAGGCCATGGCCCGGACCACGGGTCGGAATCGGCCGGATCGGTCGCTGCACCCACCCATCTCCCAGAGGGTGGGCAGCCGGAGGAGCGTGGGGGGGCGGGGCTATGTGGCTGCACGTTGCGCTGAGCAGCCCCCCCCCAGATTCCCCGCTGGAATCGGCTAGCACGTCTGCTGGCCGTCACAGTGGGATTCCAGCAGGGAATCAAATGGGTGATTCTGTTACGGGGCGAAAGCCGCCCCATCACGTCTGAAAATACTCATACATTGGGTAATTTCAGACGTTACGAGATCATAGTCAACCACAGTGAATCACGGTCAATCCCGTGGCGAGGCCAAAGTGCCCTGAATGTCTGTTTCGCAGGCGCCAGATGTTCACCACAGTCAATCCCCACCAGGGGTCAAAAATACCCACGCTTCCAGAGCGCCGGCCCGGACCATCTCTGAAAGCATGGTTAAAGCAATTCCCATCGGGAAACAAAAAAAGAGTAACAACTGAACGGGAACCACCGGCTGGAATCAAGAAACATGATTCCCAGCCGGGGACAAAGCACGCATCGTCACTGCCAGGCAACGAGCGACTACACAGGCCAGGGAGGGAGATTTAAAGGGCACACAGCAGCAGGGGGACGGGACAGGATGGAGCGAGGCAGAAGGGATGGGAGAGCGAAGGGCGAGAGAGCAAGGCAGGAGGAGGAAGAGGTGGTGGTGGAGGAGAAGGCGCAGGCGGAGGAGGCGGTGGTCGTGCTGCACATGGAGGCAGTAGAGGGACGACAGCAGCAGCAGCTGGGACGAGCTGCCGCGGAGCCTTCCGGGTGCTTTGACCACGGCCAGGGATCAGCATAATGTCTTTTGCGTTTGCCCCGGGCCGTGGTCTGCTGGTACGATTCCCTGCCGTGGTCCTGCTCCCATGACGTCTGTTTGGGACCTCTCTTGCCCACGGGGGGTGGTTAGCCGGTTCACCACCGCGGGCAATCCACTGTATTGAATTGGGCACCCGTAATGTCTGAAATCACCCATTATCTTTCATGAGAATATGTTTATTGTATGCAAAACTCCATTTCTGTAAACAAAACAACACAATGCGACAAGTGTGAAATGCATAGTACAGGAGCTTTTGCATCAGTCTGATGAGATTTTTTGGTCTCAGTCCGAATAGTGCTAAAAATCATGAATAAGAGGCTACTCACAAATACTTTCTTAAAGAGGCAGTGAGAAATTTTTTAAAATGCCAAATTGACCACAACTCTAACGGTGGAGAGGTTGGGGGACACTTGGACCGCAACAGGGAGAACACCTGCCTGTCTGTTTTGATTCCACACAGAGCCTGCAGTTGGTAGCTGGGGAGAGAGGGGCACAGAGTCACCATGTTAACACCCATAGTTTCAAACCAAATATGTAGCCTCCTGCATGCCACGTTCGAAAATTTCACTGATGTCACTAGCACTCTATGGTGACTTGGTTGCTACTTGCAAACACTTTCTTCAACTTCCTCCTTAATAACATGACACTGAAAAATCATGCACAATCTCTTTCTTCTCCTCATGCATTGCTTTAAAAGTTCAAGTCTGAGTTTAAAGATATGCTTCTGGACAACAATATCAGCACTTGCACACAACTGTACAAAGGGTGCTGCTAAAAAACCCCAAACCTCTTAAGGTTTAATATCCAAGCACAGCACTACATTTGAGCATTGTAATTTATAATGCTCAAAAAAAGTAAACCATAAAAAGCATCTTTTAAAAGATGCAAAATTTTCAAACTTTAAGCTTTTGACAATTCCATCTACACCAGTCTTTTAATGAAAGAATAAATTTCCTAGTCATTGGGTATTTTCAGACGTTACGAGATCACAGTCAACCACAGTCAATTCCCTGTGGTGGTTGTGACCGCGTAACGTCTGATGGGGGGAACGGATGTTCCCCCCCAGATGTTCACCACGGTCAATCACGGCGGGGAATCACATTCACCACGTGATCGGCTGAACTGGCGGGGCCAGCAGTGATTACGTGGTGAAGGCGATTCCCTGCCGCGATGAACCGAGCCGTCACATCTGGACGGCGGCCATGGACCAGAATCCCCACAGGGATTCCGGCCCGTTGTCTATTCGGGCGGGCGCTGCGGCCGCATTGGCCGCGGCGCCCGCCTGTCTCCCCGGAGATCAGGGGGCAGGGGACCATGGGGGGGCGGGGCCGTGCGGCCACACATTGCGCCGCACGGCCCCGCCTCCTCCCCGATTCCGCGCCGGGAGCCCCCGGCACATCTGTTGGGCCGTGACACGGTAGCCCCGGCAGGGGATCAACAGATTGGTTCTGTGACGGGGTCAATTGGCCCCGTCACATCTGAAAATACCCATATTTTATATTTAGCTTACTGAAAGCCAAATTCAGCTTCTGAGACAGGACTGCAAACCCTCGCTGAACTCTATGAAACTTGCATTGGTTTATCAGAGGTCATCTTTAATTGCCTAAACACAGCTATATTCTTGCATTTTAAAAAAACACCGCCTTTTGTACTTTGCTTATAGCAAAATTTACACAAGATCTATACTATATTTAATCTTTTTGTACTTCCTGAAGACAAAAGAAAACATTTAAACTTCTATAGTTTGACACAAATCAGCATACTGACCTGAGGTGGGAATGAGCCAGTGGCCCTAGGATCTTCTTTGCTTAAGGAACAAGAGGAAAAACTCTGCCCCTCCGGTCTCTTAACAGAACAGACTATTGTACTGGTCCTCAGTTCATAATGAGCTGTTTCAAAGAATGAAGTTGTTGATCACTGCTCTGGAGGTCCCCAAAGGAGTATGCTCCAACCAAAGCAGTGAAAATCACTGTACCTCAATAATTCCCAATTTATCATTTATGACATTAAAAATAAGCTACGTGTTTTGCTGTGAAGGTTTTCAAGCTGTTTGAATTTACTTAATATAAGAGACTGAGTTTCAAATTTCTATTAGGACAAAGGAGCTGTGGCAAGGTAATTTAATATTCCTTCTTTTTCCAATTTTACATGAGCTTTCTAGATTATGAGTGGTCTGAGTGTGTGAGTGAATGCGACATGAGTAGAGAGCGAAAGGATGTTCTGTGTTTGTGCTGCAACACTTTTCTGTTTTTTCTCTCTCTTTTTGTCTTTCTTCCTTTTCTAACTGAGTGCTAACACCTGGAAGCAAGGAACCAGGGAAAACAAGACTTGAACAATGAATACCCTAGCCTGCTAGGTGATATCTATTGGGATAAGCCAATTAGAAGGGGAGGGGGGTATAAAAACTAAGGTTACTTATCAGTAACTTGGTTCTTTGAGAGGGTTCAGTGGATTCTCACTTTTGGCCATGAGAGAATGCCACATGAAAAAAGCTGCAAAGCCTGTGAGGCTATCATCTTAAACCGTCAAGGACAGGAGGATGAGGCTCCAAGGTCAGTGTACTAGAAAAGTGCTGCAAGGGCGTGATGAAGGGTCCCTCACTTGGGCTGAACGAGTACCAATGTTTTGGTCTTACAATCTATCTCGCAAGTGCAGGAACTGGGATCAATTTCTTATTTATCTCCTGGTCCCAGGCTGAATTCTTAGGCAAATTATATTTTTTTAAAAATAAAATAAAAAAAATCACTGTGCATGCGCAAATAGCCATCAGGCTGTTTTGTGTGTGTGCAAATGGCCCCCACCCGTAACCGTCTGGCAGTAATAGAGTCACCACCATTTTGGCTAATGGCAGCAGAATACACATGCATAAAATGGCTGCCAGGATGTTTTGCACATGTACTGCCATCCTTAGCCAAAATGGTGTCAATGCCATTGCCGCCATTTTGGTTGTTTTTTATTTCTGCTCAAGAAATCGTTGAACATCCAGAGGTTCTTGATTTGTCTGATGACAAACCGAGAGCCTGGATTTCAATGAGATCTCTCATTTGTGAGGGATCTCACTTCAGCCCTACCCATCAGGCCTCATACAGGCACACAAAACCCTAGCCCCCCCGTAAGATCAAGGGACTAAGCTTGCGCAGGGTGCTTCTCAGTCCACCCTCACTCTAGAAGTGGCAGGTTCTTTGGAGGCAACTATGGTGCCGAACATCATGCAGACGGACTAAGGGAGCGTAGAAATAATGGTAGAACCACCACCAGTGGAGGAGCAATTACTGCCAGGCCCATCTCATGAGGCAGCATCTACTCAGACCAAACATCCCCTAAAAAAAAGAAAACAAAAAAAGTAAGCTGCCCCCTCTGTTTTTCTCTGACTTGTCAGAAGAAGGGCCCATGCTGAGAAAAAGAACTTCCCTGGCACCGAAGGATACACCAGCACTGTCCACACATCAGCAGGATCCTAGGCAGAAGCATCCTTCACCTCACTGGGACCCATGGCACACAAAATAACCTTCACTGCACTGGGACCCAGGGCATGGGGAGCAGCCGCACCAGGACGATTCATATACCCATAGGGTGTTAACAAATGAGACGAGTAATGAGACTGTTACCATCATCTGCTTGCACATGTTCATGTCACCATACAACTTTTAAAGGACTTGAGTCTCATGATTAATGAATAGAAGTCGTATCTTGAGCCTGTATAAATCCTACCATTCATAGACTCTATCATAGACACTAAAAAGGGCCTACATATGTGCACTGTTCCGCACTAGCTAAGAGACAACTACGACCCAAAGAGGCATACAACGTACGGATGTTTAACAATTACAGACCCCACAATCAAGGATCTCAACTGGTGGACCTGGATCCATCATGTGCTGAGGAGGATACCTTTTCAACAGCAAGAAATGTCTGTACCAACCACAACAGATGTCTCGCTAGAGAGCTGGGGAGCACATTGCCACTCCTTCACAGCACAAGATCTCTGGTCTCAGGAAGAAAAGCTCTTATACATAAACCTTCTAGAACTACTAGCCATCAGATGAGCATTGAAAGTGTTTACCTATGTAGTGTCAAGTTCAATAGAGCAAATCACGACAGACAGTATGGCAGCAATGTGGAATATAAATCACCAAGGAGGAACCTGATCTCAACTGCTCTCGATGGAGGCAGGGGAGATACAGAAGTGGTTCATCCACAATAGAGTGAGATCCGTCACCATATGCCTTTCCAGGGGAATTCAATCAGCTTTCTGATCACCTGAACAAAGCTGCAAAGAAAAGGCATGATTGGACCCTGTATGACAAAATAGCAGAGACCATCTTCATCCAGTGGGGCACCCCGTGGATAGACCTGTCTACAGATGCAACAAATCACAAAGTACCACGATTCGGCAGCATGGCACCAAGGTCCAGTCAGATGCGTTTGTGATTAGTTGGAAGAAACACCTCTTGTATGCATTTCCATCCTTTCCCCTGATTCCTGGAGTACTATACAAGGTGTACTGGGACAGAACCCATTTTATTCTCATAGCCCCAGAATGGCTGAGGTAGCCGTGGTACCCCATGCTTTGTAAGATAACGATAGAGAAGTGGGTACTGCCCCTGCGTCTGGATCTCTTATCACAACAGAAAGGGCAGGCTCCTTCATCAGGATTTGTGTTACCTGTATCTGCCTTACTGCTCTGTAAGCAAGCAGCCGAGTCTCCCTGCAGAGACAGAGACATAGAGATAGTAATATTGAATGCTAGGAGAGAACTGATGAGGAAAACATATTCAGTTAAGTGGGAGAGATTTACAAACTTGTGCTTTTCTAAAGAGATTCGGTTTCACCGTGTGCCTTTGTCTCAGATTAATTCTTACCTACTCCAACTCAAGCTGGAAGGACTCTCTTTATCGTCCACTAAAGTTCACTTAGCAGCACTATCAGCTAGCCTATTTCAGGTTCAAGAGAAACCAATTTTTTCACACACCCTAGTCAGGTCCTTTTGGAAGAGCTTAAACAATATGAACCCACTGGTGATTCCCAGCTCCTCTATGCAAATTAACTATCATCCTCTCCAAACTCATGGGGCCACCCTTTAAGCCGCTAGCCACGTCTACAATGGACTCACTGACTATGAAAGTAGTCTTCCCTAAATACTATGCACTAGATTTGGCAGATAGGAGGGATACATCCTTTGGAAGGGCAGTTCTGGCCTTTCTATTTGATTAAACCTCATTCTTTCCAGCTAATTCTTATGTATGGAACTACTCTTCATCTTCCATAAGTGGGAATCATGGAGCCACTAGAAGATAAGGTTACTTACCAGTAACTTGGTTCTTCAAAAGGATTCTCAGGATTCTCACTACCTGTCCTACCTTCCCCTCTAGCTCAGAGATAGGTCTCTGTCTCTGACTGGGGTTGCAAGGAACAGAGGCGGAGTGGCTCCGCCCCACCCCCTTTATGTCCCTGTCTTTCATGAGACTTCACAGGAGAGGGGCAGGGGTAGGGAGATAGAGCCCTGGCTTTGAAAAAGTTCTACTTCAGGAAGCTATAGAGGACTGCAGAGACAAGCTCTTTTTTGAGGATGCCAGGCAAGCTGGATGTGATCCCGTAAGTGAGAAAAATGGAGTCACTCAAAGAAGAACTGCTATTTTCTCTTTTCTTTTTTTTCCCCTTCTTTTTTTAAAAAAGGGGGCTGAGACAGGTGAAGATAAAGACCGAAGAAGCAGGTGCTGAACAAAACTGGTTTTCCAGTGATGTGCTGATCCTTTCCTGAAATTTGTTTGTTTGTTTTATATCCCTGCTCCTTCTGTATATACCTTGAGGATCTCCTCCTTTGCCAGGGAAAAGAAATACAATTTTCAGTTTGGGGTTTGTTTGTTTGTTGCATTATTTTTTTTTAAACTCCCTGCCAACTTTCCCTCTTTTCAGTAGGTATGACCTAGCCTGACCCACTATCACGCCTGCTGTCCCTGTTGCATTCATACGTGCTGATGGAAAAGCAATGAAACAGGAAAGACAAACTAAATTCCAACCAATCTGATATGTTCAGGGTTGTTGGTTTTTTCCCCTTCAGTTCAGCATTTTTTTAGCTCATGTTCTATAGATTTACTTTTCTTGAGCTGTTTTCTGACTTTTTCATACTTACATATGGATATCCTTTCCCCGCTCATATGCTGATTCTATTAGATTTGTCAGCTGGCGTTTAATACCATTGATCATGAGATGTTGGTGACGCGCCTGTGGGACTATGTAGGGGTGGGCGGTACGGTTTTTCACTGGTTCCACTCCTTTCTGGGCAGAACTCAGAGAGTGGTATTCGGTGATTATTTTTCATCACACGGAGACCTCTTGTGTGGAGTCCTGCAGGGTTCGGTTTTGTCCCCTCTCCTGTTCAACGTGTATATGCAGCCACTTGGCGAGGTGGTCAGGAGGTTTGGCATGCGGTGTCATCAATATGCTGATGACACCCAGTTCTACTTGTCTTTTTCATCAGACCCAGGCCCGGCAGTCTTGATGCTTAATGGGCTTAATGGGCAGTCTTGATGCTTGATGCTTAATGGGTGTCTTGAAGATGAGGGCAAACCGACTGAAGATGAATCCTGAAAACGGGAGGTGATGTTGGTGGGTAAGGCAGAAGGAGTAACAGCCCCCATAATTGATGGGGTCTGCCCTCCACTGGTTCCCCAGGTATGGCGTCTGGGGGTGCTCCTTCACTCGCAACTCCGCCTGGATGTCCAGGTGGAGGCTGTGGCGAGGAGTGTCTTCCGCCAACTACATCTGGTGCAACGGATTCGGCCATGTGTTTCGGACTCTGACCAGGCCACCGTCATCCACGCCTTCATCACTTCTAGGCTTGATTACTGTAACGCGCTCTACGTGGGGCTACCTTTGATGATGGTACGGAGACTGCAGCTGGTGCAGAACGCGGTAGCCCATCTCCTGGTGGGATTGGGCCACCGGGAACATATTACACTGGTTCTTCAGTCTCTGTACTGGCTGCCTGTAGTCTTCCGGGTCCAATTCAAGGTGTTGGTGCTTACCTATAAAGCCCTAAACAACCTCAACCCAACCTATTTGCAGGACTGCCTCACCCCCCGGGTTCTGGATCGGCCCCTGCAGTCATCAGGGGCGATGGAGAGGGCCTTTTCGGTGGCCGCCCCATGGTTGTGCAACTCCCTGCCGGTGGAGGCATGTGTGGCCTCGGATCGCCCCTCTTTTCAACGCTGTTGTTGTAAGACGTAGCTGTTTCGCCTGGCTTTCAAGGGAGAGTATGGGGGGGGGAGGGAATGGGTTAGGGTGGTGGGTGGTTGGGGATTGTTTTATAGCTCCCTTGTTGTTTATTTTAAAAGTTGTTTTTACTGTTATGTTTTATATTGTGTGCCGCCCAGAGCTGCCTGTGGCAGGATGGGTGGGCTAAAAATGCTTTAAATAAAAATAAATAAACAAATAAATAAATAAATAAATATGTAATAAATCAAATCAAATCATATGTGTACCATACAACACATTGCACCATGCTATAGATGCTGGAGTTTGTGACTGTATACTGATGTGGAAGTTAGTGTCAATATGTGATGAGTTGAATTCCCTCTTAAGTATCTGGGTCTGGTTTAGAACCCACTTAAATCAATGGGATTACCACCATTCACTTCAAAGTTTTATGGATGGATGAAGTCTGAGAAGAGCATACATTTCTAATGCTCGACCTTGTTTTGCAACATGATACATTATACTAGGGCTGAAATGAGAATGGGAAACCATTATCGCAAGAACATTTGACTTTCTCGCAACTGCGGCAAGATCTGGCGTGTTCTTGCAAGGGTTCTCGAGAATCTCACAAGATATTTGAGATACTGTCACCCGCCACTGCTCCCGCCGTCTCTCAGCAGCCTGGCGGGCGCACTTGCCGGCCGGAAACCCCGCCCCCCGCGGCAAAAAACATACCCCAGCCCCCGAGATGGGCGCGCCTCTGCTCCTAAGAGCCCTGACAGACAAACACCTGGGGCCTGATAGTCCCGGTGCAACAGAGACTCCCTGCAGCGGCGTGGAGCCACGCCCCCCGCTGAGACGTTCAGCGCGCCTCCAGGCATGCACAGGGGGCGGGGCCTCCTCTTTATGAACCAGCAACTCAGAGGGAACAATGCTGGTGAACAGAGCTGCGTGCCTGGAAGGACTGGCCCCCGTGTGCAAGCTAAGTGACTCCTTGAGTGTTGGTTTTGTGGCGTGATTCCTCCTTGTTCAGTTCCCCATTGTTCCTCTCCCCGTTCCCCATTGTGTTCAGATATCCTATTGAGATTGTGATTGAGTGAAGACTTCCCTACTGCTGACCCTAAGGAAGCTTGTGTGGGTTGGGTGAGCCTGCGGGCAGTGTGTACCTCCCTGCCCCTCCTGGGTCCTCCGCTCCCCTTTTCCCCCTGGTGTGTGGAAGTCCCTTTTCCCTATCCCCCTCCCGTGGGGCCCCCCTCCTATCGTCCTCTGCACCATCCCCCACTGGTCTTCCAGCCCTGCTTCCCCCAGTGTACGCTTGTAGGTGTGTGTGGCTCCTCCTCCCCTTGCGCTCTGAGCCCTATGATGATAGGGGCCTAACTTCCTGGTGCTTCTGCACGTGGAAGGGCCCACACACTATCCTGACGGGCATTTTTCCCACCATTTCGATATTCAGAGCCTGCCCATGTGCTTCTGGTTCCTGCAGTGATTCTCCTATTGCACTTTCCTTCCTCTTTCTCCCCCTCCCACTGACAGATTCACCAGTCACCTATCTGTTACATCCCTGCTTTTTCCCAATGGATGTAACTCAGGAAATAGGGAACTTGGTGCAAGACGTGCAGTCGCTTGCCATGCAGATTAAAGACCTGCAAGAGCAGCATGGGGAATTGGCGGCTGCTATAGCCCAGCAGCCAGGGCCGGCTCCCCCTGCCATGGGCCTTCTGGCCCCCCCTGCTCCTCCGGTTGCCCCAGGTCTGGACAAAGGGGCAATAGCACCCCCTGTGGCACCCGGGCCCAGAGGCCCAGTGCCAGTAGTGACTCGAGAACCTCGAGGGCCGCGCATTGAGAAATTCCAGGGAGAACGCAAGGCCTGTCGAGCATTCCTGGCTCTTTGCGACCTCACCTTTACCACCCAGGCCACTACATACCCGATGGATGACTTAAAGGTGGCCTTCGTGATCAGGAATTTAGGGGGTGTAGCATTAGAATGGGCTACGAATTTGCTCACCAGTAAGAGCCCGCTTTTGTCTCACTATGAGAACTTTGTTCACGAGTTTCGATTCCTATTTGACCACCCACATCGTTTAAGAGACGCGGAAACAACCATTCTTTCCCTTCGCCAGGGACGAGCGCCCCTCCTGGAGTACATTACACAATTCCAGCAACTCGCCTTGGAACTACAATGGCCAGACAACGTGCTGAAGGTACACTTTCGGAGGGGCCTTGCAGATGAACTCAAGGACCAGTTGGCCTATACCTCACTCCCAGAGACCTGAGCCGGCCTGGCTACATTAGTTCTACAAATTGACGAGCGGCTCACGGAGCAACGAAGGGAACAGCGCCAAGAGGGAAGGAGCCTACCAGTCCGGCCAGGACCCCTCGTGACTCCAGGCCCTGAGGGAATAGGGCCGAAATTACCAGACCCAGAAGCCATGCAACTGGGAGCTTCCCGAGGCCCCCTTCCGCCAGAGGAACGAGAGCAGCGTCGACGCTCCCGGGCCTGCTTTTACTGCGGAGACCCTGTGCACTTTATTCAGGAGTGCCCCATTTTGCCTCCCTCTCGTTGCTCAGCGGGAAATGGCAAGGGCCGGGATGGATAGGGGACATCACGGCCATGAATAGTAACCCGTCCTCCGGGAATCGCTCCCTGCTCCACCTTCAGGTGTTGGTGACCCTTACCATCGACTCTCGTCATTCCCTTGTAACCTGGGCGCTTATTGACTCCGGAGCCTCCAAGAATTTTATTGACGCCGCCCTGATCCGAACGTTCAAGATTCCGATTCAACCCAAGGGATACCCTGAATCTATTAGCACCATCGATGGGTCTCCTTTAGTCTCTGGACCTGTGACGCATGAGACTACCCCATTACCTTGCGTGGCAGGTCAACACTATGAAACCTTGACCTTCGACGTCGTCTGCACCCCCCTTTTTCATGTGGTTCTGGGCCTTCCTTGGCTCTTGTTGCATGAGCCTCACATTCGCTGGGGTCCACGACAGCTTCTATTTACCTCGACTTACTGCCAGCAACACTGTTTACTCCCTCCACCACCCCCTTGACCGAGGAACTCCTGTAATGGAGCCTGCAATACTGCACCCCTAGTGCTACCTGCAGAGTACATGGACTTCGCGGATGTATTTAGTAAAACTCAGGCAGCGGACCTCCCGCCACACCGCTCCTACGATTGCCCTATAGATTTGCTCCCTGGCACGGAGCCCCCGTTCGGGCACATTTATGCCCTTTCTGCCCCAGAGCTAACTGAACTGTGTACGTATTTGGACAAAGCTCTTCAAAATGGATTTATACGGCATTCTACGTCCCCTGCAAGAGCCCCTATTTTCTTTGTGGCCAAGAAAGCTGGTGGATTAAGACCCTGTATCGACTATCGGGGGCTCAACAGTGTCACAATAAAGAACCGCTACCCTTTACCCCTTATTCCCAAGCTCCTGAACCGGCTCCAAAGGGGCCTGGCTCTTTACCAAATTGGACCTCCGGGGAGCCTACAACTTGCTGCGGGTACGTCGCGGAGATGAATGGAAGACGGCCTTCTGCACACGTTATGGGCACTTTGAATACTTGGTCATGCCTTTTGGACTTGCTAATGCTCCGGCCGCCTTCCAACACCTCATTAATGACATCTTTCGGGACATCCTCGATACCTTTGTGATCGCCTATTTAGATGACATTTTAATTTACTCATCCTCTTTGGCTCAACATGTACAACATGTACGGGTAGTATTGCAACGTCTATGTAAACACAAGCTATATTGTAAGCATGAAAAGTGCGCATTTCATTGCACCACTGTGGACTTTTTGGGTTTTGTTGTAAGCCCCGAAGGACTCCAAATGGACCCCAAGAAGGTGCAAGCCATCCAACATTGGCCCAGCCCCAAGACAGCAAAGGCCCTTCAGCGATTTCTCGGCAGTGTAAATTATTATAGGCAGTATGTTCCTCGCTATGCGGAAGTTACAACCCCGCTCACCCAGCTCTTGAAGAAAAACCACCCCTACACTTGGGGACCGGAACAAGAGTACAGTTTCCAGTTCTTAAAGAAGGCCTTTATGCAAGCCCCCCTGCTCCAACACCCCGACTTCCACCAACCATTTTTTGTGGAAGCAGATGCCTCTAGTGTGGCCATCGGAGCGGTCCTCCTCCAACAAACCCTCGAGGAGAAGCCTCTCCCCTGTGCTTATTATTCGCGACAATTGTCGCCTGCAGAGAAGAACTACACCATTTTTGATAGAGAACTCCTTGCCATTAAGACAGCCTTTGAGGCCTGGCGGCATTACCTGGAGGGGGCGCAGCACCCCATCACGGTGACGACGGACCACAAAAACCTGACCTTCCTACAAACAGCGCAAATCTCCAACCCTCGTCATGCTCGATGGGCATTATTTTTTGCCCGCTTTGATTTTGTAATACAATACCGCCCAGGAAAGATGAATATACTTGCAGACGCTCTTTCAAGATATCAAGAAGGGAAGGACCATGAGAGACACCTTCACGGCCCCATACTCGATAACAAGGTCTTTGCGACCACTACATCTTCCTTAGACTATCTCTGACAAGCTTCGACACAAGAGCTACCGCCTTTAATAGACCTTACGTATACGAGGGAGGACGGACTCGTTAAGAAGGGCCACCAAATTGTTGTTCCTCCATCGTGTCGCCCCCCTCTACTGTGGTCCCACCATGATGTCCCTCTAGCCGGCCACCCGGGGATAGAGCGAACCTTCGAGCTCCTCCGTCGATCCTTCTGGTGGCCAACAATGGCCACAGATGTACGACAATACGTCAGCGCGTGTGCGACTTGTGCCCGTACGAAGGTCCCCAGACGACTCCCGCAAGGACTGCTCCAACTTACCCCAACGCCCTCCGGGCCCTGGCGAAGAGTAAGTCTTGATTTCATTGTTGAGCTGCCTTCCTCTAGAGGGTATAACACCATCTTTGTAGGCGTTGACCATTTCACGAAGCTGGCTCATTTTTTCGCCTGCAAGGGTCTTCCCACTGCACAACGTACAGCCCTTTTGTTCTTAAGGCACTTCGTGAAACTTCATGGTTGGCCAGCAGAAATTGTCAGCAATAGGGGATCGCAGTTCGTTTCCTGCTTCTGGACCGTGCTCTTCAAGGCCTTGAAGGTGAAGTTGAACCCATCCACTGCGTATTATCCACAAAGAAATGGCCAGGTGGAAAGGGTCAATCAAAATCTTGAGCAGTACTTACGATGTTATATTGACTATTTACAGGACGACTGGTACACGTGGTTACCAATGGCGGAGTTCGCATATAACAATGCAAAGAATGCGTCCCTTGGAAATTCTCCCTTTTACATCACATATGCCTATCATCCACAAATGGCCTCTCCCGATTTCCCTGCAATCTCGGTACCAGCTGCTGGAGCCCTAGTTCAACAGATCCAGCAAACTCATGCACTAGCTAAAACAACCCTGGAGAAGGCCCAACAACGCTATAAGTTATACGCCGATCAACATCAATGCCCCTCTCCTCAATTTCAGCCTGGAGACCTAGTTTGGGTGGACCGCCGACATTACCCCTCTAAGCGCCCGTCACCAAAACTTGACCATAGGTACATGGGACCCTTTCCGGTTCTACGGCAAGTAAACGACGTTGCATATACCCTGCAACTCCCTCCCCGGGTGCGAATCCACCCCACATTTCATGTTTCCCTCCTCAAGCCGGCACTCCCACTTCAAGGGTTGGAGGCCCTTCAGGAGCAACCGAACCCTGAGACCATGGAGTCTGGCCCAAACTATGAAGTCCGAGCCATACTAGATGCGAAGTTACGACATGGGCGGTTACATTATCTCATCAATTGGCAGGGATTCAGCCCGGACGAACGATCCTGGGAACCGGCCTCCAATGTTCATGCACCCCGCCTTCTTCATCTTTTTCACCAGCGCCATCCCAACAAACCTGGTCCCGTCAGACACCCGCAGGGGGGCCTTCGAGGGGGGGGTACTGTCACCTGCCGCAGCTCCCGCCGTCTCTCAGCAGCCTGGCGGGCGCACTTGCCGGCCGGGAATCCCGCCTCCCACGGCAAAAAACATACCCCAGCCCCCGAGACGGGCGCGCCTCCGCTCCTAAGAGCCCCGACAGACAAACACCTGGGGCCTGCTAGTCCCGGTGCAACAGAGACTCCCTGCAGCGGCGTGGAGCCACGCCCCCCGCTGAGACGTTCAGCGCGCCTCCAGGCATGCGCAGGGGGTGGGGCCTCCTCTTTATGAACCAGCAGCTCAGAGGGAACAATGTTGGTGAACAGAGCTGCGTGCCTGGAAGGACTGGCCCCCGTGTGCAAGCTAAGTGACTTCTTGAGTGTTGGTTTTGTGGCGTGACTCCTCCTTGTTCAGTTCCCCATTGTTCCTCTCCCCCTGTTCCCCATTGTGTTCAGATATCCTATTGAGATTGTGATTGAGTGAAGACTTCCCTACTGCTGACCCTAAGGAAGCTTGTGTGGGTTGGGTGTGCCTGCGAGCAGTGTGTACCTCCCTGCCCCTCCTGGGTCCTCCACTCCCCTTTTCCCCCTGGTGTGTGGAAGCCCCTTTTCCCTATCCCCCTCCCGTGGGCCCCCCCTCCTATCGTCCTCTGCACCATCCCACACTGGTCTTCCAGCCCTGCTTCCCCCAGTGTACGCTTGTAGGTGTGTTAGGCTCCTCCTCCCCTTGCGCTCTGAGCCCTATGATGATAGGGGCCTAACTTCCTGGTGCTTCTGAACGTGGAAGGGCCCACACACTATCCTGACGGGCATTTTTCCCACCATTTCGATATTCAGAGCCTCCCCGTGTGCTTCTGGTCCCTGCAGTGATTCTCCTATTGCACTTTCCTTCCCCTTTCTCCCCCTCCCACTGACAGATACCTCAAAAGCTCTGTGCATGCGCAAAATAGTTGCCACAACCATTCTGTGCATGCATCCCCCTCCCTGTGGCCATTAAACTTGATAATGAGGATCATACCACAAGCAAGGTAAGAGTTAACCAAGGTGTCCATCAGGGTTGCGTATTAGCCCCTGTCTTGTTCAATCTGTTAATAAATGATGTGATCCCGCTCCTGGCTCAGTCCCATTTATTCCCTCCTAAAACTGGGTGCTCTTTTATATGCAGATGATCTTGCACTTTTCCCCCAAACACGCATTGGGCTAAACAGGCAACTGAATGAGTTCTCTGATTATTGTGCTAGGAATAAGCTGACCATAAATTTTGATAAATCCAAAGTTATAGTCTTCTCTAAATCACAAAAGATATACAAATGGATGACTGGTGGCTACCTGCTTCAGCAGGTGAGGAGCTTCAAATATTTAGGAATTCATTTCCATGCAAATGGTGCTTGGAAACCCCATTATTTGAAAGTATTAGCATCAGACAGAGGTGTTATGCAGGCCATTCTCAGATATTTTGTAATCAATGGAAGAAGGAGCATAGATCTTGCAGTGAAGGTCTTTGAGAGTAAGGCCAAGGCAGGGTTCCTTTATGGGGCTGAGTTATGGGCCCCCCTTGTTTCTGCTGACCTAAACGTGTTGCAATCTCTTTTCTTACAATATCTCCTACAGGTCCCTAGGGGTACGCCCATGGCTGCCGTTAGGATAGAGCTGGGTCTGAGTACCTGGTAGCGTCAGCTTGGAAACAGACCTTTGTTGTCACTTAGGATTACTCAATTTAGCAGACAAGGATTGGCTAAATTCATGCTAGAGGACAAATATAGGAGTTTGTGGCTAAGGGCCATTGACAAGCAGCTGTCAGAAGTAGGGTTTTCCCAGGCATATTTTGCCAACAAAAATAGCAGGGTGGCAATGGCGGAAATATTTCTAAGGATTGAGGACATATATAGGCAGGTGGATCTGGCCAGGATATGAAGTTCGCCCCATATGCTGGATTTTATAGCTTGGGCCCCAGAGAAAGGGGACATGGCCAAATACTTAGTGTCGCCATCTGCTTTTAGAGAGAAGTACTTGTTTTTGTGCGCTCAATTCAATGTCCTGCCCTCCAAAGTATTGGAGGGCCAGATGTGTGCTCGGCCCTATGAGGATCGGCTGTGCCCTTATGACAGTTTAGCTGTAGAATCAACGGATCATATATTGTTTGATTGTCATTTATATGACAATTTGTGTAAGAATCTCCTCTCTCCTTTTGTGGAGAAATTTCCAGGTTGGACTTCCCATGGACTGCTGCAGCTAGCATTAAAGGACACCTCTACGAAGGTGACTAACGCAGTCGCTAAGTTTCTGGAGTAGGCGTTCAATCTGAGACAGGGGCGGCTGGTGGCTTTTTAGTTTGGAAGGGCATTAAGGCCGTCTGGCCTGCCAGCGGCAAAGCCACTGGCGGGCTGGCGAGCCGGTGGGTGGAGCCAGGGCAATGGTGGGCGGAGCCAGGGCAACAGTAGGCAGAGCCAGGGCACAACCCAGCAGCAAGGAGTTCCCAGGGTGAACATCAGAAGATGGAAGAAAACACAGTAGTCTAAAATGCACTTCAAGCTTAAAATGAATAAC
>QEPC01004190.1:750669-775286 GCA_003113815.1 Sphenodon punctatus | reverse complement strand
CCCAGGGATCGGGTCATACTTACCGGCGGCTGCGGGGACGCCGCGGCCGCTGGTGCTGGGGGGTGGGCTCGCCTCTGAGTCTTTTTTTAAACAAAAATCCAGGCTGGGCAGGGTGGGTGGGGGGTGTCCCCCCTTCCACCCACGCAGCCTGGACTCGGGGAGGGTTTGTTTTTTTTAACTTTTTTGGTGGGGCTTTAAGTTTTACATTGCAGCCATTTTTAAATGGCTGCAATGTAAAAAAACCCGGTACCCGGAATCCGGTACCCAGACCGGATTTACCGGGTCGAATCCGATAATGCCGGTACGCCCGGTACCGGCATTATCGGATACCGGATTTACCGGTTTTTCCGCCCCTAGTGAACGCAGAGAACCTGCGGGAGTACCGATACGCAAAGCACATCTGTGCTGCCCTGGCCAGGCGGATCAGCTGGGAGGCCGAGGCGTGAGGTGCACACCCCTGTCTCCACCACCCTGGGGTTCCTACCAGTGCCCTGGGTGCGCCCCTGTATGGCCACCCGCTCGCCCACAGCCCCGGGCCCATGAACTGACCCAAGGAAGCAATAGTGGTGCCCAAATCTTTATTTCCACACTCAGTTACATGTGTCCCAACCACCACCACCACCCACTTCCCTGTGCCATGCTCCACCCCTCAGATCACTCTCCTCCTTCCCCCCCTTCCCTCCCCATCCCCCATGTCTCTGGAGCTTCCCCCTCGACCAGCCTGTGGGCACCGTGGAGCTCTGGGAGCTCCCCTTCCCCCCGCTGTCCGTGTCCCCAACTGTGTTCTGGGAGGCCTCGGTGTCCTGAGGGGCAGGTGGTGGTGGGAGAGCGGCAGGGCCCAGGTCCGGATGGGCCCCCCTGGGCAGCTGCTCCCTCCAGAGGCCTACAGGGACTGGGAGGTGGATGCACAGGCCCAGCAAGCATGTCGACAGCTGGGGAGGTGGGGGCGGTGGTGGGGGAACCGACGGGCCTGGCATCAGGGCCTGGATGGTCAGGGTGCCCGGCGGGGTGGCTGCCATCATGTAGGCACTCGTGGTGCCAGCGTGCGGGAGCAGGGAGATGCCGATGTCGTGTGAGCAGTCCATCTTAGCTGAATGCTCCCGCACCATCCTGTCGATGGCCTGCTCCTGCTGCCCAAACGCCTCTACTTGCCTTCTATGCTCCTGGCGCTCCTGCCGTCGCTCCAGCCGCACCTCTACCTGGAGTTTCCGGTTCCTTGCTTCCGCTTGTTTCAGGGAGCGTTCCGTGACTGCCTCCATCCGATCGATGGCCGCGATCATCTGCTCGCCCTGCTCGATGGTAGAGCAGACAATGCCCTCCGCCTGCTCCTCCCTCTGGCGCTGTACCCATGCCCAGTGCTCTCTCATCTGTTGCGCCGGGGGCATGGGCCCAGCTTGCTGGGGCCCCTCGGGCAGCCCTTTTGGGTACACAATAGGTGCTGGTTAGGTGCCCCGGCCGGCCACCCCCTGTCCCGTGGCATGGCTGCGGGGTCTCGGGCCCCACCCCCTCATCGTATTGGTGGCTGGTGCCCTCCCCCAGCGCCCTTTTCCCCACCCCATTGGCGGTGTGCCTCACTGGGAACCGCTGGCTGCTCCCGTGGCTGCTCTCCACCGTCCTCGTCACCCGTATGTCACCGGTGCTGGGGCATGCCATGCCCTGTGGGGATATTGGAGGGGTTGCATGGGGGTGGGCTGTCCTTGTCCCCCAGAGGCCCCCAGGGCCCCCTTCCTGTGTTCTGGGGTGTCCGGGGTAGCTGGGGGCAGCCCTGTGCCCAGTGTGTCCCCCTCCCCCCCTCGACCCTTCCCCACCGGTCTGGCTCCCCTCCCACCCACATGCTTACACTCGATGTCCATCTTGGAGCCCTCTGAGGCCAGTCCCTCGGTGTTGCTGGGGTCCCCCTGTGTCCACTGGCTGAGGGTGACCAGTGTGCCGGCCTCAGAGTCTCCTGGTCCAGACAGGGGGTGGGGGCTGCTGTGGATGGTGCTTGTGGGGGGCCTGCAAGTCCCAAAGGTCCCTGGGCTTTCCTCCTGGGGGCCAGGGGCCCTGGAGCCGGTGTCCTCACTGGGGGCGGCAAGAGGAGGGGGTACCTCGGCCTGTTTCCTGCCCTGGACCACGGCACTCCCCACGAGGAGCGGAGCAATGATGGAGTATGCTTCACTTCATGTGGAGTATGCGGTCCAGGGCGTCAAAGTAGGGGGCAGTCCGGGCTCCGTGTCCAGACCTCCGGTTGTTGTCACGGATGGCCTTATACCCACTCTTTAGTTCCTTCGCCTTTGAGCGGCACTGGGCCACGGTCCTGTGATGCCCCACCGCCTCCGTGTCCCACATGATCTCCCAGAAGACGTGTTAATTCCGCTGATTGAATGCGAGCTCCAGTTGATGCTCCAGGGTCCCCCAGATGTGGATGAAGTCCTGCATTTCCCTGTGCCCCCATTGCCCCCCTCAATGGTAGGGTCTTCTCCCATGAGGGCCCTCCGGGTCCCCCTCCTCCTCCACCTGGCCAGCACCTGTCTCCTCCGGGGGCTCAGGCTCCTGGGCCCGCTTCTGTGTCTGTGGGTCATGTTGGTTTGGCCCGCTTCCGTGTCTGTGGGTGGTTAGGTGTTGGTTTGCCCATCCCGTGGCCCCACCGCTTCCCCCCTCCTGCTGCCTGGGCCGCCCCCTTTGGTGCCCCTGTGCCGCCAGGTCCCCCCCCCTTCGCTCCCCTTACCCGTTTCCAGGGTGCCTCATCCCCCGGTCTGGTTGCCGTCTCTGGGGCTATCTGTCCCGGCTGCTGCTGCCCCTCCACCACCTGCAGGTGCAGCACTACCCCCTCCTCCACCTGCGCCTCCACCACCTCCTCCTCCCTTGCTCTCTCACCCTCCGCTCTCCTCTTCCTTCCACTTCACTCCATCCCACCATGTCCCCCTGCTGCTGTGTGCCTTTTAAATCTCCCTCCCCAGCCTGTGTTGTTGCTGGTTACCTGGCAGCGACGCTGTGTGCTTTGTCCCCGGCTGGGAATCATTTTGGTTGATTCCGGCCAGTGGTTGCCATTCAGACATTACTTTTTATTGTTTCCCATTGAGAATCACATTGACCACGCTTTCGGAGATGGTCCGGGCTGGAGCTCCGGAAGCATGGTTGATTTTGCCCCTGGTGGGAATTGACTGTGGTGAACATCTGGTGCCCGTGAAAGAGACATTCAGGGCGCTTTGGCCCCACCACAGGATTGAGTGTGGTTGACTGTGGTTCTCGTAACATCTGAAAATACCCATAGGTGGAGGATAAAGGGGAAACACCTAAGGTGAAGTGAAATCACATAAAAAAGGATCTGGGAACGTAGAATCTACATATGACAGGGTCTAAGAGTGGCAGAGAGGGAAACACAGAGTTAGGAATAATAATATAGAATATGAAGGAACTATGTATATAAGGAGGCAGGAAAAGTGGGGCTAGATGAGGTGACTGGTGGGGGGTTAATAGCTTGCTTATTTCCACCAACAGCAGTTGGTCCAATAAAAGGTATCATTTGAACCACTTTACTTCCCTCTCTGTCACTTGGGACCAACATGGCAACCACACAATCTTTCTGGATCACAGAAGGATATTAATTGTTAAACAATTCTTGCTACTAATTATTGATTATGGAAATAAAATACATCTTATTGCCTCACCTTCTCTGCTCCAAATACTATAGAGAGATAGCAGGAGTGGGGCTCTGGGTGGAAAGTAACAAAAATGTACATTTTACTACAATCTCTCGTTCTCAGCAACTTCTATGAAATGACTAATTACTTTTTCAATCTACTTTTTAAAAAACACACAAATTAGAGAAACAAAAAACCTACAGTTTTACAAACTTAGTTAAGGCAGATTCATACCAAGCAAACTTTAACAAACCTAGAAATTGTGTGTTAAGGCTCCCACCTTAACTTCCACACCATGTAAGCAATAAAGATGTTGTATGGCTTCGCATACTGTGCTTGTTTACAACTTAGGATCCATGCACCCACACTTTGCCTTGGTCTTTCAGCTCCAATCCTCTTCCTTTGCAGGTTGGGGGCAACACTAAAGCTGAGCAGAATGCTATGTAAGTGTTTAATAAGAATGTGGGTACACTAAATGCATGGAAAGGCCAATGGAAGGAATGGAGGAAACATTAATCCTAATTTGGAATTAAATTATATCTCATTAAGTGTTTCTGAAATAATACAAGGGAGATGCATCTTTGGGAGTGTGTGGGGGGAGATGATGTGGAATAACAAAGGCAGCAGGGAGAGAAGATGGAATGACAGGGAGGAGGATATAAGGATGAAGTACAGGAGAAAAGAACTTGGTAGAATAATAGGAGGAATGACATAAGAAATTAGTAGAATTTTGATATTGTTGGTGATGTAAATGATTGGGAGGAGTGATAGAGTATGGGAAACACTACCATGGTTCTATTAAGCACCATAGGTATTTCCTAGTTGTTCTACTCTGTATTGCCCCGTGTTTTTCAACTTCTCTTCTGGGTAGTGTTTTTTTTTGGGGGGGAGGGGTTGTCATCTCACACAATGTGTCACATTCTGTATTAGAGATGATCTTCATTATATTGGTCAGGAGTCTTGTAATTTTTTGGGAGGTGATTGAAGTTTATTGGGTAGTCCAGATGTCTGGGTTGTGTGTCATCGGGTTGGAAGGTAGTAGATTTTAAACTGGGGGTGCGCTGGGGGGGTGGAAGCTGAAGTCCAAATTTTTCTATCTTCTAACACTGAAGTGGTGCTTACTGGGCCACAGTCAGTGGGGGGCAACTAAGTAGTGAGTTAGAGTAGGTGTGGATCTGAAATAAAAGGAATTTAAATGTAAGGACATAACAGGGAAAGGGATGTTGGAGATGAAATATTGATGAGGAGATTTAGATGACCTGAGAGAGGTTAACAGGGTCCTGGTTGTGTGTGCGCATGTGTGTGGCAAGGGGGATATCTGGAAGGCATGGGTGGGCTAGTATCCCCAAACCCCAGAGGGGTAAAGTGGACTAAGAGATTCCCATGGTGGTAGGGTGGAGACGGATGAGTTGGCTACCAATGCGACAATAAAGGAGGAAATGTGTCGGTGGAGAAGGCCAGCAGGTTTACCCCAGGGTGGAGGTGATGGAGCCGGCCCTGCAATGGTGATGAATAGAGAGGATACTCTGGGTGGAGGTGGCTCCCCAGACCATATGTAAAAGGACCCCTGAAGTAGGACTCAGGCTGCCCTTAGTAGACAAAGGGTGTAGGGAGCAGAGCAGGTACCCTAAAGTTAACACAAGGGTGTCAAGGACAAAATAGGCTATAGGGTAGGTGGTGGAGTCAGCAGCCTAAAAGAGAATCATGGGTACAAGGTGGGCGGAAGAGCTGGTACCCTAAAAGAACCCCTACTGTACACCATGTGTTATGGAGAACGTAACTTATATGGATGTGCATAGGAGAGATGGAAGCCAGAGGAATGGGTCAACTGTAAGGGGATGAGGAGGCTGGAGTAGGCAGAACACGAGGGTAGGGGGCCTGGTAACTGTCCAAGTGGAAAGATGCGGCTGCAGGATGTAGGCAGATGAGCTGGCAGCCTAGACAAGTGAAGGGATTCTCGACAGCACTAGAGGGTATGGGGCCTGGTGGCTGTCTGGGGCAGCAGTGAATGGGGGTCTAGGGTTGAGCAGGCTTCCCAGATACATACCAGGGTAGAGTGAAGGCGATGGAGCCGGCCCTGGGTAGAAAGAAAAGAATCCTGCATGGAGCGAGGCTCCCCGGGATCAACTAAAAGAAAGATTGGGAAAATGGACAGAACCCAAGTGACAGGGTGAAGGTGACAGAGCCTGTCATCATGGGGTACAAGCAGAGAAGGCTGCAGGGTGTAGGCAGAGGAACTGGCAAATTAGACCTGTGGAGAGAACACGGCTGCAGGGTGAAGGCAATTGAGCCGGTAGCCGAAAAAGAAGATTGAATAGTAAAAAAGGACTTTGTTAAATGTGAACTGTACAGTGATGGACTGTGAATTGAGAAAATTGGAAATGAACACTGAGACTGTGTAGCACTGCACCCTGCTTTGGAGTGATGTAAAAGCCAGATCTCTCTTTAATAGACCTGTCTCTGAAACGAGGGAGAGGTGTGGCAGGGTGCAGCTGGGGAGTGACGCTGGTCTTTTAAGATGATGCTGCCACCAGCTAGGGCACTACACTAGCAGGGCTGCAGGCGCTACACCTGCAAAAAGATGGTGCCTAGGTGGAAGGCAGCTGGAGCAGGGCATGGCTGAGTCAGTCCTGGAGTTGCCCACCAGAGATTAAGTCCCTGGGCATACTCCCTGAGGAGTGAAAGGTTTATGAGGAACTAAGCATGCTTGGAAGAAGCCAGGGTCGTGGTTGTGACAAAGTCCCCTGGCAATGCATACTCAATAAGAGTGGGAGGATCTGAGCATGCTTAAGGCTCTATAAAAGTCAGAAAGGCCGGTTGCCTGGGCAAAGCTAGAGGAGAAGGATCTTCTCAGAGAATTCTGCCTAAGTCAGGAGTTGGGAAGGCCTGGGGAGGCTCAGAAGGTGTGGTGTCTGAGCCAAAGAGTTCTGCAGAGAGACAGAAGGAAGAGGCCTGGCTCTACTAAAGGTAAAGATGGTTGGAGCTGTAGGGTGTGTAGGCAGATGAGCCAGCAGCCCAGACAGGTGTGTTACCAGTACTGACTACTAAAAGGAATTGTACATGGTAGAGACTTTGTACCTGAAAAGAAACTGATACTGGAATTATGGAGAAGTAAAGAGAGACTGAATTAATTCCCAAGCAAGTGGCTGTGTGCTAAATTCCCTTGAAGAGTGTGACTGTGTGAGGCTGGTCCTGCAAGAACCTGCCCTGTGTGAACTGCACCTGGTTATACCATCCCTCTGATTAGAAGCAATAAAAGTACAAGAACTTCCCCATGCAGTAACAAATCTAGGTTTAACTTATCCATGAAAATCATCAAAACCATGCAACATGCCACCTTAAATCTAGGAACTCCTTGTGGTTAGCAGCTGAAGTTCTCAACGGTTTGCATCTGTAGCTTCACCAAAACGTGTCAGGTTCCTTGAGACTCAAACCCAGGTCTCCTGGCTCCAGAGACACTGGCCTTCCCCAGGGGGCCATCCAGGGAAACATTGCCTAAATTCAATCCTACAGCACTTGAGACTGACCAATTTGCCCACCAGTTCCAGTTAGACAAGCATGACCACTGCTTTGATTGGCTGGAGCTACTTTTATACTTCCTAGTTCCTGTGACCTTGCCCTGGACGTCTGTCTTCCTTGCCTTCCATGCCTGCTACAAGCCTTGCCTGCCTTCTAGCCTCACCCACATTCCAGCTCTGCTCCAATCCTTGCCCACCTTCCAGGTTTCATCCCATCACCTCTAGATGGACTTCCTGACCCTTGGCTTCCTGGGCTTGTCTTTTGGCACCTGCCCCTGGACTGCTCCCTTAAAGTGATTACATTGAATTATACCATTTTTAATATTGCAATGTGAAAAACAAGTAATTTATACTGTCAGAGAAGATTTCTTCATGCAGATCTTCTACCTAAATATGTTGGAGTTTTGGCCAATAAATTACAGTGTGAATCAAGGTCTTTCCCCAAGTCCATAATCCCAGACCAACAAGGCAAGATAACCAAACAATCCTTTCCTTGCTGGCTTCACAACCTCATCTTTTAGCAGGATAAAACTGCTCCTTGCTAGTCTCCTCTCCAGCAGCCATGGTTACCCAGCCTCCAACAGCAGCTCCTGGCTCCTTTACACAGGGCCCAGCTCCTGCTTCTCTAGCAGTTACAGTCTTTCTGCAGCTTCTCAGCAGCTTTAGTAGCCTCTAGTTCTAACCTCTCAGCTCACTCTGCAGTGCCCAGCAGCTCATGATCGCACACAGCTGCCCTGGCTCAACAGCAGCCTTCTCCAAGCTCCCAAGCTCTGGCTTCTGGCTTTGTGGTCTGACTTCTGCCACACCTTTGCCCAGCTGCCCTTGTTAGTGGCCATTCTGGCTCTGGGCTGGGCACCATCCACGGCATGCTGCCCTACTACACATGCCTTCAGTGGTCTCTTTGGAATGTCAGTGCATCACTAGGAGAAAAAGTACTCTGTTGAGCTCTAGATTTGGAATATTGTTCTGCTGCTAAGCATGTAGTGGAAATGGGTTTGTGTATGTGTACTCTCAGAAGCCAACAAAGCAAACGGCACAAAATATGCAAGAGGATTTAAAATGTAACTACTATAGAAGTTTCCTTTTAGTGAACCCCGCAGTAAATGTTTGAAGGAAAAATTCCTCTTGTTCTACATTTCATGAATGTATTTTAGTATCAACTTCACATCTGCATGGACATTATTCTGCACTCCTGCTCATACATTCCTTTCATAACCATCATTTATAACACACACTGCAACTTCACTAACCAACGTGACCTGATTTACTTGCAACTCAATAGGCATAGAGGATCTAGTTAACCAAATGAGAATCAATTTTACACTAGACTAGAATAAAATGTTACTTTCAATGTGCTGGGGAAAGGGTAAAAAAACAAGAATTTTTTTTGGCAGGGAACTCCAACAGACTCCATTCTAAAATTCTGGACTCTATTTGACAGCTGACCAGAAAGAACCAAATTACCTAAGAGACATATAGGCCTTGATACCAGGTTAAATTGAAGAAGTATGTGGCCCAAGTTAGAATAGAGTACAGTTTTATAAAACCCTTCTCATATTCAAATTGTGTAACAATGTACTTAGTTTAATACTGGTAATGTAGTGACTTTGGACTTAGTTCAGTAGAGCTAAGGGCGTTTTTAGACGAGCATCAAATATCGCGGATTAGTGATTATCGCGCACTGAAACCGTTCTGATTTTAATCCAGATTTACTGTTGTTTAGACATGTGTGTTATCGCAGATTTAGAATTAATCAACATTAAAGTAAATTGCTCTTAATGTTTTCATGTGCAGAAATGCAGATTAAAGGACTATTTAAATCTGCATTAACTGTTTAAACATTAAAAACACATTTTAATCCGCAAGTTTATGAAACGGATTTTACATCTTGAAAATTCCACTTTAAATGTGCATTAGATTTCTCTAATCTGCATTAGTTGTCTCGTCTAAAAACACCCTAAGTGAAAAGGAATTTAATTTAGTAGCTTTTTATAAGGACATCAGGCTTGATGCTGTCAGTGATGTAATCCAGATAACAGTGTAATTCCATTCATTCCTATAAGTATTCCTCTGAATTAATACTGGAAAGCATTACGCTAAGTGATGGTGCAAAACCAATTCCAATTAAGTCCTAACTGATACATTCTTCTAACATTTTATTTCTAATTCAGAAAATGTCAATATACAGCCATTCTCCAGGATGTATAGTCAAAGGAACCACAAACAAAGGTCACTTTGGTCACAAATATTCCCATTGCTCCCCCCCCCCCTTGTCTTTTAATGTGTATGAACTTTCTTTTATTTTTTTAAAAAAATTTAAAACTTTGACTCTTAGTGTTGTCTTTCATTCTCTGTATTTCAGATTTCAGTTTAAGCTCTGAAAAAGCTACTACATAATTGTATTCTCACTGAAAAATATTTGTACCTGCTTTGATTTCAAGTATGTCCAGAATTAAGGACCTGAGTCATTGCACATTGGGAGTAAGGGGGAACGAAAAACTTCCATTGTCTTTCAAGTTTATTGACCTGAAGAACAAATTAACTGTGTCCCAAGGATGATATAAAAAGACCGAATCTTTTAATAATCACTTTAATTATTAATAGATTGTAAGACCAGAAATGACCATTATTATGATCTACTCATGTGTACAGGACATGGAATTTCACAGAGTGTTTTCTGTATCTCTCACACATAACCATTTGGTAAATAAAGCTTATGATGGATTCTGTAAACTTAAATCTTATCTGTTAAGATACTTTTGGCTTTTAAAAGTCTTTACCTTCATATATGCAAATATCAAAAACTGGCACCTCTCCATACTCTCTAGACAGTCATGGCACAACTTTAAAAAGATCATTAAAAATACCCTCAATGCAACAGTAAAAAACTTAATACAATCCACTACCAGTAAGCCAGGCAGCTTTAAAATAATTGTTCATAATATTTATCACCCTCTAGTTGTGCTATTCCAGTCCAACCATCCATTTGAATTGAGGCATCCTTCATCATCCATACAAATCAGTTCCTCTCTTTGATCTCCATGGTAAATTTAAGGGCTGAATAAATGTTCTTTGAAATACACAGCATGGCACAGCTGCTTACTGTTACATGGAAGACAGTATGTCATTAAAATAGAAACTCAATTAATATAGTGGAACATCCCCCTAAATCATAACTCAGCTTTGAAGTTGCACCATTTTCAATGATAACTCTAGTTTACAGTCAGCTAGTTTTCTTCAAGTGCAACAATATTCAGCCTTTGGCTGAGGTCAGAATTAATAAAGTACGCCTTTCATCAAAACACCGAGAGCTACTAGCAATGCACTTTACTGTGATACTTGAAATGCCAATATACTGCAAACACCCAGCAGAGGGGCATCCTACCATGTTAATCACATCAAGACTGCTGTTTTCATCACTTAGCTGAAGTTATTTTTTATAAATGTACAAGAAACTATTTTAAAATAATGATCTTAAAAAATTAATAACGTTAATTTAGCTACAAATTATATTTTACCATCTAAGGTATTGGAAACATAGTTATTAGGAAATTGTACCTTTGTTCCTACCAACACAAAATAAAACCTTTGAAATTCAGCTTAATTCACGTTGGCCCATCCCTTTTCCACAGCCTTCCACCACTATGTGGTTTTGGCCAGTACTGAAAGTACAGAAACACTGTAATACAGGGTGATTTCAGACGTGACGGGGTGGCAGTCACCCCGTCACGGAATCGTCCTATTGATTCCCCTCTGGGAACAATACCGGCACGTCAACAGATGTGCCGGCTGATCCCGGCGGGGAATTTGGGGAGGGGGCGGGGCTGCGCGGTGCTACGTGCAGCCGCACAGCCCTGCCCCCCCACGCTCCCCCAGCTGCCCACCCTCCTGGAGATGGGCGGGCACAGCAGCCAATGCGGCCGCAGCACCCGCTCCCCGGGAGATTGACCACGGCCTGGAATCAGCGGCGAGCACGGCTGCCAATTCCGGGCCGTGGTCAGGGAACAGACATGACGTTGACATGCTCAACCACAGTGAATTCCACTGTGGTTGAGCGTGTTAACGGGTATTTTCAGACGTTACGAGATCACAGTGAACCACGGTGAATATGCAACTGTGGTCAATGTGGCTCGCACGTCTGTTTGGCGGCCGCCAGATGTTCACCACGGTCAATACCCGCATGGGGTCAATTTGAACCATGCTTCCCGGGCTAGCCGGGGGAATGTCCCGGGAAGCGTGGTCAAAAAGATCCCCAGCGGGGACCAAAAAAAAGTAACGTCTGGCCAGTTGCCACGGCCCATCCGGCCCGACACGGCAGCCGCACTGGCCCCACCGCCCGCCCGTCTCCCCGGAGGGCGGGCGGCGGGAGCGTGGAGGGGGCGGGGCCGTGCGGCTGCACGTTGCGCCGCGCGGACCCGCCCCCTCCCAGATTCCCCGCCGGGATCCCCCCGGCACGTCTGATATGGCGTGACGGGGTGACCCCGGCGGGGAATTAAAGGGTTGTTTTCGGTACGGGGCCAAGCGGCCCCGTAACATCTGAAAACACCCAACGTCACGTCTGTTGGGGGGAAAGTGATTCCTGCCGGTGTTCACCCCCGGCGGGAATCACTTTGACCACGCTTTCGGAGATGATCCCCGGACCATCCTTGAAAGCGTGGTTATTTTGATTCCCGCCAGTGGTTCACTGTGGTGAACATCTGGTGGGATTCAAACAGCGTTACGGGATCATTCACCACTACTGTCGATTGACTGTGGTTGAGCATGGTTTCATAACATCTGAAAATACCCACAGACTATGTGTGACTATTCTTGAGATAGTTCCAATACTACCAAAAGCAGGAAGCATCTAATGTCTGATCTCATTACATTTTCCAACTCAAATGCCAGATTAAGATATCAGAACTGATATCAGAACTGCATAAAACTGGATAAACCCACAAACTGAATAAACATAGATTTGGGGCTGGTAAACCAAGGGGGTGTAAAAGCATCCACGCTAATTTTCATCATCAGATTACAGTGGATAGTTAATAGAACTTACTAGTGTATCTCAGTAGAGCTATGCTTCTTTACAGCAGATTTCTTTACACCAAATAATTTGGACTATTAATTTCATTCTATCCTCTTTGGGTATTTAACCCTGTAATATTAATCTTCATTTCATATGAAAGAAATATCCAGCCACATGCATACAGGAGACTTCCAAATAGTTTTCTTTTCTCTCTCTCTCCCCACCCCACCCCCCTCCAAACTTCCCACATCAGTTCCACTCTTCCCTGGCTCTAACTCAGGGGAGTTCCCTTCTCCCACATTTCCTAATCAATCCACTTGGTCAACATCCGCCACTCCCCTGCCAGGGCCAACCCTGTATTCCTCCCTACCAATCATTCCTACCCAGCCCCATACTATCCACTTTCACTCAAAGGGGAATCCCCATCTCCACTTAAACACCCTTCTAGACACATACCTTTCTCCCCATCACAGAGTCTGTAGCTGTCCTCAACTCCCACCCACCCATTTATCCCCACAATACAAATAAGAAGCCCTAGGTAAAACATCTTACAAAGATTCTAAAAATCCCCTACCCCCCACTGTCAGGGGCTCCAGATGTGGGGTGTCCGGGACATAGGCAGATAAAGGGGAACCCTTCAGCTGTTCTCCCAGGTCTCAGGGAACAAACCCACTCATGGATGTATGATCTCGGAGAATACAGCTCATCATTGGGGTTCATAGGGAAAACACCCAAAGAGTACAGGGAACCAGGAAACAATGGAACAAGGGAACTAGGAAGCCAGATGTCAGGGGGCATGAAATCATGGAACAGAGTGCTAGGACCATAGGCAAAGGGGCCAAAACAAGAGGAAAGGCAGGGGGCTAAGGGATAGAGCAAGGGGGCTAGGCAACAAGGACAGGAAGGAGTGGAGTTGAAAGGAGACAGCAGCAGGGAAGAAGTTGGAGCAGAAGTGCAAGGGAGCAGGGAAGGAAATAAGAGGTGGCGCTGCTCTGCCCAACTTCCTGCTGGTACCAGTTGGGAGGTGTACAGGGGAAACACCTGGGAAGGGCATGGTTCAACCACGGGCTGGAGAAACACTGGAAGAACCACAGAGAAGACGAATAGGGCTAAAGTCAGGCCTAGGGAGTGGTGCCAGAGGCTGAGGTAGCCTCCCAGAACCCTGGGGACCAGAGGTTCAAGACCCATGGGACCTTACACCCACCATTCAAATACAACACAAACTCAAACACCAAAATCTAAGAAGTGCTGAAGCATAATGGTCTACTACCAGCCACCTAATGGCCAGTGTCTGCGCCTTCGGAGGCACTTGATATAGGTTACAGGGAGTGATATAGGCTGTTTGATGTCCTTGCTTCTGGCACAATTTGTGCCAAAGTTCAATTTAGAAATCTTTACTTGGCAGAATGTGCTTATCTATGGTTTGTGCTTACTAAAATAATTGAAGCTAACTGAGTAGAGCTGTTATCTGCAACTTAAACTTTGCACGTGCTACAACAGGAAAGTCACAGATAAGAAAGTGTATCTAGATGTCAATATGAATCCACATTCAAAATGGTCATGGAATAGCAATATACTGCAGCTCTAAGCCCATGGCATGAATGTTTGTTTGATGGGCCAAGAGAAACTGCAAAAGGCACCCAGTACCCAGAAAAATCAAAGAAGCCTGAAGTCATCATCATTGCTCTGCTTACCAGGAAACAACTGAACTGTGGGTGCTTTCCCACAACATTGAATTATGCACATTTTTATTTTATCCAAAAATTTCAGTAAGTTGGGAATGCCTTCATCTACATATTTTCTATCCAATGTGCATGTTTGAAAAGCGCATTACAGGGTGCCCCAAACTGTCTTGAATAAGGACAGTTTTTTTATTATGCGCATAGATCGATTGTGTGAATGCTGCATTGAAGCCACATTTATATAATGCACATATTTTCAACGTGGGAATGCAGCACAAAAAGGAATGCACAGGAATCCTCTGTTAATCCTCCAGGATAACCGAAGTCCACAGAGAAATTGAATGCTGTTCCAGGTACGGCAAATGAGGGAGAGAAAGAACCTCCAGAGTGGTGGGAGCAACAGCTTTCAGAGGAGGGGAGAAAGGTCATTTCTGGTTTCCTTCCTGTAATGCTGAGTATGCAGATAAAAGTAAGATAAATATGCACATCAAACTGAATGTAGGAATGCTTATAATGCACAATTTTACAATGTGCATTAAGTTCAAAGGCAGAGAAAAGGAGAATGTGTGAATGGGGAATAGCAAATTGTAATGTACATCTTAAACAACCAGATTAAAACAATGCAGACTTTTTTATAAGGTGAGAAAGCACCCTATCAGATCTGAATGATCAAATCTGGATCATTTGTTAAATAAAGTTATTATCTTGTGTTTCCAAGCAAGCATATCTACTTCCTTATTAGCAGCATGCCCTAAAACAAAGTGATCATTCATGTTACTTCAAGGACACTTTGGCTTAGTTTAAAAACAAATGTTAGGTCATTGGTTACAACCTCTTTAAAAACTGTCCTTTGGTACTAATGCCCAATTATTCTGAAAGAAGTAGTAAGAATTGTTAAGTTTCTTCTTTATCACTACACTGATTAATTTTGTGTATAGATGTTTTACTTGCTTGATTACAAGCCCAAGATTACTCCCAAGAACACAAAAGAGCACAGCAATTAAAGTATAATGACAAGTATGGTCATTAGGGAAAATTCCTTTGCTGACAATTGTTTTCACCAAAAGCTTACATCAACATTATGAAACATTTGTGACCACTTATGCTTTAGTTGGACATATGAAAAATTAATGGTTTCAACACAAAGAGCCAGCAGTAGGACTCCACACGCAAAGGCACTAATGTTTTGATCCCAGTAGTACTTAGATGAGGAGAACTGGAACTACAGTACCGCCAGCTAATCTCATAGTGCAACAAATGAACAAATCCCAAGTGTCGGAAAGGATTTCTTTTCAGATTCATTATTCATGACATTTCCCTCTTTAAATTATTTATTTTTTAAAAGTTATTAATTTAGCCTTTTTAACCATTATGTTCTTTCACTTTCTAGTGCTTGCCAGCAGCAATACCAATTGAGCTATGGAATGTTTTCTCAATCAAAATCTTTTCACTGCAGTGCATCCTAATATGTCTTGCTATCCTTCCCCCTTTTCTACTTGCTTGCCCCATGGGTATATGAATATCCTTGAAAACAATTACATATACAAAAGCAAGTTGAAACCAGGCACATAATATACTAATTATAACTGGTTATACAGGGTGATGGTGTATTTCTGAAAACTTACAAAGTCACTTTTCCAGTGCTTGTGTTGAAATATCCAACCAAAAACAACTGCCTTTAAAATTTTCACTAGATTAAGAGTTTAATCCCAATGATTCTGCGCATTTTCAATTTGTCTTTTAACCACAAATTAGCTAAGAAAGGCAACATGTGTAGTAGCTAAAGCATAAGACTAAGTCACTAATTAATGGCCTCTGTTAATACTGCTACAGGTTTGCTGTATGACCTTGAGGCAAGGCACTTAACTTCTTTGTGTGTCAACATCCACATCTGTAATAGGCAATTAATGATGTCACTTTTAATGGCAGATTATAATGAACATAAAACTGTTTTGGATAAGAACATAAATGGTGCCATACTGGGTCAGACCAACGATCCATTCAGCCCAACATTCTGGCTCTGATTGTTAGAGGTTTGCACCCGGGGCCCATGTCGTTTTCATTATTTAAATTTGTCATTTTCATAAATATCAAATTGTCATTTTCATTTTTGCTTTCGTTTTCGTTTTCCATTGGTTTCAATAGAAAACACATTTTCGGCTGTAACATTTTTGTCTTTCACAATATTTGGCTGAAACATTGAGTGCTTATACCTCCAATGGAAGGCATTATGTTCACCAAATTCCAAAAAAGATTAGATAAAGGAATCCAAATTTAAAAGCAGTTGAATTATATTATTTTGCAAAAATGTTCATATGCATTCTTTGGTGTAACTTCTTTGCCTCACATTTAATGTAGATGAAACTTGACAAGTGTATACCCCTTCCCATATTTACTATCTCTTCCAACCTTCAAAAGGATTGGATAAAGGGTCCTGGTGGTATAATCAATTAACTTATAAATGTATGTCTGACTGTGACATCTTTGTTTTCCAACCAGTGTACATGATATTTGGCAGGACTGTATATCACACTTTCATAGTAATCTCTACCAAATATCAGAAAGATGTGATAAAAGGCCCTAATGTTATATGCCTGCACAGCATATGCAGAGAAGGAGCCTATGCCAGGGATTCCCTTACATGTCACTGTGGTATAAGATCAGTTTA
The DNA here is from genome assembly GCA_003113815.1 of Sphenodon punctatus. Lineage (NCBI taxonomy): Eukaryota > Metazoa > Chordata > Lepidosauria > Sphenodontia > Sphenodontidae > Sphenodon > Sphenodon punctatus. Next base: position 758,784 of record QEPC01004190.1, on the reverse strand, counting down.
TGATGCCAATTGGCCAGCAGAAATGTCAACCAAATATCATCATTCTGTGCTATTACCATCCCAACATCTCTCCTGCACTTGTTACTGGGAAGTCAAAAGCATTTGTTTAAGAAAGAGCCAGTAGAGATTCTCTTATGTCCTTTGTCACAGTGCTGCAGGATGTGATTGTGATGATAATTGACCAGCCTGGATGTGTAAACTATGTCTCCTGATTGCTGGGATGCTATCCCCAAAGTCCCAGTTATGTCCCTTCTATGCCCACCTTGAAGCCACTACCAATTGGTCCTGTAAAGCTGGAAGCATGCAGTAATTGGCCAGTGAATGTGTCTGTCAGTCTTTTGGGTTGCTCCACATCCTCCCTCCTACAGCCTCCCTCCCCCTGCCATGCCAGGTGCCTGCTTCTGACTGGCACTCATGTGCTGCTATTTATCTGAATAATGGTCTTCAAGGGGACACTTCAAGTGCTTATATAATTGGGTCCCTTTATCAAATTGCCCTGTAGTTTGGCAGAGATGACAGGGAAGGTATGTGATACATTCCTGCCATATAACTTGTAAACAGGATGGAATATAGAAATGTTACAGCTGGAAATGTATCTTTAATTTAATGTCTTATACCATCAGGACCCTTTATCCAATCTTTCTGTAAATTGGCAGGAGTTTTGAGCTTGTGGAGGGACATAATATTCACAGGTTTCATGCAAATTGTATGGAAGTTTAAAAAGGTGTAGCCATGAATGTGTATGGAGCTTTTCTTAAAATCACAGCATTCAATTGCTTCTAAAATCGGTTCCCGTTTCCTAATCGTTTCAACAATTGGTACACACAGTGCCCTCCACTGGGGGTACAATCTCACCAAGTTTCAGCAGAATTGAATAAGAAACATAAAAGGCATAGCCAGAAATACAGTTTTCAGTTTTTTCCCTTTATTTCAAAAACAAAATGTCGCTTTCATTTCTATTTTCATTATTATTATTTGTTGGTTTTGTTATTGCAAGAGCGATAATGAAAATGACATTTTTTGTTATAATTATTGTAATAACCATGCACACCCCTATGATCATGGCCATTCTTGGTCTCAGAGAAGTACCCAATAGGCCATAATGGAGTGATCTGTTCCCTGATGTTCACTCCCAGCTCCTGACAGCCAAGGGTTACATCCCTCACCTTAACTGGTGCATAGCCATGAATGGACCTAACCTCCAAGGACCTATCCAATCCTTTTAAAAAACCCAGTTATGCTACTGGCCCTGACCATATCCTCCGGCAACAAATTCCACAAGTTCTTTGTGTGGTGAATGAAAAAAATACTTGCTTTTATTTGTTTAAATCTGCTGCCAGTTAGTTTCATGGGGTGTCCTCTAGTTCTAGTACTATCTGAAAGGGTAAATGAGAACTCCCTATTTACTCATTACACCCCACTCAGCCACGTCCCGAAGACCGGGGTGGTGGCATGGGCCTCCTCCTCACTAACTCCTGTCAATTCCGCCCTCTCTCTCCTTCCCTTCCTTTGAGGCTCACTCTGTGTGCCTCTACTCCCCCTTCCATCTCCACATCGCTGTCATATACCACTCCCCTGGCTCTCTCTCTTCCTTTCTCTCTAAATTTGAGTCCTTGCTCACTTTCTTCCTCTCCGACGATACCCCTGCTCTCATCCTTGGTGACTTCAACATTCATGTTGATGTCCCTTCTCAGCCCTCCATCTCTCGCTTCCTCTCACTAGCCTCCTCCTTCAGCCTCCACCTTTGGACCAACTCCCCCACCCACGCTAACGGCCATTCTCTTGACCTCCTCTTCTCTAGGAACTGCTCTGTCTCTGATCTCTCCTTCGATTCTCATCCCATCTCTGACCACTTCCTTGCCTTTCACTGTCTCCCACTGTCCCCCTTCCTCTTCCCCTTCTCCATGCCCCTTCCGTGACCTGCAGGCCATTAACCTCCTGGACTTTGCCTCCTCTCTCTCCCCCCTTCTCTTCTCAGTCTTCTCCTCCTCCTCTTCCTCCTGATTCTGCCATTTCTGCTTTCAATGCATCTCTCTCAACTACCCTTGACTCCCTTGTCCCCTCTCCTCCCACCCTGCCCGCTCCCACAACCCCCGTCCTTGGGTCACCCCCAGTATCCGCCACCTCTGCTCCTTCACCCATGCTGCTGAATGCCTTTGGCGCAAATTGCACTCTCATGCTGACTTCCTTCACTTCAAATTCTGTCTCTCCTCCCTTACTTCTGCTGTCTCCCTCGCTACAGAATTACTACGCCTCCCACACTGAGTCCTGTTCTTGGGACCCTCACCGCCTGTTCTCCACCTTTGACTCCCTCCTCAAGGTCCCCTGTCCTCCTCCTCCCTCTTCCCTTTCTGCTCAGGATCTTGCTTCCTTCTTCACCTCCAAGATAGACAAGATCCACCTCGACATCTCTTCCCACTCATCTCCTCTTCCTACTCCCTCCCCTCTCCCTCCTCCCCCTACTTCTCTCCTGTCCTCCTTCCCTCCCACCTCCCTTGAGGAAATCTCATCCCTGCTCTCCTCCTCCAACCCTTCCACCTACCCCCTTGACCCCATCCCCTCCCACCTCCTGACCTCCATTGTTCCCACTGTCGCCCCTTCCCTCTTGCACATCATCAACCTCTCCCTCTCTACTGGCTCCTTCCCATCTGCCTACAAGCACGCCACTGTCTCTCCGATCCTCAAAAAGTCCAATCCTGACCCCTCTGACCCTTCTAGCTACCGTTCTGTCTCACTCCTTCCTTTTGTTTCCAAGCTTCTTGAACATGTTGTCTACTCCCACTGCCTCAACTTCCTCTCCACCAATTCATCCCTTGACCCCCTCCAATCTGGCTTTCGCCCCCTTCACTCTACTGAAACTGGTTTCGCTAAGATCACCAATTATATTCTTGTGGCTAAAACTAATCACCTCTATTTCATTCTTGTCCTCCTTGACCTCTCTGCTGCCTTCGATACTGCTGACCACTCACTCTTGCTGGATTCACTTGACTCCCTTGGCTTCCGTGGCTCCGTCCTCGACTGGTTCTCCTCCTACCTCTCTGAACGTTCCTTCAATATGTCTGTTGCCAACTCCACCTCCTCCTCCCTTCCACTCTCGGTTGGTGTTCCCCAAGGCTCTGACCTTGACCCTCTCCTCTTCTCTATCTATACCCTGTCCTTAGGCAAACTCATTGCCTCCCATGGCTTCCAATATCACCTCTACGCTGATGACACTCCACCTTGCTCGTCATCCACCTTGCTCGTCACTTCAACCACATGCAGCCCCTCCTCTCCTCTCTTCACTGGCTCCCCCTTCCTGAACGAATCCTGCACAAGCTCCTAGTCTTCACCTATAAAGCTCTTCACAACTTTGCTCCCCCCTACCGCTCTGCGCTAATTTCCCTCCATACTCCAGTCTGTGAACTCCACTCCTCCTCTGTCCCCTCTCACCCTCCCTCATCTCCCCTGCTCCCCTAACCGCCTTCATCCCTTCTCTCTAGCTGCCCCCCATGCCTGGAACTCCCTCCCTGCCCACATCCGCCTTGCCCCCTCCCTTCATACCTTCAAATTCCTCCTCAAGACCCACCTCTTCTGCTCTGCCCTCCCCAACTTCTTGCTCCCCTCACCTAACTCCTGCTGATACCCTCCATCCAGTACAATCTGTTACCTAAGGTCTGTATACTCATATCCTCACCACATGGACCAACCAGACATCATTCTTGATGTAACTAAGCCAAGCGCGTGCACCTGGGACCTTGCATCCTCATGAATGTTACACTCATCTCTCCCTCTGTTCCCCTTCCTTTGTCTCCCCCCTCCCTCCCGTCTTTCAGATTGTAAGCCCTAGGGCAGAGACCATGTCTATTAAATTATTTTGTAAAGTGCCAGGTACATTGCTGGTGCTATATAAATGCTTGTTATTGTTATTGTTAATAAATAATAATAATAATAATAATAATAATAATAATAATAAATAATAATTTTATAAACTTATATCATCTATCTTCTCCAAGCTGAAGAGCCCTAACTTATCAAGCTTCTACTTGCATGGAAGTCATTCCATATGGCTAGTTTAAAGGTGATCCTCACCAAAGAGAGACAAGTGTTCAATACATTGTATTACTATATTGTTCTTTCTTTCATCATCTCTATTAATTGCATTTGTCTTTCCTCCCATTTCATACAGTTATGTTTAAAATTAAGTTGTTTGAGGTAAGAACTATATTTTCTTACATAATTAGATGTCTAGCACACTTTGTTGGTGTTATACTATTACTACTAACATCTATGGAGTAACACTTATAATTAAATATAACTGGGAACAAGAGATGCCCAGGAGTTCTGCAAAACATTCAAAAGTTTTTGTATGAACATTTTCCAATTCATTACTTGAAGGCATGAGATGCATTCATTATGTGTTAAAAGGGATGTGCCAAGTTTAATAATACCAAATATAAAATGAACTTCAAATGTTTGGCACTCATTATTTAGGGAATGCATGTTTCATTTTACACTGACAGGAATTCCATAATTTTTCTATATCTGCAGTTTAACATAATATCAAACAAATAATGTTACTGTGAAGTAGTCAAACTTGAAAGATTATATAAAATAAGAATCAATAGGATATTTGCCCAGCCCTCTCAAACCTATATTAAATCTGAACAGTTTTACCCAGAGCATCCAGGAGACCACCCACAGTGCTGGTCGGGCACGTGACTTCATTTTCAGGCTGGGTTTTCTGGTCTGGGTTGTTCGAGTCACCCCTGTTGGGTGGTCTGATCACTACCGTATGTGTTTCAGTGTCGGTGCTGCTCTACCTGACCAACAGCACTGTAGCCGATCAATTGCTGTATGGCCACGAAGGCTGCTGAATCCGGTGGACTTCAGCAACCTCATTATTAGTGCTGGAGTTGCTATATCTGCCCCTTCCAACCAGGGGGTTGACAGGCTCACCAACGGCTATTTTCAGCTGTTAGAGGGGGTCCTCAATCCCCTGGCTCCTCGCCAGACCCTAGATGTCTCGACAGTCTGTAGACCGCTGTGGTATAACAGTGGTCTGGTGGACTTAAAGAGGCTGGGGTGTAAATTGGAGAGGAAATGATTACTTAAGGAGCCATCTGGAGGCCGATCTTCAGCTGTAAAAAGAGTTTATGCAGGCATACAGAAGGGCTATTACTGAGGCCAAGAGTTTGTACTTGTCCTTGGGCATAGACACTGCAGGGAACAGATTGGTGCAATTGTTTTGGGTGGTGGCCTGGAGAAATCAAGACTGCTTAAATCCATCTAGGGTTTTTTTTCAATTGAGCACCAAGATAAATTTTCTACATTCTTTGCAGAGAAGATAGAGTGACTCTGGGCAGGACCTGTTGGGCCTTTCAATGTGGAGAGCCGCAGAGTCCCAGGGGACTGTATTCCCCTGGTTGACCTCAATGTGGTTGATGACAAGGAAGTTCATGAGCTGCTGGGTTCATTGAGACCCACCACATGTGCCTCTGACCCGTACTCGTCCTGGCTGTTCAGGGCAAGCATGGAGGCAGTGGTATCTTTATTGACAGGCATTGTTAATGATTCCTTTGGGGAGGGGAGGGTGCCGGCCTCCCTCAAAAGTGCTGAGGTCTTCCCCATCCTCAAAAAAACATCTCTTTATGTTGGAGTGCTTGCCAATTATTGTCCGGTCTCCAATCTGCCTTTCTTAGGGAAGGTGATTGAAAAGGCTATGGCCCGTGCAGCTACAGAGACACCTAGACTCCAACAATATTTTGGGAAAATTCCAGTCCTTGTTCAGGCCTTCCCATGGAGTAGAGACTGCACTTGTCAGCACAATTGGCTGCTGCTGATTTTAGATCAAGGACATCTGGCCATTTTGGTAATGCTGGACCTTACAGCAGCATTCAATACAACTGACCATGTGCTGCTGCTTCGGTGCCTGGGGGGCATTGCTGGTGTGATGGGAGCTGCCGGTCAGTGGTTTCAGTCATACCTAGAAGGGAGGAGCCATTTGGTGGTGATGGATGGATACGCATCAACCCGGAGGGGCCTGAATTGCGGCATTCCTCAAGGTTGTATTATTTTGCCCATAATGTTCAATGTATACATGCAGCCCTTTAGGGATGTCATGATCATGCATGGGGTTGAGTATCATCAGTACGCTGATGATCCACAACTTTACATCTCTTGCCATGTGAGCCCTGCCAGTTTGGCCTCTGCCTTGGAGAAATGCCTGAATGACATAGCCGCCTGGATGTGTCAGAGCTACCTCATGCTCAATCTGGGGAAAACTGAGGTGATGTTAGTAGGAAGGTGCAGCCGATATGAGGATGCTCTTGCTTCCCTCAGGCCACTGAATGTGGGCTGGGGTCTGGGTAGAGGTAGTGGGCCAGGTAAAAAATGTGGGCGTCATTTTTGACCATGCTCTGTTCATGAAATCTCAGGCATCAGACGTGGTGCAGAAATGCTTTTTTCAACTACACAATTTGCATCAGTTACACTCTTATTTATCTCAGGCTGACCTTGCCACAGTTACCTATGCCCTGGTGACTATGAGGCTTGATTTTTTTAATTCCCTCTTCTACAGGCTACCGGCAGTGCTCGTTCGTCGCTTGCAGCTTGTTCAGAATGTGGCAGCCTGGCTGCTTACTGGCTTAGGCAGCCTTGATCATATTACGCCTCCCTACGTTCGCTGCATTGGCTGCTTGCAGAATGATGGATTGAATTTAAGATTGTGCTGATGGTTTTCAGGGCCCTGAACAGTTTAGGTCCTGGCTATATTTGAGACCTTCTTCTGGAGCCTCACACTGATGGGTATCTGTGCTCAGGAACCACCCACTTTTGGGGGGTTCTGCCATCGTGTCTTAAGTTGGCAGGTGATCAGGCCTTTGCTGTGGCGGGCTCCTCGGTGTGGAACTCGCTCCCCCCAGATGTTTGTCTCAGTTCCTCCCTCCTTACCTTTAAAAAGCACCTGAAAGCATATTTATTTTCCAGGTGCTTTTAGAATCCACTATTGGTCCCCTTAATGTATTTTGTCCTCCCTTTTTCCTTCCCCTATCTTACTGTTTTTAAATATTCTTTTAATTACTTGTTTTAACTGTTTTAAATTGTTTATATTATGTTTTTATGTAAAATGGAAAGTGCTCTGAGTGCCATATAGGCAGGGGAGCTCTATCTGTTTCGGCTTCCACCTTCATCAGTAACTCAGTTGATTTTTGAACTGTAGTGTGCTGTGAGCCAAGCTGACAGTTCCAAGAACACTGAGGGTAGAGAGGTTCTAAGGTGTGACATCAGATGTAGTTGTTCTTACAAGAAAAAATAGGTTCAGGTATTGTCCTCTAAGTTGAGGCCATTGGGTGTTAAGGTGTCAAGCTTGTAGAACCAGAAGTTCTCCCTGGCATCTAGTAGCTTTGGGGTGGAGGGTTTTTCTATAGGGAAGATTTCCAGGTCCGAGAGAGTGTGATCTGTTGAGTTAAAGTGCCTTGCCACAGGTTGTTCCAATTTCTTTGCTACAATAGCCGATTTGTGGTTTCTGAACCGGGTACAGAGGTCCGTTGTAGTTTTCCCAACGTATTGTATATGACAATCAGGATATTTGCATTGTATCACATATATGACATTGCTTGACTTGCAAGTGATGTTCTGTTTGATGTAGTAGATCCTACCAGTTGTTCTGCTGCTGAATGTGGTTGTTTCTTTAAGATGGATACAAGTGATGCAACGTTGGGATCCACAGAGATGAGATCCAGGGTTGATGACAAGTGATTTTAATTCAGATCTTACAAGTAGTTTCTGTAGGTTAGGCAGCTGGCAAAAAGCCACAAAAGGTGGATGGTTGTCGACGCACCCCCTCCCCCCAAAAGAAGACGAGGACACAGTATATGGGTTTGAACGGCCGCACTCTTTATTATTTAGCCAAAAGGGGGAAGAGGTAACCCTCCCACTTCCCCCTTTGAACTGGGGTCCTATCAATCTCTTATCCCTAACTGTTAACCTTCCCAACAGGAGGTTCCCCTATTGTGCCAGGCGTTGTCCTGTTTGCCTGGTGCCATCCTCTACCGTCTTCGGGTTAAGCCCGAGGGGAATCCTCCTGTGCCCTATCTTAACCAACTTTTCCAACTTACACCCTACCCCTACTACCGGTTT
>QEPC01004190.1:699292-726334 GCA_003113815.1 Sphenodon punctatus | reverse complement strand
GGCCGCTGGTGCTGGGGGGTGGGCTCGCCTCGCCTCGGGGTCGCGCTTACTCTTTTTTTAAACAAAAAGCCAGGCTGGGCAGGGTGGGTGGGGGGTGTCCCCCCTTCCACCCGCGCAGCCTGGGAGGGGGAGGGGGAGGGAATTTAATTTATTTCATTGGTTTCAATGGGGACACAGCGCCCCATCGAAACCAATGAAATAAATCCAGTACCAGTATACCGGATTTAAACCGGGAATCCGGTTTTCGGGGAACCGGTAACCGGTAAATCCGGTAACCGGTAATGGGCCCGGGGTCCCACCACTAATTCCTAACATTCTGTTTGGGTTTTTTGACTGCTGCTGCACACTGAGCTGAGGACTTCAATGTATTGTCCACAGTGTCTCCAAGGTCCTTTTCCTGAGTAGTAACTCCTAACTTAGAACCCAGCACTGCATACATATAGTTTGATTATTTTCCCTTATGTGCATCACTTTGCACTTGTCCACATTAAATTTTATTTGTCATTTAGATGCCGTCACCCAGTCTTGCAAGGTCCTCCTACAATTCTTCACAGTCTGCTTGTGTTTTAACTACCTTGAATAACTGTGTCATCTGCAAATTTGATCACCACATTCCTTACTATCTTGTCCAGATCATTAATGAATACATTAAGCAACATTGGTCCCAATACATATCCCTGGGGCACTCCAATATTTTTAACTCTCTCCATTCTGAAAACTGGCCATTTAGTTATATTCTTTCTTTCCTATCCTTTAACAGTTACCAATCCACAATAGGACACTGCCTCCTATCCCATGACTTTTTAATTTCCTCAAGAGTCACTCATGAGGGACCTTATCAAATGCTTTCTGAAAATTCAGATACACTATATCAACCAGCTCACCCTTATCCACATGCTTATTTACACACTGAAAAAATTCCAATAGATTAGTGAGGCACAACTTCCCTTTGCTAAATTCATGTTGACTCTTCCCCATTACACCATGTTTATCAGATGTCAGGCTCACCAGTCTGTAGCTTCCAGGATCACTTCTGGAGCCCTTTTAAAATATTGGTGTTACATTCACTACCCTCCAGCCCTCAGGTACAGTGGCAGATATTAGCAATAGGTTATAAATTACCAGTAGTAGGTCTGCAATTTCATATTTGAGTTCCTTCAGAATTCTGGGGTACCATCTGGTCCCGGTGATTTGTTACTATTGCGTATGTTGCAAAACACACACACCTGGTCGTGCAGATGGTGGGATGGTTCTCCTGGCAACAGGCACATTTTAGTGCCATCTGCCAACCCGGAGAGTGTCTGCCACGGTTTCCCACTCTAGGTCAGAGAGACACCGTGCTGCCCAAACATCTGTTTTTATCCATAATGTTTTGGCAAATTACATTGTGTGAGTTCATGGTTATGACAGGATTTGAACCCTTGTCTCCCAGGTCCAAGTCCAACACCTTATTCACCAGGCTATGGTGGCTCTGCGTTTATTAGGATATCCTAATCAAAGATGTCTTACTAATGGCAATTCTCATGTTTGTACAAACCGCCTTGTACTGTTCTTCATGCTTAAAAATAAATGCTTTAGAAAAAAGAACTATTAGAGATGTTTTAGGAAGAAAATACCTAACTGGTAAAGTGCACAGCCATATGATAAACTGTATTTTTCTTGCAGGTTAACATCTCATGTATGCTTTTCTCATGAATCCATTTTTATACTTACTAGAACACCCACATTTCTGAGTAACTGAATATTTAGCTGCCTTTCACAGCAAGACTAAGCAAAAATAGCTGAAAAACAAACAGCAATTTAATATATGATTTGGCACTAACATAGGCCCTTTTTGCATGAGATGCACCCACTCATGCCCATGCAGGTCTGCTGCATGGGCATGAGTGGGTGATGCCCATGTGACCTCCACAGCGGGTGAGTAGGGGCGCGTGTGTGCTCCCGCAACCCATACATCTCCATCCATCGCCCCCACATGGAGCAACCTGGGGAAATGTAGGTTACTCCATTCAGGGCCATGTATGGGGACATGTGGGAGATGGGTGTTCACCCCTGTACCACACCACCCCGCCCCGCCCCTGCAGTGGTGTACCCGCACCCCACCCCCCGCCCTGCAGCCACGGCCTATGTAAAAAGGGCCATAGAGACAAGTAACATTAATAAAAAATTACCAGTAAGGTAACTGACCCTTAAAGACACAGTGTTTGGGGTTACAGGTCTTCTGTACGAGGTTTAGCACTAAGGCAGCGATCAGCTTTATACAGGAAGATATTCTTTAGTTAAAAACATAAAAACAGAGGAACATCATATAACTGTTTTGGCCAGTGTCACAGCCTAATGTATCTCTGCAATATCAAAAATGTTTGTATTGTTTTTCATAAAGACAATTCTCAGGGCCTAATATATGACCAGCCTCAATGCAATGTCTTAATATGATCATATTTAACAATTATACAAATACAAACCAATTAATCTTAAAATCTGAACCCTTCTCTCAGTAAAAATCCAGCTCATGGGTAATTTCAGACGTTACGGGATCGCTGTTCACCACACTGAATCACAGTGGATTCCATGTGGTGACAACGATCCCGTGACCATCTATTTGCTCCCCACCAGATGTTCACCACAGTGAACACCTGGCAGGGATCAAATTGACCATGGTTCTAGAGGTGAGGCCAGCCTCACCTCCAGAATCGTGGTTAAGTTGGCCACAATCCGGGATGGGGCTGGCAATGGCCACGGTGAACGTCTGTTTGCCAGTCCTGTTCTGGAATCGGGTCCCAACTACAGGATGGGATCAGCTGCAGCAACTTCACTGTCCGCTGTGCCTGCCCGTCTCCCCATGGGTGGGTGGCCGAGGGAGCGTGGGGGGACAGAGCTGAGCGGCCGCACGTTGTGCTGTGATGCCCTTCCCTCTCCCCTCCACGCACAGCCCAGCCCCCTCCCCGATCCCCCTCAGAAATCAGGCCAGCGCGTCTAAAGGACGGACGGCCTGATCTCAGATCCCGGTCTAGTGTTGAGCGTGGCGGGCCAGGAGGCTCGTCACGTCTGAAATTACCCCATGTCTCTGAGAAGCCACAGGATGATTAATCAGGGATATTTGCTATAACTCATGTTTTAGACAGGTTAGTGCTGTTTATTCAACTAACTGCTTGTGGACATATTGTGACTCAACTCAATTAATAGAACTTATTTATCAGTTTTCTCTAAATGTTAACGCACAACATACCAGCCAATTTCTTGACTCCAAACTCCATTTTTAAAGCCTAAATACTATCTCACCCATCCCAGAAAAGGCAGGTTCAGGGTAGGTTACAATAATATAAAAAACAGATATATATACATAATACTTTGCTCCTTGGTACAACCTGATAATCCCCAAAAGGGAGGGTTGTAGCTATATTAAAAGAGATTTACCCCTACAACATAGGAGAGCTTTCTTAGCCCTTCGATTACAGATTATGCAAAGAGCTGTTTTGGAAGCGAGATACAAAAAAATACCTTAGGACAAAAGAGTATGTCCATGTTGCAAGGAGGGAATTGAGGACCTACCACATTATTTACTTTATTGTCCTCAGTATGCAAGAATGCGTAATATACTTTTAAACAAGGTGTATATTCCAGAATATCTCCTCCTAGAGAGGAAAATAATAATTTTACTTTCAGTTAGAAATTCCAAGATCATTCAGGCGGTGGCCTCGGTTGGGTATGCAATTGAGAAAAAGAGGCGAAGGGCTTTGGATCTTAATGAAGGACACACTGGTTGATCCGGTCATGGGGTGTGTAGTAGGATTAAGAGATATGGCTGGGCAAAAAAATCTCCTTTGTATTTAGAGATACTGTATTTTGTATTTCATATTTTGTATTTTATAGTTCGTAGTTTGTGTATTCATATATTTATATATATATTTGAACTCTTGACAATGGCCTGTGGTCATGTCAAAATAAAATTTATCTTACATTCTTACATAATACATTAAAAGGAAAAAGGAAAAAAACAAATTTAAAATATACCTATCCCCAGATCTGCCTAAACAAAAACTCTTCATGCTGTTTCTGGAATGTGCATAGACTCAAGCTTTCATATCTAGAAAAGACCCCAGTCCACTCCAAGTGCTCCCCCTCAAGCAAGAATTTGAACCATTCCTGAAATTACAGAAAGTTCTATGCAATATCATCCATGCTAGAAATGAGCTACACGTTGTTTAACATCTTATACTCTAGGTAAATGGGATAACATGAACACCTGCTGTTCAGAAAATTGCTGAAGACAATGTGACCTTCCCATGAATTAATATGAACATCCTCCAAGATATGAGCATCCCATAACACTGTTTGAACCCTGAGATTCCAAAATATTCTTTAAAACATGTAGTAACTTTATTGATTATGGACTATTTCAAAACTAATCATTATATGCACAAATTTAAAATAGCATATTTGCCTGGGTTCTAACGTGAAAAGAAGTACTGTTTTGGATTTCATGACAAAGGCCAAAGGTCACAAAGATTTGTTGAGGTAGTACAGAAAGCACTGATAGCAACATGTTTAAGAGTGTGGGAGCAAAAGGGCAGGTGCAGGTGTCTGAAATACAGATCTAGGTTTGCTACACTGTTACAGTACAAACACAATCTGTTCTGGGGGAAAAAAACTGTTAGTTTAGGGATGTGTTCTTATTACCAGAGCATTAGTCCAATTCAATAACGCAACACAGGGCTCAAAATCCAGCCCTGTACTGCGTTATTGAATTCAACAGGAGAATGGAAAAATAACACTAAAAACCCTGTGCCCATGACTGGGGGTTTTACGTGACCACACTAACATGAGTTAAACTCTCGGTAGTCCCCTCCCCTCCCTGAATGTTGGCAAGCACCTTTAGTGCAGAAGCAGGTGAATCTGACTGTAAGCAGCAGTATTACCAGCAGTTTTCCTACACCCACAAAGAGCATAGTACCTCATTGCATGACATAAGAGGGCAAATATTATCCTGCCTTTAATCACCTGTGCAGTGAGCAGATGCACTTGAGCTGCTCCCTGAGAAAGGAGCTGCAGGAGAAATTGTGGCCACAGTGGAGACAGAGGGTGCTTTCCGATGATACTTACCACGCATGATTTGCCTCCGGGAAAGAATCTGGAAGGCAAACCATGTGTGGGGTTTGTAACAGGGGACCACTGCCCCCCAAGCATTTTTGCTGGTGATCCTGTCAAGGATTGCAGAGTAGGGAAATAGAGCTCTGCAATCGAGGTTCCACAATACAAACTCCATGTATGCTTTGCCTTCTGTATTTTCCCCCGGAGGCAAATCATGTGCGGTAAGTATCGTGGGAAACCACTCAGAGATCAAGCACATAATATTGAGGTGGAGAGGAAATAGAGGTTACTTACCAGTAACTCTGTTCTTCAAGAGAGCTCCACGTATTCTCACTAATGGGATCCACTTCCTGCTTTGCAGGCACCGGAGACCTAGGGTATTTTCAGACGTTGCGAGATCACAGTGAACCACAGTGAATACCCACCTGTGGTCAATGTGCCTCGAACATCTGTTTGGTGGCCGCCAGATGTTTGCCACGGTCAATACCCACATGGGGTCAATTTGAACCACGCTTCCCGGGCTAGCCGGGGGAATGTCCCGGGAAGCGTGGTCAAAGAGATCCCCAGCGGGGACCAACAAAAAGTAACGTCTGGCCGGGCGCCACGGCCCGGGATCACCGGCAGGATCCCAGGCCGTGGCGAATCCGGCCCGACGCGGTGGCTGCATTGGCCCCGCCGCCCGCCCGTCTCCCCAGATGGTGGGTGGCGGGAGCGTGGAGGCGGCGGGGCCGTGTGGCCGCACGTTGCACCGCGCGGCCCCACCCCCTCCCCGATTCCCCACCGGGATCCCCCAGCACGTCTGTTGTGGCGTGACGGGGTGACCCCGGTGGGGAATGAATGGGTTGATTTCGGTACGGGGCATAGCCTCTGTCCCCCGTAAGAGATGAACAGATTGTCTGAGGCCCTGATGGTCCTGGTCCTGTTGAGATAGAAGGACAATGCTCTCTTGACATCCAGGGTATGGAGGGTCTATCTCTGCAGCCCATAGTCCGGAGACTGTTAGATGGTCCATGTGTGCACCCCACCCTGTGAGGGAGGCATCTGTTGTGATGGTGGCATCCATGATGGGTGTTTCGAAGGGAATACCTTAAAGGACGTGGGATGGATCTGTCCACCAAAGAAGAGCTTGGTAGACTGCGTCTGGGAGGGTTAAGGTCTTGTAGAAGGGGTGAAGGGATGGGCAGTAAACTTGTTTGAGCCAGTGCTGGAGTGGTCGCATACGGAGTCTCGCGTGTGGGGTTACTGCCATGGTAGAGGTTAAGTGCCTATGTAGGCGTAAGAAGAAATGGACTGTCCTGGTGTTTCTTGCGGGAAGGCTCTGAAGGAATGACGAGATGTTGTTGAATCTGTCATGGGGCACAAAGGCTCTGGCCTCAATGGTGTCCAGGATGGCTCCTATGAACTGAAGGCGCATGGTAGGCTTGAGTTGGGATTTTTGGAGGTTGACCAGTAAGCCGAGGCTGTGCAGCAGCATGAGGGTGTTGTGGATGTGCTCGAGAAGGATCTCTTTGGTGTGTGCTTGAGCCAGTCGTCGAGGTAAGGAAACACCTTGATATTTATCTTTCTTAGGTGGGCCGCGACCACAGACATGCACTTCGTGAAGACCCTTGGTGCAGAAGCAAACCTGAAGGGGAGGACTGTGTATTTTTATTTATTTATTTATTTAAACATTTTTTAGTTGCCCCCCCCCATGCCTACGGCATCCCAAGGCGACGTACAACAATAAAACATTCATTTAAATATCAATTTTTGTTTTTTAAAATCATTAAAACAATAAAACATAACAATATAAACAGGGTTGGGAAAATAAAATAAAATAAAAGGTAGGGAGGCATTAAAACACTAACCCACCCCCCCACCCTCTTCCCCAAAGGCCTGGGTGAACAGCCAGGTTTTACAAGCCAGCCTGATTATCAAAAGGCTCGGGGCCAGGCGAGCTTCCTCCGGGAGGGAATTCCAAAGACGCGGCCCAGTCACCGAGAATGCTCTCTCCATTGTGGCCCCCCGCTTAACACGAGGGACCTCCAAGAAGGCACCCCCGGCAGGCCGAAGGAGCTGCTCTGGGACGCAGAGGACAAGGTGGTCCCTGAGGTACGAGGAGCCCAGACTGTGAAGGGCATTATAGCTCATTACCAATACCTTGAACCTGGCTCGGCACTCTATTGGCAACCAGTGCAGAGTCTGGAGCACAGGCGTTATATGCTCCTGATGACCCGTCCCCGTCAGGAGACGGGCCGCTGTATTCTGCACTAGCTGCAAGCCTCTGGACCAGGAACAAGGGCAGCCCCACGTAGAATGCATTACAGTAGTCCAGCCTCGAGGTAACAAAGGCATGGATGAGGGAGGCCAGGTCCGACCTGCAGATGTATGGACACAGCCTCCGCACTAGATGCAACTGGGGGAAGGCAGTCTTCGCCACCACCTCCACCTGTCGATCCAGGCGGAGATCCGAGTCCAACCCCACCCCCAGACTCCGGACCTGCTGAGCTATAGGAGGGTGAACCCCCCCAATCAGGGGGCCAACACCTCCCTCACCCTCCCCACCACCATCACCTCCGTCTTATCGGGGTTGAGCTTCAGTCTGTTCTGCCGCATCCACTCCGCCATGGCCTCCAAACACTGGGATACAGAGCAGAGTCTGGGTCAGCTGAAAAAGAGTGTTACAGCTGAGTATCATCAGCATATTGGTGACATCGTACCCCGAACCCATTCATGACCTCCCCCCCAAGGGCTGCATATATACGTTAAATAATAAATGAGACAGGATGGAACCCTGCGGAACGCCACAAGACAAGACGCGGGGGCAAGATGTTTCAGCTCCCAACACCACCCGCTGGCTTCTCCCCAAGAGAAATGAGCGGAATCATTCAAGAACAGTCCCACCCAGACCCCCCAGATCTCGCAGCCATCTCAACAGCAGCTCTTGGTCCACAGTATCAAAAGTGGCCGAGAGATCTAGCAGGATAAGAAATGTAGAACATCCTGCATCCATCTCTCAGCAGAGATCGTCGACCAAGGCCACCAATGCTGTCTCAGTGCCATAGCCGGGATGGAACCCAGATTGAAATGGATCCAGGAAACCGATGCCATCCAGATGTGCCTGGAGCTAGATTGCCACTGCCCGCTGTATAACCTTCCCTAAAAAGGGAAGGTTAGAGATAGGTCGGTAACTGGCAAGTGCATACACATCATTTTTTTTCAGCAGGGGGCTCACCACAGCCTCCTTGAGGCAGGGCAACAGCCTCCCCTGCTGTAAGGACACGTTAACCACTCTCGTCAGCACCATCCCCAATGTCTCCCTGGAGGCCTTCCCCAACCGGGACGGGCAAGGATCAAGTTCCCAACTGGTGGCTCTCACAGAACCCAGAACATCCACCGCATCAGCCGGCGTCACTTCCTGAAACTCCCCCCACAAAGTTGGACTAGATGAGGTCTCCGTGACCTCGCACTCTCCACCTACTGCCCTCAACCCGGTGTCAAAGTTACTCTGAATTCGAGTGATCTTGTCTGCAAAGTAGGTGACAAACTCCTCACAGCGGGCCTGGGACAAGTCCCCATCCAGGCAGAGGGAAGCTGGACTGACCAGCCCTCGCACCACCTAAAACAGCTCCGCCAGGCGTGACTTTGTAGACGCTATGAGGGCAGCAAAGAATTCCTTCTTTGCTGTCCTCACAGCCTCGACATAGGACTACAAATGGGCCCTATTGAGAAGTCGGTCGGAGTCAGACCGAGTCTGACGCCAGTGTCGACCCAGCCTCCTACCTACTTGTTTCATACACTGCAGCCCCTCAGTAAAGCAAGGGGCCCTGCGGTGACGAGACAGAGGCAGGGGGCGTCTCGGAGCCACCCTGTCAATGGCCTCCCCCAGCCAGCTATCCAATGCTGGATCAGCTCATCGACAGAGTGGCCGTCCAGGTCCAAGGTTAATTCCCTCAGGACCTCTTGGAACCTCTGAGGTTCCATCAGCCTCCGAGGGTGGACCAATCTAACTGGTCCCATCCCCTTCTGGAGAGACTGGCCTGGAGGAGATAATGGTCCGTCCATGACAAGGGTGTAGCTCTAACCTCCCCCACTGCCGGACCACCCGTTTCAAGGCCAGAACTAAAGGTCAGGTCAAGGGTGTGCCCCCCCCACGTGGGTCAGGCAGTTGACCACTTGGGACAAATCCATGGTTGCCATGGCAGCCATGAATTCTCGCTCCGCACCTACAAGGCCAGCATCGGCATGGACGTTGAAGTCCCCCAGGACCAAAGTCCTGGAGGAGCCCAGCGCCACCTCCGAGGCCAACTCTGCTAGAGTGGTAAGGATGCTGCCAGACAGGAAGGGGCCCGCTATACCAGTAGCACCCCTAGCTTGTCCCCAGCCAAATCAAACACCACATGGAGGGACTCAATACCTGCAATCTCTTGACCTGGATATCTCCTGACAGGCCAGTCTTCTCTAAAAATAATCGCTATGCCACCTCCCCGGCCGCCTGTGTGGGGCTGGTGCTGCACGGCATACCCGGCCGGAATGAGATCCGCCAAAGTTGGTCCAGCCATCTCATCCAGCCAGGGCTCCGTAATACACGCGAGGTCCACAGCCCCGTCCGAGATTAAATCCCGGACAATTGGGGCCTTGTTGACAATGAACCTCGCGTTTAGTAGCAACAGCCCCCCACAACAGCGGACCTTGGACCTAGCTCTTCCCTCCACCCCAGTGTCAGCGCGTGCCCTCCCCGTGCTGAGCGCTCCGGAACAGCGGGCCCGCTGACACGGAGCCGGGCCCGCCTCGGGGGCTCGGCAGGGAAAGCGAGTGCAGTGCTGGAAGGAAGAGGGGGCGGGGCCACGTAGCAGGGGAGCGCGCCTCTGGCCACGCCCCCTGCGTTCTCCAGATCGGCGTCAGCTGAGGTGGTGGGGTGGTTGGGCCCCTCCCGGGGAACTCATGGCAGCAGGCAAGGGACACTATAAAAGGTACCGGTGGGGCCTGACTCCCCCGCCGGTAATCATTCTTGAGAAGCTGGCCCCCCCTTGCCTTGGAGAGTCTGTGTCTGACTTGGAGAAGCGTGATAAGTGCGTGGTCCCTGTGTTTCCCTTCCTGAGAGAGTGAATTGGGTGAGTGAGTGAGTACAAGTGGGTCTAGTGTCTTGGTGTCTCCTGGATAAACGGATTAGGGTGAGATATAGTGTGGGATCCCGATTTCCTTGCTGTCCTGTTGCCCTCCAGCCTTCCTCCCCCCAGCCTTCCTAGCACCTTTTGTAGGTGAGAAAGCCCATTTCCCCCGCACCCCCATTTCCTTGTCCCTATCCCTCCTACTCCCTTTCCCCCCCCGGGAACCATTCCCATCCCCCCGCCTCCCTATCACAGAGCTTGCACGGTGTCCTGGGCCCTGTGTATTCCCCTGAGTGGGTGGTCTCCTTTCGTGTTTGTGAGTCTTGTCTCTTCAAGGCAGACAGCTACTGCTCGCCTAGTCCCTATGATGAAAAGGGTTGCCTTCTAGCTCTGAGGGAAAGCCCACCCTACACCCTGTGGGACCCTAGCCTTACCGAGCTAGGTCTTGGCGATACGTGTAGTTGCCTCTGGTTGTCAGTGTGGTGTCTTGTTTCTGTACCTAGTCATATAGTATCTCGTGATCCCGCTTGCCTCCTTTCCTACCCTTCCCCCTCCCCCCGTGACACCCAGAGGTGGAGTGCAGTTCGCCTACAACAAAACGTAAGTATTGTATATGAACAGGGATAATGGAAATGTGAAAATAAGCATCCTGGAGATCAAGAGAGGAGAGCCAGTCTCCTTGTTGCAACCATAGAAAAATAAGGGACAGGGATGTCATATGGAATTTGCATCTTTTGAGGTAGCAATTGAGGTCCCTCAGATCCAAGATTGGTCTGAAGGCGCCATCCTTCTTGGGGACAAGAAAGTAGTTGGAGTAGAACCCAGAGTTACGTTCCTCAGGGGGAACTGGTTCCACCGCACCCTTGGCAAGGAGCTTGTCAACCTCTAGGAGTATTTTAGTGTTGTGGGGGGAGCCCCAAAGAGAGGTAAGGGGGGGAGGAGTTGGGAGGTAGGGAAATGAACTGAATTGAATATCCGTATCTGAGTAAGTCTCTGACCCAGCGATCATGGGTGATAGATGCCCAGCGGTCGTAAAAGGGCAGGAGACCGTTGCTAAAGGAGGGTGGGTCTTTTCCACTCTTGATCTGACCAAGGTTAAAAACACTGCTTGGGGGGGCTGGCCTGAGGACGAGTTGGACGAGGCCCTACCCCTCCCTTTTTGTCTTTGGAACCTCTTATGAGGTTGAGTGTTGGAGGGTTGTTGCTGCTGGAAATGCTGTGAGCATTTCCCTTAGTAAAATGGGTAGGAGGAGCATTGCCTGGTCTGAAAGTAATACGGGGCAGGTGAAGCATAGAAGTGTTTCCTTAAAAGATGGATCACCCCAGTGGACCTGGCAGTCTGTCTGGTCTCTGAGGGTGTCATCAGTAGATGACACGAAGAGGCCTTCACTGTCAAAGGACAAATACTCTATGCGAGCTTTATTCTCAGGACTTAAGGTGGTGGAATGCAGCCAGGCATATCGCTGAAGCGAAATGGCAGATGCAATGCCCCTTCTGTTGCAATCAGCTATGTGCATGTTAGCTGACAACTGAAATTGAGTGATTTGCATGCCCTCCCTCTGTAGAGCAGCAATTTGGGTCGGGTCTGAAGCTTTAGATAGGTTGGACCACAGCCAATGCTGGTATCCACATATCACTGAGGCATAGTTTGTGGCTCGGAGGGAGAGGGTCTTGGATGAGAAAATCTTTCTCCCAAGCACATCAAGGAGTCTGCCTTCCCTGTCTGATGGGGACGTGTGGCTGCCTCCCAATCGGGATTTTATGGAGGCAGTGGCAATGACCAGCGAATTAGGAGCTGGATGCTTGTAGAAAATTTGGGCACCTTCCTTGGGGATGGCGTATAGAGAATCAGCCAGTTTATTAGTTGGGGGGGCTGAGGAAGGCTTGGCCCAAATAGCAGAGACTGGTTCCATCAGTTGTTCTAACATGGGGAGCATAACGTGACCCGTTTCCCCAGAGCCAAGTATCCTGAATACCGGACCAGATTGGGTCTCTTTTAGTATCTTGGTGGGAAGATTGGGTAATGCTGAGGACAATCTTTTCAACATAGCTTGGAAAGCCTTAGAATTCTCCATGGACAAGGCAAGGTTAGGGTCAGATACAGAGTCTGGTGGGGGAGGGGAAATAGTTTCATCCTCCTCCACGCCTTGAGTGAAGTAAGAGGAGGAAGAAACAGACCCTCCTGATGAAGTGTCATCTGCAGCGGACCAGATTGGAGCTGTTTGCTCAGATGGAAGGTGTCCCAGTATGGAGCTGAGGAAGGTCACCCCCGGAGGTTGAACTGACCTGGTATCATGAATCTGTGATGGTACTGCTGGTATTGCCGGGACGGGCAGTGCCGCTGGATCATAGGAGCGGGATTGATGCAGCATCTTGGGCATGGCTGAATGTGAAAGCTCTGTTGGACGTGAAACCTCAGTCAAGCTCTCGGGAGGAGCCCTGGAAATAGTAGCCATGGTGGGGGCTCGAGGAGGTTCTGGAGGTACATAGTGAGGTACCTGTGGTGGCAATCAAGTAGCGTGATGCAGCCACCAGAAATCCCTTCTAGATGGATATGGGGACTGGCTCTGATGGTACCGATGGCGCTCCGCATAGTAATCAGAGTGGTACCGGGAGCCACGGAAGGGAGAACAGCATGAGCAGGGGGAGAAGTCCTGCTGATCTCTTCAGTACTGTGAGGGAGAGTGTGACGGGATGGTGAGTCCAGCCGTCTGTCGCCCCATCTAGGCGAATCAATTTGTACTCTGCTATGCATAGGGGAACGCTGTTCAGACCTGATGTGCCTAACAGATCCATGTACAGAAATGGTATGCCCGGATGAATGATAGGAGCTGTGTCTAGAATGAGATCGAGAGTGTGAGCGATGATGTTTCGGAGTTACACTGCGGATGGGTGAGGGAAAGATCCCGCTCCGGTCGTCGTGTGACAGTCCAGCACGGGCACTCAGGATAGACAGTGGTGCTAATGGAACATGCACAGTAGCCGGGGGGGGTTAGTACTGCAGGTACCGGAACCAGTTCTTCTGGTTCCGAGTGTACTGTCTCTATTGTGACTGTGCATGAGGTGCTACCCAGCGGGGTCTTGGCCTTTTTCTTATGCTTCTTTCTCCATCCCTCACCCTGCTTAGGGTGGCTCTCCCTGCAGGAGGTGCTGACGGAGTGGGAGGCATTCTTGGTTCCCACCGGAACTGAGGACATGGTGCCCTGGGAGTCGGTACCGGGGGGAGCCCAATGCAGTCTGGTCCGCAGAGCCCAACTCCATCCGGGGCGTAGTAAAGTGCCTGGTGGAGAGCTTGAGGGGCCCCGCTTCTCCACCTTGCAGTTCTTGTCGAGTCAAAAGGTCCTGGAGGCGGAGAACTCTCACTCGTTTAGGAACTTCTGGACGAGAGAACCGCACAGGAGTGGCAGGTGTGGGTGTTATATCCCTCACCCAAGCAGGCCAAGCACAAATTGTGTTGATCACTCACAGAGAGCGTAGCCGGGCAAGAGTGACAGCGTTTAAACCCGGCTTGTTTTGGCATGCTCCGAGGTACCCTCAGGGAGGGAAGGTAAAGTCCGGGGGCGAACCCCACGGATGAGGCACAGGCACAGAAGATCTAATTTCTGTAGGAATGTTCTTTCTAATTCTTCTGTATACTGAAGGAAAATTCTCTTTCTAATTTAGCTGACTAGTACTGAAAAGTACTGGTAGGTCTTCCAAGCGTGACACGGTTGGAAGGAACAGAGGCAGCAAGAGCTCCTCCCTCCCTTTATGCAGCCCCATCATCGCGAGAACGTAAGTCCGCACTTTTCACGGGGCGGGGAGGGGGGAGAAGGGGCAGAGCCCTCACCATGTTCTAGTTCGTTCCAGGTAATTTGCCTGGAAACTGATGACAACTAGGTTTCCGGTGCCTGCGAAGCAGGAAGTGAATCCCATTAGTGAGAATCGTGGAGATCCTCAAAGAAGAACTTGCTGTCCCCAACTGCTTTTGAAGTAAGAATACTTCTCTTGCTGCTTTTAAATATTCTACCTTCTTGCATGACTTTTATTATTTTAACATAATGAAGAAATCCTTACTCAGGCACGCTAAATGAATTCTTTGACTCAGTCTTCACTGCAGTGGATGCTATCAAGTACATAAATACTGCCAATAACTGTGTAAGAAGCAGGAAACTTGCTAGATCATCTTGGACCTTTAGATGACCACGAGGTAAAAGGAGAGCTGGGAGAAGATAAGGCCATTGCACAGAAGTGAACTGAATTCTTTGCATCAGTCTTCACTGCAGAGAATGTTGGGGAGATACCACACCAGAACTATTTTTTGTATATAATGAATCAGAAGAACTGTAACAAATCAACATGACACTACAAGAGGTTTTTAGAACGGACTGATAAATTAAACACTAATAAGTAGCCAGGTTCAGAATACCGTAAAACAGGAAATCGTAGAACTACTATTTGTAATATGTAACCTAGCACAAAAATCTGGCTCTGTATAGTCTGTACCAAAGTATTGGAGGGTAGCAAATGTAACATTTTTAAAAAGGGCTCTAGAGCTGAACCTGGAAACTACAGACTGGTGAGCCTGATGTCAATACTGGATAAATAGGTATGGATGATGGGAGATGCCCACATCAGAATAATTCTTTGCAGGTGATGAATCTGAAAAACTGTCACAAACCAACAGACACTAGAAGAGGTTTTAGAGCAGACTGATAAATTAAACAGTAACAAGTTGCAAGGATCAGATGGTATTCATCCAAGGCTTCTAAAGGAACTTGAATATGAAAACACAGAATTACTATTAGCAATATGTAAACAATCACAAACATCTGCCTCTTTACCTGGGGCTTATGCCAATTTTTAAAAAGAGCTCCAAAGTTGTTCCTGGAAACTACAGACCGGTAATCCTAATGTCAGTACCAGGCAAACTGGTGGAGACCATTGTAAAGAATAGAAATAGCAGGCATATTGAGAGACATTACTTAATGGGAAAGAGCCAACATGTTTTTTTCAGAAGGAACTCGTGCTTCTTTAATCTATTGGATTTTTAAGGGTTTCAACAAGCCTGAGGATGAAGGTGATCCAATTTATATAGTGTAGCTTGATTTTCAAAAAATGTGGCTAAACTGAGACGGAACAAATTCAGCCACAGCGAAATCTGAAACCCCCAGAAGTTATAAAGAGAAACCAAAACTTCTTAGAAAATTCAAAAGACCTAAAAGGTAATCCAGTATTAAATTTCACATCAACGGACCAATTAATTTGAGAGAACCAGTTTTTTAATTCCCCATTAATGCCATTTTAGAACAGAGTCAAGTTGCCTTCACATAAACTTAAATCCTCACGGGTGATGGGTGGGAGGTTTTTTTTAGCTCCACTTCTTAGGTTTTTGTTGTTTTTATGTGATATTATATTTATACTTATAGTATTTTTATCTTTTTATATGTATTTTTAATTGATGTTGTGAGCCACCCCAAGCTACTGCAGCAGGAAGGTGCGGTTAGACAAATCGAATTAACTAACTAACTAACTAAATACATAACAATACATATCTTCCATTTTACCATCCACAGTCGCTTACCTTAACATGACCACAACTATCATACACCTCCATCCACTTTAACTGTGCCCCACTAAGGCTACCAGCCTTTCATAATTCCCTTTTACCAAGTTACTATATTAGAGTTAAGTTATATTAAATGTCACGCCCACAATTAGTTGTGTTAGGCGAGAACAGTTTGTGAATGGGTCGGGTGTGTTAAGAAGAGTTGAGGCTTAACTAGGGTTTGTGCCAATATCAACAGAAGACATCACGCTTTCCCTCTCTACCAGCTCTTTAGGGCAGTTCCACAACACAAGAGGCACCAAACCAAGCAGTGTAAATGCACAGAAGCCCTCAAAGAAAAAATATATATATTACACAATTTCCAAATGAATTTAGTGGTAAGATATGAGGCAGTAGATATGATCATCTGGGGTACATTAACTGCTGTATTAGACTATTTATGTTCCTGAAATAAGGAAGTCAGTGATCAAATTTAGACAAACTTTAGCTTAAAATAGTTTTATTCTCTAATCCACTTTTTATTGGTTAGAAGACAAACATAATGGATCATATTATATTTAATACTATAGCAAAGGCAAACATACCATTCTAAAAATATTTGGCATCAAAATTCCACAGGAATATTTATTCAGTGGTTATGCTGGAATTTCTCAGAGGGAAAGCAAAGTCATTTCTCTTGGCCGTCACAGCTTTAATATGAAACTTAAACTCCAAACCTAACCAAAAGGTACATTCCTTTTATTTTGAATATATGAACTAGTTTGAATGAAGAACATACATCAAATATCTTACCTGGTAGGTCTGCGGTTTGCTGAGCGTCAGCATCGGTACTTAAACAGAGTCGACCACCTTTGGCCAGTCTGTCACAGAACAAGGTAATGTGTTTCTTTAGCCTACTAGTGTCCTTGGGTATACTCAACTGACTGGAAAGAATCAGGGCTTGTTCTTTAGAACTCTTGGAAAGACAAGTTCTCAACAAGTGTGATACTGCAGCATCCACACTTTCTTCCCATCCCTGAATGAAGGGAAAAAACAGTTTAGGATTAAGTGTAATGTAACACCCTCTTCCTCATCTTAAATATATTAAAGTTCATACAAAAGCCATACTGCAAAAGCAAGAACTAAAATGTAAGTTTCAGACCATATTGATGCATATAATCCAGAAGAGTACATTTTTTAAAACTACTGCAAAAAGAAAGTTTTCAAAGTTTGTGTAAAAATAACTTATAAGATCTCTAAAAATGTAAATTAAGAGCGCGATCCAGCTTGATAAAAGTCAATGGGAGCTGGATCGCACTCTAAATGTTGAAACTAAAACAGTCACTCAGATTAGGAAAAGAACTCTTCTAAATGTGTATACAAGGAACTTACAAATCAGGGACAGCTAACTTGATCCTGGTAATTAGAAGTGAAAGGAAAAAACAGAACCACAAAACTGTGAAAGAACTAAGTCAATCAAAGTTGTACCTCTTCTGGTATCACCAGCTACAGTCTAACAATTTCAGAGAAAGGGCTAGATGGTATATGCCATTTGTGTATGTACAACCTGTGTTTAATGTCACCTTAACATCAAAATAATTTCTAATGTTCATTAAACAGTATACACTTATGTAAACGTCTCTATCACTATAACAGAGTATTGTCCTATTTAAGCAATTTAAGTAGTGATGGCATTCATTAAAATAGGCACAACAGAATTCTCTTTCTTACTTTCAACTTTTACGTCTAATCACGTATCATATGACAGTCAGGTATTTGGTGCAATGTATCTTAACATAACAGGCATTACCCCAATACAACAGAAAGCCTGCTGCAAGAACATTATGGGTAAAAACAGACATGATAGGCCCTCTGTGGCTCGCTTTAGTCCAGACCTCCCCTGCCTGTCTGTGCAGGCACCGTCAGATGTTGGCTCGGGTTATGTTAGGGACTAAGCCCAGGGCCTAACTTTTGAAAGTATGAAACTTCATATGGATTATATTATATAAGGCAAGCTTTAGTGACAGTCAAAATAGTTTGTTGCATGAAGACAACATTTATTTATTTATTTATTTATAAACTCTTGACACCCCACCCCTCCTGACACAGCAGTTCGGGGTGGCTTACAATAGCAAATAACAATAAAACGTTAAAACACATAACATAACTCATAGCAAGGAAATTTTTAAAAACCCTTCCCCCCTACCCTAACCCATCTCCCCACCCTTCACCTATCTCCCCCGCCAAATGCCATGAGCAGAATGTATATTCAGAGTTCACCTGTTTCCTCTACCAAGCCCCCCAAATAGGAATTTTAACTCTGTCCTTTAAAATTTAAAGAGCAACTGCTTCCTAATTTTTCCTCAGTGATGCTGAACCAAATTCATAGCTCTACCCATACAATCCCCTGAATTTAATGGTCTGCATAGGTGAAACCAAGGGCAGAATTTCCCTTCCCTGATCTTTAGTCTTGCAGAGTTCAGTGAAGATTCATTTTTTAAAAAACCAAAAAAACCTCTTTCCTCTCTGACCTTCATACGGAGAACTGAAATCTAGTCACACTTGAGACACCAAAGCATTAAGGTCAGCCTCTCAAGAGATGTAACAAAACACGACAATTTATAGAGCAAAGTTCTTTTAAATGTGAGGTATTACTATAAGGACCTGATACTTATATTCCTGTTGTTTATCTATCAAAGTTTTAATTGTTTTCAAACTTGTGACTGTAAAAGCGACAGGCTGGTTGGCAAAGTGTAGTGCCGGCATGAGAGACGCAAGAGCACCTGCTGATAGGGGACTGCACTTGAAGCAGGCACTAAGAAGTGCAGGCACTCACTCGAAGAAGGGATAGCACCTAGCATCTGACTAGGCAGGGCTAGGGATGGGCGAACAGAACCGAATTTGGAAATTTCGTTCGGTTCAGTTCAGTTCGGAAATTTGGTTCGGTCGACCGAACTATTCGAGTTTGGTCCGAACTCCGAACTTCCAAACAAAGTTCGGAAATTCAAATCCCATTGAACTAAATGGAATATTATCTTTTAGGGATGGGCGAACAGAGCCGAGTTCAGAAATTTGGTTCGAAAATAGAATTTGGTTCGGAAGTTCGGTTCGGTCGACCGAACTGGTCGAGATCGGTCCGAACCGCATTCGCCCATTCCTAATCAGGACCAGTTGGGTCTGTGTGTGGTCAGCCTAGCCTTGATTCCTTAAAAGGAGCTTTGAAGATCAGTTGAAGGGAGGAAGCAGGGAGACTGGAGGCAAGCTAGAGAGGGCTGCTAAGGCAGGGAGAGCTCTGCCAAACCTGGTTTCAGGAAGAACTATGCCTGGCTAAGAGGAGGCCTTGGAGCCTAGTGTGGGAGAAGACTATGTCAAGCCAGCGATGCATGGACTATGTGAAAGCTGGCTAAAGGAGGTTTGCACCTAGTCAGGTTGGCCGGATAAAGGGGTACTTCATAAGAATCTAGACGACTGCAGACTGTGCCTGGCTTCAGAAAGGACTGTGCCTAGCTAGAGGGGTTTGGAGGGATAAGCCCTACAGCTTTGATATTGGACTATGTATGGGGTAGATATTGGTGAAGGATTGCAAGTGTAAGACAATAAAGGACACACTTGAACCAAGGCCATGCATGGGTTTGGGTACTTGGGTGGCTGGATCCTAATAGTATTTACACCCTTGGTGACCCTACCCTGTTACAGTGATGAATTCAGAGAAAATCTTTTTTCAATTTAATCATTCCTATTTTTAAAAATGTGCCAGATCTTCTGTTGGTGTCATTTTACCCTGGCTAAAGATTTAACCCAATATATAAAAAAATTAAAGACCCTCTCCCTGAAAATGCCTTAAAATAAAGAAATTAGCCCACAAACTAATAAAAGTCAGGAAATACCTAGCTTTCTGTCCTTGGCTCACCCAGGTATATTTTACTTTGAATCAAAACTTTATTTCCCAAACTTTGTTTTTGAATTTAATTCTCATGTAAATATGTTTTTTCAATAGACCGTAAAACCACGCTTCTCAGTTCACGGCATGTTGTCCTAATGGGCCAAGAGAGCTTCAAAAAGTCTTTATGGTTGGTTAAATGTTGGGGGTGGGGGAGGTATTCACTTGCAACAATATTTGTTTGAGGAAAAGCTGCTGCATTCACACTACTGAGCACTGCATTTCTTGACGCTGAACTCCTAAAAATGTCTAGCATAGTCCTGTGTAATATGGATTCCATGCTGAACTAGTACCCCCCTAAAGATGTACCCATTCAGCAACACACCTATTCCAGTCTCATCCTGCATGATCTCTCTGCTGCTTTTGACACTGTCAAAAACACCCTTTGGTTTGAGTCACTTTGATCCCTTGGTTTCTGGGGTTTAGTCTCAACAGTTTTTCTCCCTATTTCTCTAACTTCTCCTTCAATGTCTCTCTTGAGGGTACTTCCTCTGTCATGATCCTCTCAGTTGTGGTTCCCCAGGGCTCTATCCCTGAACCTCTTTTCTTCTCCCTTTACACTCTATCCCTGGGCAAACTCATTATGCCATTATGTGTTTGGGGTTCTCCTTTGAGAGAAAGAAATACAGTCAAGTTTGTTTGATTATGCAGCAGTACTGTCTGCACTAATGTTGGTAAGAGGAATCAGTAAATAATGGTAGTGTAGTGTTATATTTGTTCTTTAACTTGGGTCTTACATTGATCATTCTTTAGGAACTATTACTTTGTTTTCATTGTAGATTTTGGTTTGAATTTATTTATTTATTTATATATATAAACATTTTTACCCCGCTCCCTCCTGCACACGGCAGCTCAGAGCAGCATACATCATACACATAATAGTAAAATCAGTTTAAATATCACAAAACAATTGAAATACAATAAAAATATAAAAATATAAAATGGGCACAACATTCAGGCAAAAACAATAAAACAATAAAAACCCTCCCACCACCTCCCCGCTCCCTCCCCGAAGGCCCGGCAGAACAGCCAGGTTTTACAACATCTACAGAAAGAGGGGAGGTCTGGGGATACGCGAGCCTCCAACGGGGGGGAATTCCACAGCCAAGGTGCGGCCACCAAGAACGCCGTTTGTGCCGTCGCCACCCGGCATACTCAGGGGACTTCAAGTTGGGCATCCCCAGCTGACCGCAAGGGCCGTGAAGGAACCTGGGGTCTGAGGCAGTCTCGCAGGTAACCAGGACCCAAGCCATTTAGGGCTTTATAGGTTATAACCAATACCTTGAATTGGGCCCATTACATAGTAGACAGCCAGGGCAGAGTACGGAGCACAGGTGTAAAGTGCTCACAGAGGCCCGCCCCTGTCAAGAGATAGGCCGCTGCATTCTGCAGTAGCTGAAACCTCCGGACCATTGTCAAGGGCAGCCCCAACGTAGAGCACATTGCAGTAGTCCAGTCGAGAGGTAACGAAAGCATGGATGATGGTGGCCAGATCTGAGTCTGAGACATACGGCCGTAGTCATCGCACGAGAGGTAGTTGGCAAAATGCTCCCTTTGCCACAGTCTCCACCTGACAATCCAGGCGAAGCTGTGGGTCTAGGAGCACCCCCAGACTATGAACCTGAGCGGCCAAAGGGGGGCAGACCCCGCCAATGACGGGAGCCACCACCCCCTCAGCCCTCCCCACCAACATCACCTCCATCTTGACAGGTTTCAGCTTCAGACGGCTCACCTTCATCCAGTCCCCCACAGCTGCCAAGCACCGGGTAAGCACCAAGACTGCTGGACCTGGATCACTTGAAAATGAGAGGTAAAGCTGCGTATCATCGGCATATTTATGGCACTGCACGCCGAAACCTCTCATGCCTCACCCAAGGATTGCATATACACGTTGAACAGCAGAGGGGACAGAATAGAACCCTGCAGGACTCCACACATGAGATTCCGGGGAGATGATGTACATTCCCCAAGAACCACCCGCTGCATTCTCCCTGCCAGAAATGAGCGAAACCATTCAAGAACAGTTCCATTTACCCCGGCCTGGTTCCGCAGCCTCTCCACCAACAACTCATGATCAGCAGTATCAAACGCTGCTAACAGATCCAGTAAGATCAAAACTGTGGATCTGCCCTGATCTAATTCACGGCGCAGGTCATCAACCAAGGCCACAAGTGCAGTCTCTGTGCCAAACCCAGGGCGAAAACCAGACTGTGAGGAATCAAGAAAACTGACCTGGTTCAGGTGCTCCTGTAACCACCAGGCCACCACCCATTCAATAACCTTCCCTAAAAAGGGAAGGTTAGAGACTGACCGATAGCTGGTCAGGGAATCAGCGCTCAAAGATGGCTTCTTGAGTAGAGGCCGTACCACCGCGTCTTTAAGATGGCTCGGCACCCTTCCCTCCCTAAAGGAGGCATTGATCACCCCTGCCAGCAATGGCCCTAATGTTTCCCAACTGGCCTTCACCAGCCAGGATGGGCACAGATCTAATTCACAATAGGTGGCCTGAACTGTCTCAAGAGCATCCGCCGCATCAGTGGGTGACACCCACTGAAACTGATCCCATAACCGTTGACAGGGCAGGGCTTCCTGTACCTCTGATTTGTCCACTATCACTAATGCAGCATTGAGATCGTGGTGAATCTGGGCAATTTTATCTGCGAAGAAGTCAGCAAACATGTCACAGTGGGCACTGGAAAATTCCAGTTCCAGGCGGAGAGAGGCCGGACTGACCAGTCCCTGCAACACTCGGAAAAGGTCCACTTGACGTGACTTCACAAACACAATAAGGGTAGCAAAGAACTCCTTCTTTGCTACTTGTATTGCAATGGCATATGCTCTTAAACTGGCTTTATGCTGCAATCGGTCATTTTCAGCATGAGTTCGAGGCCACCGTCGCTCCAGCCGCCATTCATCCTGCTTCATTATGCGGAGGTCCTCCATGAACCATGGCTACCCCCGCCGTCGGCTTTCTGTAAGCGGACGCTTGGGAGCCGTTCGTCCGATAGCCTCAGCCAACAAGTTGTCCCAGAAGGCAATGAGGTCATCAAGTGAACAATCATCAAGATCAGAAGGTATTTCCTGGAGAGCATTCCGGAACCTCTCTGGTTCCATAAGTCTCCGGGGGTGGACCCAACGAATTGGTCCTGCCCCCTTCCGGGGGCAGACATGTGCCAGGAGACTGGTCCGGAGGAGGTAATGATCCGTCCATGACAGGGGTAATATTGTTACATCCCCCACCACCGGATGGTGCAGAACATCAGGTCCAGGATATATCCCCCCTCGTGCGTGTCCCATGGTTGTCATGGCATCCATGAACTCATGCTCTGCTCATCTCAACCTGGTATCGGTGTGGATATTGAAATATCCCAAGACCACAGTCTTCGGTGATCACAAGACCACCTCCGACACCAGTTCAACTTCTGCTAGTGCATGTAGGGATGCTGCGATACAGGTGGGTGCACAGTATACCAAAAGCATCCCTAATCTGTCTCCTGCCAAATCGACCATGAGGTGGACCCCCTTCCTGCTCGAAATGGTCTGCACCGGATACCTCCTCACAGTCCAGTTATCCTTAAAAACAATGGCTACACCGCCTCCCTGTCCCTCTGTTCTGGGTTGATGCTGTACAGAGTACCTGGCTAGAACAAGGTCAGCCAGTATAGGTCCCGACTCATTGTCCAGCTAGGTCTCTGTAATACATACGAGGTCGGCTGCTTGATCCAGAATCAACTCCCGGATTGTAGTTGACTTATTGCAGACTGACCTTGCATTCAACAGCAGCAATTCCAGACCAGGGGCTCCTCTGATCCCGATCCCTGTATCACCTGCCAGGAAGCCTGTGTGAGGGACAGGAGTTAAGCACCTGTCCCTCCTCACAGCTGTCCTTTGCCTCCCTGAGAGTCCATAATTACCCCAGCCCATCACGACCCCAATGGTTGCAGAAGCCCCATCAGCCCACTCCCTAGCCCCCCCGGTGGCTGCTCCACCCAACCCCCAGGGACATACCCTACCCCCCCATCCCTTTCTTCCCTCCCCATCCCCTCTCCCCCTCCCTGACTCCCCTCTCTCACTGGGGGACCATCACCCCCCATCCTTACTGGGCCATATTCCCCTCTCTCACTGGGGGGCTGTACCCACCCTTCCCTAACCCAATCCCTTCCCCACCCCCAAAATATACAGGGGGGTTACATTACCCTCCTTCCTCCCCCATCCCCTTACACAATACCCCTACCACCTACCCTAAAACCCACACCCAGTCTCTCCCAGTCCTCACTTAAGGGCCGCACCCAAGGGCCCTTTGGCATGGCCCTTAGGCGTGTGACCTGCGGCTATGCCGAGCCGCCTCCCTTCTACCCCCCTCCCACTGGATGTCACCTGGTGAGGGGTGGTGCTCCGAACCCTAGTTTCCACCCCTCCTGCTGTGGAGGGAGGAAACAGCTGTCCTGGGGGGGGCTCCGCTCCCTACCCTCTCGGGGGAAAGCCTAGCCTACCTGGCTCCCAGCCCCCAGCACTAGTCCGGGGATCCTGGAGGCAGCGGGATTGCTGCAGCAGCAACAGAAGCAGCTCAGCAGCAGCAGTGATGGCATGTGCTCTGCCCCTGCGGCTACACCAAGCCACCTCCCTTTTACCCCCCTCCCACTGGATGTCACCTGGAGGGGAGGCGGAGCTCCCAACCCTAGTCCCCACTCCTCCTGCAATGGAGGGAGGAAACAGCTGTCCTGGGGGGTGGGGGACTCCACTCCCTACCCTCTCAGGGGAGAGCCTACCTGGCTCCCAGCCTCCAGAGCTAGTCCGGGAATCCTGGCGGCAGCGGGATTGTGGCAGCAGCAACAGCAGCTCAGTAGCGGCAGTGATGGTATGTGTGTTTATGAAGAGGTTTACTACTTAACTAGCCTTCACAGACGTTGTGGGTCCTCTTCTGAGAGAATGAAATACAGATAAGTTTGGCAAATAATTTTGCTGGTAAGAGGAATTAGATAATGGTATAGTTATGTTTGTTTTCTGATTTGGGATTTTCATTGATTTAATAGAGACTATCACTTTGTTCTCATTGTATATTTTGTATATTTACTGTTTAAAAATTTTTCTTGCGATATAAATCTCCTGTGAAATATTTCTTTATGAAATATCAAGTGTGAACAATATTAGTATTATATTTATGTGCATAGATTAGTTTCCCCGGTTTCATTTTTCATTCTTAAGTGACTCATCTTTATCCATCAGCCAAGATCATTCTATTGGGGGATTTCAATGCCCGACTGGGTGCCACCGATGAGGCTTTGGCCCCATATGGTTGCAGTTATCAGGATTTTAACCCCTTGGGATCCAGGCTTTCCAAAGATATGGTTATTAACACTTCGGGCCTAAACTTTTTCAAGTCCCTGTGTATCTTAAATGGAACTGGGTTTAGTGACTACCCTGGGGAATTTACATACCTTGGCCCCATGGGATCTAGTGTTGGGGATTATATAGCCGTATCCCCGGATGTAATTCCACTGATTGGGCATTTTGCAGTAGGCACTTGTCAAGGGAGTGATCATCTTCCCTTGACCCTGGAACTTCTTCTTTTTGGACGTCTGGGGGGGGGGATTCACTACCCAGTCATAGGCTGTGCGGCGGTCCCCGTCATATAGCAATTAGACTTAATCCCGCAAGATTTGCCCAAATTAGGGCTTTTCTCATGGCAGTGGTATATGATTTGGGGGAAGGTGGCCGACAGGTTGTCGATCAATTCTCACAGATGATAGGGGACTTGACTTCCCTTTTGGCTGCTATGATCTTTGATTCAGCCCCGGACCAGGGAAAATTTTCCAACTCAAAAGCCTGGTATGATAGGGAGTGTCGGGACCTTAGGACTCAGTTGGTTGTGCTTTATAAGCAATACAGGGGGAAGGGGGCTGGGGTTCTCCCTGCGCAGTATTTCTTGATTAGGAGGCTATATAAGGAAACGCTTAAAGCCAAGAAGGCTGCCTACTGGGATAGCTATTGGGATAAAGTACTGGAGGCTGCTACTTCCAAAGATGGACGGCGGTTCTGGACTCTAATGAATAGACATTGTAAGCCCGGGCCCGGTCGATCCCTTGTGACAATCCCGGACGAGACTTGGGTTGCATATTTCCGAGGTCTTTATGCGGGACCCCAGATTAGCCCCGGGTCCACTGTCTTGGACCGGGAATGGATTACTGCTCCTCTCTGGCCTCCCGTCTCGCCCTTGGAAATAGCTGAGATTGTCGGTACATTCAAGAAGGGCAAGGCCCCTGGTCTGGACCTTATTCCAATAGATCTGATTAAGGATACTATTGCTTGGTGGGCTCCTAAGGTTGGCCGCCCTGTTTACATCGATAAATAATACAGGCAGACTTCCAGCCATATGGAGCAGAGCTGTGGTTGTCCCAATTTTCAAAAAAGGAGATTGTGCAGACCCTGTAAGCTATAGGCCTATTAGCCTTTTATGTGTAATTTCAAAGATCTATGGAAAATGGTTGCTGTCTAAACTTCTTGTGTGGATTACTCAACATGACATCATATTCCCGGAACAGGCCGGTTTCCAACAAGGCCGCTCCACTGTGGAGCACTGTCTTATTTTGCTCCATCTTGTGGAGAAATATCGAGCCAAATCCGGGAGGTTGTATGTTGCTTTTCTTGACCTTCGAGCAGCCTTCGATCTTGTTGACAGGGTGCTTTTGTGGGAAAGGTTAGCTGTCTTGGGTGTGGAACCAAGGTTGTTAGGACTCCTCCGCTCTTTACATGAAAATTCTTCTCTTGCAGTGAAGACGGACCAGGCCGGCCACCTTACTGAGGATATTCCCACTTTCACTGGTGTTAGGCAGGGTTGCGTTCTTGCCCCCATTTTGTTCATTTTATTTATTAACCAAATAGTGCCCCTGTTGGCCGAACCATCATTCCACCCCCCCAAATTGGCGGGGCATCCAGTAGGTGCCCTGCTTTACGCTGACGACATAGCAGTCATGTCACAGACGAGGGTGGGCCTAAGGCGACAGCTCCAGTGTTTTTCTGAGTTTTGCTCCCAAAATAAGTTAGAGATCAACTATGATAAGTCCCAGGTTGTGGTTTTTTCCAGCTCACGGCGGGTCTTTCATTGGAGGGTGGGCAGACACACGATTAGGCAAGTAGGTGCCTATCGCTATTTGGGCTTGCTTTTTCAGGCAGGTGGGTCATGGAGCAGGCATGTAGAGGGTGCATTGGTGAGGGCAAGGGGCTCTGCATTTGCTCTTGCCAGGCTCTTTGCCCATTCAGGGAAGCGTGCGATAGCCCCCGCATTTAAGGTCCTTAATGCCAGGGTCCGTGCCCAGGTTCTATATGGGGCCGAGGTCTGGATGCCCCTTCTTCCGAAATGGTCCGGGAAACTAAATAGTCTTCAGACGGGCTTC
>QEPC01004190.1:676552-696789 GCA_003113815.1 Sphenodon punctatus | reverse complement strand
TTGCTCCACCAGCTTCCTGTGGCCACACCAAGGCTTAAATACTTCCTGTGGCCAACCAGGAAGCTGGGAGGCAGGGCTAAGGCAACTGGCTACAGCTGGGAGGGGGCATGACACACAGGGAGCAAGCACACAAGGGAGACAGAAGGGGGAAAACCCAACACCCTCACCAGTCCACCAGGTGGTGCAGGGTGCTGGAGAGCCTGTCCAGCACCTCAAGGGCCATGGGTTCAAGACCCAGCCGTGACACTGTTGCTGTTTGGTACTTCCTCTGTGTCATGGTCCTCGGTTGGGGACGGATCATCCCCAGGGCTCTTTCCTTGAGCCTCTTTTCTTCTCCCTTTACATTCTATCCCTGGGGAAACTCATTACCTCTCTTGGCTTCCAGTATCACCTATATGCCAACACTTTAATGACTGTTCAGTGCCAGGTACATTGAGGGCATCATATACATCATATACATTAATAATAATGATAAAGATGAAGAAGAAAATTGCTTGGATCCTGACTGTCAAGTCTCTAGCACTTTATGCAAGAGTATATATAAGTGACTAAAAAATATAAAAGTGACTATAAAACACAACAATAAATTAAAAATCCAAATAAAACAAGAGCATAAATCAACCCATACAGAGGATGTCAAAGAAAACCAAAAAACCCACCACCCTTCACCCATCTCCCTCACCAAAATCCTGGCGGAACAGCCAAATCTTACACATTCGTCAAAAAGAGGAGAGATCCAGGGCCAACTGGGCGTCTGCTGGAAGGGAGTTCCACAGCCTAGGTGTGGCCACCGAGAACACCCTATGCATAGTCGCCCCCTGAGCAACTCAGGGAACTTCGAGAAGGGTGCCCCCGGTGGACCACAGGGGCCGATCCAGAGCACGGGGAGTGAGGCAGTCCCACAGTTAGATCGGAACGAGACCATGTAGGGCTTTATAGGTAAGCACCAACACCTTGAATCGAGCCTGGAAGACTATAGGCAGACAGTGCAGAGAACAGAACACTGGTGTAATGTGCTCTTGGTGACCAGTCCCCATAAGGAGACAGACTGCTGCATTCTGCACCAGCTACAGCACCATGGGTAGCCCCATGTAGAGTGTGGTGGTGAAGTCTTGAGGTGATGAAGGCATGAATGATGCTGGCCAGGTCGGAGTCTGAGACACAGCCAAAGCCGCTGCACAAGATGTAACTGGTAGAATGTGCTCTTCGCCATAGCCCCCACCTGGACATCCAGGTGGAGCTGAGAATTGAGGAGCACTCCCAGACTACAAACCTGAGGAACAAGCGGGGGATAGACCCCATCAGTGATGGGGGGGTGCCACTCCCACCACCCTACCCACCAGCATCACCTCCCATCTTGTTGGGATTCAGCCTCAGTCAGCTTTCCCTCATCCAGTCCCCCCACAGCCGCCAGGCACTGAGTCAGCACCAAGGTTGCCAGGTCTGGGTCGGATGAAAAGGAGAGATAGAGTTGGGTGCCATCAGCATATTGATAACACCACACACCATACCGTCCTACGACCTCACCCAGCAACTGTATATATATGTTGAACAGGAGAGGGGACAGAATGGAACCTTGCGGGACTCCACACAAGAGGTCCCGGGAGATGAAAAACAATCCCCGAGCACCGCCCACTGAGTTCTCCTGGCCAGGAAGACTGGAACCATTCAAGAACAATCCCGTCCACCCTGGTTCGGTCTTACAAGTGAGTCACCAACATCTCATGGTCAACAGTATCAAAGGCAGCCGACAGATCTAACAGAATCAGCAGAGTCGAGCGACCCTGATCCAATTCACAGCAGAGATCATTGACCAAAGCCACAAGTGCAGTCTCAGTGCCATAGCCTGGATGAAAACAGGACTGCGAGGGATCCAGAAAACTGATGTGGTCCAGATGCTCCTTTAGCTGCCGATACACTACCCGTCTAATAACCTTGCCTAAGGGAAGGTTAGAGACTGCCCGATAGCTGGCAAGAGAGTCAATGTCAAGTGATGTTTTTGTTTTTTTTAGCAGAGGCCAGACTACCACCTCTTTGAGGCAGCCTAGTACTCTGCCCTCCCACAGGGAGGCATTGACCTCCCCCACCAGCACTAGCCCCAGTGTCTCCAGAACAGACATAGGACAAGTTCACAAGAGGTGGCTCTGACTGCCCCAAGAACATCCTCTGCATCACTGGGTGACACCTACTGGATCCAATATCATGAAGCCGGACAAGGCGGTGCTTTCATAACCTCTGGTTCTCCTATTGTAATAAGTGCAGCATCAAAGTCATGGTGAATCTGAGTGATTTTATCTACTAAGTAATCAACTAACGCGTCAAAGCGGGCACTGGAAGATTCCAGTTCCAGGCGGAGGGAGGCCAGACCGACCAGCCCCCTCACCACCTGAAAAGCTCCGCTGGACAAGACTTTGCATATGCTATGAGGACAGCAAAGAATCCCTCCTTTGCTGCCTGCACAGTCATGGCATAGGCTCCTAAATTAGCTCTGTCGCAGTCTGTTGGCTTCAGCACGCGAACAGCACCACCGCTGCTCTAACCACTGCCCTTCTTGCTTCAGCTGCCACAGATTCTCAGTAAACCAAGGAGGCTTGCGGCACCAATGCCAAGGGAGCAGACGCCTCTGTTCCCCTCCCCCCACCTCCCTTGGCTGCTCTGTCCAGCTAAGTGTCCAGCCAAGGAGGAATTAGGGGGCTCCTATTGGAGAATCAAACATGGTGGAAGAATGGGAATCAACCATCTTCATTATCTTATCAAAGCAGGGAAGAGAAAGGGTGCTCAAGAATTGGAACATCCGCTGGAGATCTGCCTCTCCTTCGGATCTCCCCTTCTTTTGCAAATATTGTAAGACCTGGCTGTTCCACCAGGTGTTCGACGAGGGAGATGCGTAGTGGGTGAGGGGCTGTTTTTGTTTTCTTTTTTTTGTTGTTATGGGGGATTGGTGAGTTTAGTTTGGCCTCTTTTAATGTTAAATTTTAACCATTTCTATTGTCTTCTATTGTTTTTATTATGCATATTTTTATTTGTTGTATGCTGCCCTGAGCTGTCATTTTGCAGGAGGGGGCGGGTTAAAAATATTGAAAGAAACCAAATAAATACATACACACACACACACGCACACACTACTTATTAATAAATAAATAATGATTATCAATACTTCACAATGAGAAAATTTGTGTTCACCCAAATAGAAGAGGCACTTTGTGTGAGCACTGGAGAACTCCCTATGGTGCTTGAAGCCTTCTTTGGAAAAGCCAGTTATTTATCTGTTATTACTATGGGTTTATATTTATACCCTGCCCTTTTCCCTAAAAGCCTCCTTCTCCTTTTGGGGAGTCCTTTAGAGACTAATAATAATAATAATAATAATAATAATAATAATCTTTATTCTTATATAGCACCCCTCTGCCATGGCACTCGGAGCGCTTTACATATAAACACAACTTTTAATTCTCACAACAACCCTGTGAGGTAGGTTAGGCTGAAAGTATATTGTGACTGGCCCAAGGTCACCCCGTGAGTGTCTGGCTAAGATGAAACTTGCGCCAGGGTTCCCCCCGCCCTTACCGCCCAGTCCAACAAATACCGCGCACTTAGCCATTACACCACACTGAGGTGCATCAGTGGCAGGGAGCATCAGTGCAGGGGGAGGGGTGGGTCACTCACTGCAAGTTAAAGAGGAGAAACGATCCAAGGGTGGTATCCCCATGAACCAAAAGGATCTGTATGATATAAGGGCTGAAATTTCAAGGTCAAAATACAGTCTAATTATAACAAACTGCCTAAAATGAAATCCCATTTATATTAATCTCAACTTTTTTGTCAAATGCATGCTGCCAAACCCTATTATAGTTTAAAACCCTGATAGAATTAATGTTTTCTCTGGCTTGTTATATACCAAGATTATATTGTAGCTTTTCTAATTACTTCAATTCAATGCAGTAGAGAAGCTGCAGTCACAGTGGAAGAAGAGCTGAAATGGATCCAGAGCAATACACCTACGTAGTGGGAGGTCCAATGATGTATCCTGTGCTAGATGTAGCTACGACATAGTTCTGAGAGCTTAACACCAGGAAGCTTAGTACTCAGTGCATATGCACCAAAGCCCAGTGTAAACAATGACGTCAACACATCACTGTAAGTCTTTGAAGCCTCAGGAAAATTGTGACATTACACTCACCCCAAAACCAGCTGGACTCATCTTCTTCCTTCATCAGTTCCCTGCTTTTATTTACAGTGGCAACATACATACCTGCTTTTTTCCTCTAGCTAATTTCAGGGCCCCTTCCTCTATACCCTTCCTCTTGGTCGTTCCAAACCCAGGTATCTGTCAGCCATCTGATCTGGGGTTTACCACCCTTTATATACTTCCTCCCAGATATCATTTCTGCAGTTCCACTTCCTTCCCCTTCTCCAATTGGAAGAAGTTAGACATCCCAGTTGCATATAATGAAGACTTAATTCTTCCGTAGGTTTTTAAATGCAGAGCTCTGACTTCCCACCCCAGTTTTGAATGCTTTATGTGCATAATGGTTGACAGGAACACCCCAATCTGTCAAGTGAGATGCTGGCAATATCCTATCCTTCAAGAGTATAAAGCACATATCCTGAGATCTGCACGTCTTCCACAATGCCAAGAACATACTCACAAAAGACACATTGTGGGGAAAAAAATAGGCATAACATAATTCTTATTATATCATCTGAAATAGGCATATCATGAAGGCCCAATTTATTTAATGTAATTTGTTCCAGACTTGCTGGAATAAACAATGCTACCGAGCTTCCTCTCCAGCAGAGAAAGGATTAGCTTCAAGCTTTTGCTTGTGATTTTTTTTATTTTGGATATGTACCCAGATCTACTGAGAAGCTTTCGTGAAAATTGACAAAAATATTTTACAATTTTTTGCAGACAAATCAGAAATCCAAATGTCAAATTTGGGAGCTTCACAAGGATTAACACCACTATGTAGAAACTTGAGTCTATAAGCAAGTTAGCCAAATACATTCATCGTCATGCTCTATATCTCACAGTTCTCACATAAAGTACCTGGAGATTTCTATGGTTTCTAGGCACGCTCAAGAGTGTCTCTTTGTTATCGGGCTCATCATTGTTATGGGGATGAATGCCAGGTGCTTAACTTATTTTAGCCTAACCTCAAGGCCTTCCACTCTATCAACATGGTGGAACAACAGGATACCAAATAGGGAGCATCATGGATATTTCAAGAACAAACCATGCCAAACCAATCTTTCTTTCTTTCTTTCTTTCTTTCTTTCTTTGACATAGTAACAGGTATAGTGGGAAAGCAGAATGCTCTATATCTTAATTTTGATAAGAACTAGACACAGTTCCATGAAACTACTATAAGGCGGCCACACTAAAAGGTCGTAGTAATTATTAACGAATCACTGGGGAGTGGGCGGGGGGGGAGAGATAACAGGTGGGGCAGGGAAGGGGTCTCTGATAACAGGTGGGGCAGGGAAGGGGTCTCTCGTGACTTTGGTGATTTTCAAAATTTTCCATAATGACTTGGATGAAAAAGTGGTGTGCATATTTATCCAAAGTGTTAACAATATAAAGGTGGGACGGGTTACAAACACTTTAGAGGATAGGATTAGAATGATCCTGATAAAGGGAGAATTTGTCTGAAAACAAATAGATCAAATGCTCAGGAACTTAGTCTTTCCCAGGCCATTCAGTCCCCAGAGAGCCTGCCAAGGGACTTGGGGTGAAACCACACAGTTGACTCAGCCAGGCTGTAATCCAGCTGCCTACTATTGACACACTGTCCTCCTTATGGGGCAGCCCCTGTAGCCTCACTAGTGCTAGCTTCCTAAAGGGCCAGCAGCACCCTCAGGCTATGCCCTGATACACCCCTACACCTTTTGAAGATGGGACTATGAAAGGAGGCCTGGCTTTTACC
Source organism: Sphenodon punctatus (assembly GCA_003113815.1). Classification (NCBI taxonomy): domain Eukaryota; kingdom Metazoa; phylum Chordata; class Lepidosauria; order Sphenodontia; family Sphenodontidae; genus Sphenodon; species Sphenodon punctatus. The sequence goes on along the minus strand of QEPC01004190.1, from coordinate 690,862 downwards.
TCCTCAAAAAGCAGGGTGCAGTATTCTCTTACAGTTTACAGTTCATATATAAATTACACAGCTTTGATTAATCAACAATACATCGCTCAGGCTGCCGGCTCCATCTCCTTCACCCTGCAGCACTTCTCTGGACCTGGGCAGTTTAAACCGTCACTCTGGCCTCCTCCACCCCTTACAACCAGCCTGAGCCACCAGTTATCATACCCATTTACAGCAGTCACATCTGCAATTTTCAACACAGTTTTCACACAATCAATATTTTAAGTCTGGTCTCCTTAGGGTAGCGGGCTCACTCCATTGCCTACACCCTGTACACATTCATTTATCCTTCGCTGAGGAGTAGCAGCTACATGGCACCCTCTTTTTACCCCTCAAGTGGCCAGCTCTATCACCTACCCTACAACCCTGCAGTTTTTTTTTAGAGCCCAACCATTAATGAAGGAGTGGGAGCCAGACCCACCAAGCGTTCCTGGCTCCCAGTCCTGGGACCCTTACTGGAGGATTGCACCCGTGAGCTGAAAAACTCTCTTTCTATCTTTACCTCACCCCAGGACTCTCACTCTTTGTTTACTTTTACAGTCTGAAGCTGTTCCAAGGCAGCTAATCACTCTTCTGCCTCTCCCTCCAACTCTCCTGACTCCTTTTGGTCCATGACAGCAGCTTTCTGTCTTGCCACCTCCTTCTGCAGGGCAAGAATCTCTTTGTAGATTGCCTTATTGTCTCTTAACAGATTTGTCATGCTTTCAAATACTGCCATTATTCCTTCCCCTTTTAGAGTAGTCATGGTGCCCTGTTCCTTACTACCTGTCACTGACTTCCCTCCATTACCTGGTCTGGAACTTGCAGCCCATTCTCTAGTTTGGGCAGAGGCCTATTGCATTCTACTCCTTCCGGGCTCTCTATTAGGCCTCCCGACTCTGATCTGTGTATGGCACATTTGGATCCTTCCCTTCTCTCTCTTCTGCTTTGGAGCCCCTTCTAGCAGGCTTCCTAGTCTCCCCTTGGGGTTTTCCTCGGGGAAAACCCTTTTTAGGTGTCCCATGATTTGACAGACCCAACACCTCCTCAGAAGTCCTTGATCCATTTTGGGCTCTTTTTGCTCCTCTGTGGGGCTAGAGACTGCTTCTAGAGTCCCACAGCCCTCTGGGTCCTCTATTGGCAACACTTTGTCTTTTGGCAGCTCTTTTTCTTTATCTTAGTTAGAGCTGTCTGTGGTCCCCCTCTGTGGACAAGCCCACTGCCCATATCCTCCCAGCACACCAGAGTTCGCTTTAGGTCTGGTCTAACCCCAATTCGAGGGTTGCCTCACCTCTGGAACCCCAGAGTACTTATACCCCAGTCCTGATACACTTGGGAGGGACACTCCCTCCATAAATGCCACAAAGACCCACAGGCATAACATACTTTAGAAGTACTTTCCCCCCTTGGATCTCTGGTATTGCCTGTCTCTCTCTGCAGGTCTCTTGTACCAGCCAAGTCTCTACGATGTTACCATCATGGTCATGGATCCCTGCAGGTATTGTTGCTGGCCTCAAGGCGCCTCTTAAACTGGAGTTCACTGCTCCCGAACAATTCCCAACTCCTTCATAGCTTGAGTGCACTTTTCTTTGACCCCTAGCCAGAAACATCACAACTCTGGTTCCAACCAGCTCCATAAGGAGTTCTGTTGTCCTTGTTCTGGGCACAGTCCCCCTGCTGCCATGTTGTTCCGGACATCTCTACCTTCAGGATTTTTGGACATACATCTTCTTTGTTCAACCCTCCAGGTAGCTTCTGGGCGTATTCCTCAATCAAGTCCATGCTATCTCGCTCTGACTGTTGCCAGGTGCAATCCTCCAGCTGCTCTATGGCATACAGCCCCTGCACAGGCTCACCTTCCTTTCACACAGCTGGCTTGGCAGCCAATGTTAGGGGTGCCTGCCCACCATCTCCACAACTTTGTAACAGGTTCATGTTACCCAGGGTAAGTCCCTGCAGGACCAGACGCCCACAGTCACATTCTTAGGGAATTAGCTTCACAGTCCCACATTCCAAATGAGTTTAATCCAATGTCTTTTACTCTCTGTACCAGTGTTCTAACAGAGTTTCCACAGTTATGTACAGCTCCCCACCTCTTTGGTACATACCCATGGTCATATACAGTCTTTTAGCCAGGCAACAACACTCTGGTGCCCCCAAAGTCCTTTTAACTCCAACCAGTCAAATCTCTGGCTGGCTGCTTTCCATAACTCTGGGTCAGATGCAGTTCTTCTGGAACCCAGCAAACTCACCTATAGGCCCAGGCACACCTCCCTGAGCCATAGCAAGCTCTGAGGAGAGCTCACAGCCAGGAGCCTTCTCTTCCAACCACCCACAGGCAACTGACTTGCATGAACTTTTATAAGCCTTGGGCATGCCCGGATCAGCCCACTCTTATTGGGTGTGCCCAGGGACTCAAACTTCACAGCAGTTCTGGAGTCTTCTGAGCATGCTCAGGGACTTAGTCTTTCCTAGGCCATTCAGTCCCCAGGGAGCCTACCCAGGGACTTAGATTGTGGAGTGAAACCCCAGGGCTGACTCAGTCAGACTGTAATCCAACTGCCTGCTATTGAGGCGCTGTGCTAGTGCTAACTTCCTAAAGGGCCAGCAGCACCCTCAGCCTGCGCCCTGCCACAATTAGTCTAAGAATTGCATGTAAGACACACGATGCAGTAGTTTCACTGGTTAGACTTTAGTATTGTGTTCACACTTTACGTGTAGACAAACTGGAGAGGGTTCAGAGAACCATGTAGGCTTGAGAAGTACAAACGTGCCCCACATTTCCCCCAGAGAGGGCTGAATTGCCTCTTACGTTTGAAGAGAGCTAATAACTGAAAGACTGACAGATATAAAATTCAGAATGTGTCAAATCACTTATAGCAGACACTTCCAAATGAAGAAACTTTACATAGAAAATAAGAGACTATGGGTGATTTCAGACGTTACGCGTCTGAAATTCACCCCGGCTGAACCACAGTCAAACACGAGTCGCGTTTGACTGTGGTGAACATCTGTTGGCTCCCCACCAGATGTGCACCACAGTCAAACGCGGCCCATGTTTGCATTCACCACACTTCTGGACCTCCGGGCGCGAGGAGGTCGAGAAGTGTGGTGAAAGGCCACCACAGTCATGGTGTACGGAAAGTAACATCTGGTTCCTTACCGTTCACTGCGGTCAATGGCATTCACCCCCGCCCGTGGTTGCGGCAGTGGCTGTATTGGCTGCTGCCGCCGCCCATCGGAAGGACCTTCAGGGAACGCAGGAGGTGGGGCCATGCGGCAGCACACTGCGTCGCACAGCCCTGCCCACACCGGGGTGAGTGTGCCGCTTTAGACATTACGGTCGGGCGCTTTCACCACGGGCCGTGGGGTGGTTTGGACTACGGCCAGGGGCAATGGGGTGCACGTCTGTTGGCGCGCCCCTTCACCCCAAGACGTGGTCCGAACCACCCCACGGCCCGTGGTCTGAACCACCCCACAGCCCGTGGTGAAAGCGCCCGGCCGTAACGTCTGAAATCACCCTATATTTGCTATGAATTTTGTTGTATATTGTTATTTATGTATCTGTTATATATTCTTATGTTCTTATCTATTTCTTACTTCTAATCAGAAACTCTTACAGTTGTTTATTAAAATGAAGCAAAACAGATATGGGCTGATATAAAGAACCATAAAGAAACAATAAAAATAAACTTCCTGCTTTTAGATCGGTGCCATTCTGTTACAAATTTCACCCTAAATTGAATACCATTCAATATCAAATTTGCATCTAGACAGCAAATCTCAGAAATACAGCAATAGTCAAACCCAGTGAGCTATGTACCAAAATTTTCATAGGGCCAAGAGCCACAAGACACACATATAGATATGTATGCATAAATACACAAACATAAATTTCACAATTGGCTGGGGAAGCTAGTACTCTGCAATCCTGGATGCTAAGATTCTGAGGAAACTGAGATTACTCACCTTAACCTTGGTTCTTCGAGATGGGTTCTATCAGTCCCATCTATGGGTTCTGCATCCGCGCAGTCTGGTTCGGGAGCTTCTTCAAGCAGTTTCTTCTCCACCATGTGCTGTGGCCCCTTCCGTGGTTTTGGTGGGCTTCTGCAAGTAGTATATAAGGAGGGAGCAGGACGAGTTACCGCTGTTCCTTCCAACCCCCACAGCAAAGCAATGTCCTGTTTAAGTAGGCTCTGATGTAGAGGGGAAGCTGGGTGGGTGGTGAGAGTGACGGAGCCCATCTCGAAGAAACAAGGTTACAGGTGAGTAACCTCAATTTCTTCTTTGAGTGGGGCTCTGTTGACTCGCACCTATGGGAGAATATGTCCCAATAGTCCCAAAAGGGAGGAGCAGGTGCCTACTTAAATAGGGACTATAATCTGCTCTCCCAAAACCAGCATCTGCTCGAGCATATAGATCAACTGCATAATGCTCGGAAAACATGTGTAGAGCTTCACGTAGCTGCCCTGCAAATTTAGTCCAAGGGATATTTGTGAGTCCATGCTGCAGATGTTGCCATAGCTCTAGTAGAATAGCCTTTGAGGCCAGGAGGGGGCCAGACATCATCAATGACAGGTGTCCCAATCAGCTCACCTCATCCAGTCCCCAACAGTAGCCAGGCATCAGGTAAGCACCGAGGCTGCGGGACCTGGGTCAGATGAAAAAGAGAGGTAGAGCTGAGTATCATCAGAATATTGATGACACCTCTCCCAAACCTCTGAATGACCTCACCCAGCAGCCTCAGATACAAATTGAGGGAGGACAGAATAAAACCCTGTGGGACACCACAGGGAAGGTCCTGAGGAAGTAATAAGCAATTGTCCATCACCACCCGCTGGGACCTCCCTGGCAGGAAAGAGTGGAACCACTCAAGAGCAGTCCTGCGCACCCCCACTGGGTCCCACAGTTGTGCCAACACCACCTCATTATCAACTGTATTGAAGGTCGCACAAAGATCTAACAAGATCAACAGGATAAAATTTCCCTTGTCCATCTCCAGGCACAGGTCATCGACCAAAGCCACAAGTACAGTCTCCGTGCCATACCCAGGATGAAAACCTGACTGAAAAGGTTCCAGGAATCCAAGAGCATCAAGATGTGCCTGGAGCTGTTGGGCAACCACCTGTTCAATAACCTTCCCTAAAAAGAGACGGTTAGAGACAAGCTGATAGCTGGCCAGGGCCAGCATCCAGAGATGGTTTCTTAAGCAGAAGGCAGACCACCGCAGTTTTTAGGGCGTCCAACACCCTCGTCTCCTGAAGGGAGACATTGACAACCCTAGCCAACAATGATCTGAACATCGCCCAGCTGGCTTTCACCAGCCAGGACGGGCAAGAATCTAATTCACAACTGGTTGCCCTCATCGCCCCAAGCACATTCCCTCTCATCAGTGGGCAATACCAATTGAAATTGATCCAAACAAACAGGACTAGACTAAGCTTCCATAACCCCAAACTCTGACTCTACAGTTAAAATGGTAGTATCCAAGTGTGGCAGCGTGGTGCCACAAAATGGCGTAGAAGCCAAGAAAAAGCCACAAAATGGCACCTAGAAAATAAAGATAAGGAGAAATGGTATGCTAGCCCTTTAAGGCAAGCTAGGAGAGGGAGGCTTCTAGCTATATAAAGGCAGCATAGAACAACGAGGAGGCAGTAACCTGGAGACAGCTCAGGGAGAAGGAGCCCCTCCAGAGACACAGGCTGCTAATGGCTAGGAAGCCCAGGAAAAGCCAGACAGTAACCCAGAGCAGACCTACTTGAAGCCCAGGCCTCTTGCAGGGAAGTAGGCCTCAACCTTGGAACAGGACTGGAAGTACTCAGGTGTGATCTTCCCATATATTGGACTTTTGGTTATGCTTTATATGTTTTGATTTCAAGGGACCCACCATTGTTGGGATAAGTCGTTAATAGGTGGGTCAAGGACTGGCTGTAGGGATGAGTGTGGAGGCCAGCCATTAAATTTAGGGTACTTATGTCTCTGGAAGGGGGTACTCCAGGGTGCCCCACTAACACCGGACAGGGGGCTATTCCCCCAAAACTGTGCAAACTAGTGGTCCCCTGTCACACCACGTTGTGGTGAATTCAAGTGATTTTGTCTGCAAAGTAATTAATAAAAACATCACAGTGGGCAACAGATTACTCCATTTCCTGGTGGAGACAGGCCGGGTTAACCAGGCCCCTCACAATCTGGAACGGCTCCACTGGACAAGACTTTGCAGGCACTAAGCTTTCTTCGCCGCCATCATAGCCACAGCATAGTCCTTCAAAAACGATCTATGCCACAATCAGTCAGCTTTAGCATGAGTCGAGCACCACCAGCTCTCTAACCGCCTACCCTCCCATTTCAGCCACCTCAGGTCTTCAGTAAATTAGGGGGACCTGTGATGACAGAGGACATCTGGGTTCAACTGTGTCAATGGTCATGGTCAAGATGCCATTCCACAAAGCGATCAGGTCATTGACAGAGCAGTCGTCAAGGTCAGTGGGTATATCCCCTAGAGAATTCTGAAAATCAACTGGATCCATCTGTATCTGTGGGCGCTCCAACCTAATCCGTCCACCACCCCCATAAATGCACAGGAGGGCCAGAATCTGGGCCTTCAGGAGGTAATGATCCAACAATGACAATGGTGTTGAAACAACACGCCTGATAACTGGAACCCCTGTCTCCAGTCTGATGCAAAACATCATATCCAATGAGTGTCCAACCTCATGTGTCAGGCCTGATATTATTTGGGATAGGCCCATGTTGTCATGACATCCATGAACTCCTGCTCTGCCCCTAAAAGACCGGCCTCAGCATGTATGTTGCAATCACTCAAGACAATAAGTCTGGGTGATTTCAACACCACCTCGGAGACTAACTCGGCTTGAGCAGTCAGGGAATTTATTTATTTATTTATTTATTGTGCTTTTACCCCACCCCTCTTGCCCAAGGTGACTTGGGACAGCTCACATATATAAAAAATTAAAACAAAAATACATTATAAATACAAAATATATACAAATATAAAATCATAACAATAAATAAAAATTCAACATGATCTGTGTAAAAAAGGCATACCCCACACCAACTCCCCCCATGCCCATCCCACCCTCCCCCTTCCTTCCACCAAACACCTGACGGAAGAGCCAGGTCTTACAATTTTGTTGGAAAACAAGAAGATCTGGGCTGAGGCAAATATCCACCAGGAGGGCATTCCATAGTGATGGCGCAGATCAACTGTGCAGTAGGGTGGTTGATACACCAAGAGGATTCCCCAATCTATCCCCAGCCAAATCCAGCACAAGATGGACACACTCCATATTGGATGAGTTAAGACACCAGATACCTCCAAAAGATGATGGCTACTCTGCCCCCCATCCCCCAAGCCTTGGCTGATCCTGCAGCAAGTACCCGGCCAGCACTATCTGGGACAATAGATTTCTGTAATGCATATGAGGTTGGTGACCTCATTCTGAATTAAATCATGGATGACAGATTTTTTATTAGCCACTGACCTCGCATTAAGCAGCATCAGTGTCAGATCAGGGGTTCTACTGGCCTCATCTCCCAGATATCCTGAGACAGCAGGGAGTGGGACATGGGAACTGACACCAGGTGTTTCTCCCGAAAGCCCCCCATGTCTAACCTCCTCCCCCCCCGGCCATACCTCTCCATGCCCAACATGACCCCAATAGCTCCTCCCTCCTCCTCCCCAATAAAGGTCCCCCCCCCAAACAATTCCTCCTCGCCAAAGATGACACCACTCAAGAGGCCTATAAGGGCCATGGGGATGTGGTGGCCAGGAAGAGGCTCCTGAGCCCAGCATTCCCAGAGGTGGGCAGGCAGACAAGGAAACCCCTCCTCAACCAATACCCCATTTTCCACGCTCTTCCCCCATGCCTGGTCCCCCCCACCTGATAGGGGGGCTATGACACTTTCCCCCACCACTGTTCCCCATGCCCATACCCCCCTTCTCATAGGGGGGCTGGGGCACTCCTTCCCACACCTCTCTCACAGGGGGGTCACAGCAAAAAAAACCATATACCTGACAATATCCTTACCTCTCACAGGGGAGTAATGGTACCATACCCCTCTCCATATTTCCTACTCCACAACACCCATATCCCACCCACCCAATCATTCCCTCCACTCACCTCAAACAAAACAACCAGAAAATGTTTTAAACCATTTTAAACAATAAACCCTGTGCCACACGCCCCCAACAGGTCCACGAACAGCCTACAACCAACTGCTGTATAAGAAGGATACTTGTGAGGAGGTTGATACGATGGGTCCCAAGGATATGGCTGATAATAAGGGGAAGGCCTGTGTGGGAAGTGTGGCCATTGGTTATAACCTGACACATAGGCTGGTGAATTGTCGCCTGATTGGTGAAGATATGGAGACTGGACTGATGGCTGCCCAATTGGGCAGGTGGGTTTGTCACACAGGGTGGGAGGCTATGTTGATGGGCGAGTGAAGTGAGGCGATGGAGGGCGTATAGGGTCATCCGTATCCAGAAAGGATGAGTGAGTTCTTCAAATATGTAGCAGACAACTTTGTTTCAGAAAGCTGAAGAAAAAGCTAAGGAGTGATCAGCATTTTTAGATTCGATTCTGACCAATAACAAGGAATTAGTTGAGAATGTTTTTTGGCTTGTTAGCTGTAAATAAACTAACTAGTTGAGAATGTGAAAGTGGTAGGCCATATGGCAGATAGTGATCATGAAATGACAAGAAGAAAAGGATGCAATGAGAACAGCAGAATAAAAATAAGGGAATTCAAAAGAGCAGGTTTCCACAAACTTAGTTAGCAAATATAGTTGCATGGATGGAAAAATTTAGAAGAAGTCCCAAGTGGACTGGCAATTTCTAAGAGCCTTTTCACACGGGCGCCCGTGCGAAAGCCGCACCAGGTGTGTGGGGAGAATGGGGGGCACCCATAGGAATTGCACCTGTGGTGGGTGGGGGTGCATGCTCGCTCCCGCGCTCCACCCATCTCCACCCACCGTGGGTGCACACCCATCCCACCACCCACCATGGCCCATTTGAAAAGGGCCTAAAAAAGGGAACAGCAGTAGCACAATCCCCTCATACCTCAGGGACCGCCTCACCCTCCACGCCCCAGAGCAGCTCCTTCGGTCTTCCGGGAGTGCCTTCTTGGAGGTCCCCTGTGTTAAGCGGGGGGCCACAATGGAGAGGGCATTCTCGGTGGTCAGGCCACGTCTTTGGAATTCCCTCCCGGAGGAAGCTCGCCTGGCCCCAAGCCTCTTAACATTCCGGAGAGCTTGTAAAACCTGGCTGTTCGCCCAGGTCTTTGGGGAGGGTGGGCTAGTGAGTTTTATCCCCCTACCCTTATTTTTTGTTATAATCTTGTTTTTCCATGTTTTAATTGTTGAGAGTTTTATGATGTTTTAAATATTGTTTTATATAAGATTTGTTAGCCGTCCCGAGCTGTTTGCAGGAGGAGCGGGGGATAAATATATTAAATAAATAAATAATTGGAAGCTATTCTGATACAAAGAAAAGATAGGAAAAACCATAAGAAATCAGTGTTGGCTATTCAAGGAGCTTTAAGCTGAACTGAAAATCAAAAGGGAAACATACAGGAAATGGAAGTAACTGCCACAAAGGAAGTATATAAAAGGAATGTAGTGTGCCCTAAAGGCTGAGAAACCAGTGTGCTGATGGCAACACTGGGTCCTCCATATAACCTGGAAGAGAAATTTACCATGCTGTCCTCTTCCCAGAATTGAAGTGATAAAAATATGGTATGTTGCCAGGACCACATGATGAGGTCCTATGTGTCACCTTGGCCTGAATCTCTCAAATGTGATTTTTAAATTGTTGAAGGTTTTTGTCACTTTTTGAAGGTGAAGCATTAGACTGAATCTATGCTAAAAGAAGTGATGGTGAAGGCACATGGCTAATTTGTCATTTTTTCCCTCTACCACCTTCTCAGTTAAGGAAGACGAGGTCCATGTAACCTGAACCAGAAGGGTGTCAGATGCTGAAACACAGTTTAAAACTATGACTTAAAAGATCATAGGAGTTTGGGGGATTGTAACATACAATAATAGGAATGTTTTTAAATTGCCTTCATGTAAATGTTGTCTTTAGAACTGAAAGAAAAAGAAATAGGGATTCCCTATGGCAGTGGAACATATCATAAAACAGAACTGGGAAAAGCCCAGTAAATCCAGATGCTTGAAGGCAGCATTCCAAATTTCACAGATCCCCAAAACAGACTTGTACATCATGGTTCCTTAACTGAATGTTCCAGTGGCAGTTAAATAAAGCATATTATAATAGAAAGGGGTACATTTCTGCCCCCCAAGGATCCCACTGACGTGAACATAAAAGTTGCCCCGAGAGTCAGTTGTGAGTCTCATGAGTATATTTTTTCCATTTGTTTCCACAGAGCAAGTATATCATGGTCCAAGGAACTATAAGAATTCTGCCCAAGGTCAGGAAAATAACCTCTCTGATATCAGTCGCGACCTTATTCATGGCAGACAGAAACTCACTGCTGGATGCACTGAGTTTTTCAGCAAAGTTCGTGGTTAGTGACATGCTTGCATGCAGACAGATTTGACAGCAGATGCAGAAGCCAAGCAGCACCTCACTTTAGCCAAATTTACTGGTGAAAAGCTTTTTGAAGACGAGATAGATGAGGTGTTAGCCGATTCCTGTGCAGAGAAGCGACTTTTGCTACATTCCAAAAGAGCTACAAGGGAGTGCAGACCACATAGTTTATACAATAAATACAAGAGCTCCTTTCATCCATCACACTCATTTTCACCCCAAAACGGACCAAGGATGCTAGAGCAGCAAATCCTAAGAGAGAGGATTAATAGGAAGAAAAAAACAACTGGGATATATCCACAAAGAATTCTTCAACCCAGATCCACATAATGACCAGCCTATGAATCTCAGTGGAACGTAAACCTTTGATATAGGGCAGGCTGTTTTGATTCTAGCCAGAATAGACCAGCACCATCCCAGTCAAAATCATTACCAAAAGCCATAACAGGAACTTTATACTCTGCAAAGAGATATTTGGTAATTTCAGTCGAGTTTGAAGGGCCCATAGCTCTCTCTTGCCACTCAAATATGAGTCAATGTGGGTAGGTCTCTTTACAGGACTATGCAGTGGTCAGTTTTTTGCTCTGAAAAATTATGCTTCATTGTATCTTATGCTGAAATAAACAATTTTCCAATTTTCTTTTCAAATCCTAACCTTGTTTTCTACTTCTAGCAAGTATGTATCACATTTCCCTTTTGAAGCTTCACATTTTGAAGGTTTTATACTATTAAACATTTTAAGATTTGCTATTTACCTGCATACCTTAAATTAATTTTTTTCTGAATTTTGGGAGAGAGGGCAGAGCCCAATAGGATGTTTCTTGCTACAGAAGAGCGTATTTAAAAAACCCCGAAACCACCACATATTGTAGCAGTTATTAAGTGCTAGCTATTGCCAAAAACAAAAGCTTTGTCCACATTCACCATCAAGTCAGTTAATAAGTCTTTGATACTGTTAATCTGATGGACAAACATTTGTCCTTAAAAGTTTAGACTAATGCCAAAGACAAGGTAAAAACTCCACGAACCTCTGGTCCTGTCTGCCCATTTGGTCTCAACAGACTTTCAGGAGACAGCATTCACCTCTCAAGCACAGAAAAACAATCATCTGTTTGTATTGTTCTCTCAGTATTGCCTTATCACAATTCCAGAGACATTTAGAACAATGCGGCTTTCTCTTACAGAGTAAACCATTAGCTCATTTGTCTTCATTTATAATTTTTGGCTCTTAATCCTTGCTGCATTAATCTCTAAACTAGCAACAACATTTCTTATGTTTGCATTTCCCTTTACCAAATGGTATTTGATTGTTATCTGTATTCTGGGCTGTGTGCTTCATTTTTAGAATCTATTCTAAATAATTATCCACAGCGAGCGTATAGCCAGCGGGAGTTACTGAAGTTACTTCTTTCTGACTCAGATAATTATATAACCTTGAACGTCGCTAAATTTTGCTTTGCTGCCTTTAAACTGTGGAAAATAGCAGGTGGGAGTGACTAATTATTTTATTATTCTAGTTCTTTTGATGGCTTCAAGTATTACTTTTCTATTGTATATTTGTTGTGTCTGTTTTTTGTGATGGCTATGCTTCCACAATAAATTTGATTTGATGTTGGCATTCACATGTTTACTTTCTGTTGCTTTATGCTCCACTTTTATTTAGTTAGGGAAGGGTTTCAAGGACACCCTTTCATGAATTTACTATTGAATAGTGCAAGTTTTAAATCTTTTGACCTGACAGATACTTTTTTTTTTTATACTACACACTACAAAATACAGTGAAAGGAAAACGCTTTTGATTTAAAATAGAGGAATATCTTGCTAATATCTTATTTTCCGTGAGGGAAATAAACTGAAAATCTGTAACAGTTGGCCAAACTATTGCTGTTATCCATGTTAACAAATAGGAAGAACAGCTAATTACGATGTTTTTTTGTTCGTTTATGAAAGTTTGATTTTTGCATTTCATCACAATACAATACAATTGTGATTTTAAATTAATGGCCCTTTGCACTAATCAGCGGGTGAAAATATAAGTGACAGTCATGCAGCAGTGGCCTAATCCAGACTGGGAAGCCACAGCGGACAGAGTCTAGGTTAAGCCGCACAGCAAACATGCCTGTGGCTGGTCCACTGGGGAGGACAGGGAGACACATGAATAGATAGATGGTCCCACCCCTGCTTTGCGCCCAGCAGCCCTCCCCTCACCATGATGAGTAGTCATGGCAGCCAATGACGGGCAGCCATAGTGGCCAGCCCCGGTGGACCTGAACCCAGCTGTGTCTGCTGGGCCACAGCAGATGTGATAACCTGCTGCAGCCCACTTTGATCCAATCGGGCGGACCTTAGCTCGGACTGTGACCTGGACATAGTCTGGGGGTGAAAACCCGGTCTAGCCACCAACATGGCCTGGGGCAATCCTGGGCCAACATCTGCTGGTCAAAATCAATGAGATCTACCAGAAAAATAAATTTGTCCAATGTAACATCACAAAATCTCCAATATGCCCTATACATATGCAGTATTTAATATGGCCTCAATACAACCTGTAGAGTATATAAAGAACAGAGACAAAGTTCATGGATACATAATCAGATCTTCAAGATTGCCAGTGTATTTTGACAATCAGTCTTCTTCAGGGTTTTTTCCTTTTTATAAGCTATAAACAATCAAATAGTATGTCAAAACTATAAAAGAAAAAGAATAAGAAGGGCATGTAAACCTAAGAAACCTAGTTAGTAGTATAACTTCAAAAACCAATAATTGAGATGTTGTGGCATCTCACTGTGGCCCAACATCACATCTGTTTTTTATCCAGTGGTGATAGGATGTATTTTTATTTTATAGTAGCCAGTTTCACAGCAATAAACAAATAACTAAACAAACAAACAATTTCAGTAGTTTAAACTTTGGACTGCTTCCAAGAGTTTGGTATTCTTGCAAAGGGTAGGACTAAATGGTCAGTTTTCACAATGGAGAGATGTAAAAAGTAGTGTGCCTCAGGGATCTGTTTTGGAACTGGTTCTGTTTAATGTATTCATTAATGATTTGGGACACGGTGTTAAGAGTGAGGTGATCAAATTTTTAGATGACACCAAGTTATTCAAGGTAGTTAAAACACGAGCAGACTGTGAGGAACTGCAACGGAAGATAGGTCCATTAGTAGGGATGGGCGAACACAGTTCAGAAGTTCGGAGTTCGGCCTGAACTCGGCCTGTTCGGACAACCGAACCCAAACCCAAACCCGAACTGACCAAACCAAATTCAATTCCGAACGTCGAAATGACTGAACAGTTCGGATCACATTCGGGTGAGTTCGGGTGGCAAACAAAGGGTCACTGGAAGGTCACATGTGACAGGGAGGGGTAGTCAGCTGAGTAGCAGACTTCCAGGCACCAGGGGCGTAGAGGCTTGCAAGAAACTAAACTATCTGCCTCCCCCCTTCCCAACACCTTCTGAGCTAGTCACTGTTCCTGAACAGCAGGCGTTTCAGAAGGTTCACTGGAAGGTCAAACATGACAGGGAGGTGTAGTAAGTCACTGAGTAGCAGACTTCCAGGCACCAGGGGTGTAGAGGCTTGCAAGAAACTAAACTAATTATCTGCCTCCCCCCTTCCCAACACCTTCTGAGCTAGTCTCTGTTCCTGAACAGCAGGCGTTGAGTAGGATTTTTAGATTGCTTTAAGTTTTATTTCACTTTTGTAATAACTGAAAACTTAAAC
>QEPC01004190.1:657437-676397 GCA_003113815.1 Sphenodon punctatus | reverse complement strand
GTTAGTGATTTAGTTTTAGTGTTTGTAGGAGTAGGCCTGTGTACTTATTAGATAATCCATTTAGTTCATAGCATTTAGAATAGTTAATAGCAGTTAGATTTAGTGTAGATAGATAGATATAATATTAGATTAAAAAATTAAATTAAAAAACCCATATAAAAACCAAAAAACAAAATCAAAAATCAAAAAACCATATAAAACCATATAAAACAAAAAGAAAACACAAAAAAAGCAAATTTTTATTTATTTATTTAATATATTTATATCCTGCCCCTCCTGCAAGCAACTTGGGGCGGCTAACAAATTTCAGTTAAAACAATTAAAAAAATATTAAAACAATCATAAAAATCTTACAACAGAACAAGGAGGACAGAAATTTACAAAAAGTAATAAGGAAGGGTAGGGAGATAAAAAAAACATTAACCCACCCTCCCCAAAGGCCTGGGCGAACAATGTTTTGTTATGGCGAAAAACCCATAACAAAACATTTCCCAAACAGCCAAACCCAAACCGAACGGTCAAACCCAAACCAAACGGCCGAACCCAAACCCGGCGAACTAACCGAACAGACGAACCGAACGGATGAACCGAACGCAGCCAAACCGAACGGACGAACCCAAACCGCGATCTGTTCACCCATCCCTACCCATTAGCAGCTATTAGCCAGGCAGGATCAGGGAACACGACGGGAGCTGAGGGTAAACAACAGGGAATGGATCCCCCATTGTGACCTGTTGGGTGCTTGTCCCAAGTCACTGTGATTGGCCACTGTGGGAGACAAGATGCTGAGCTAGATGGACCATTGGTCTGATCCAGTATGGCACTTCTTATGTTCTTATTGACACAGATTCTAAATTAGGAGCCAAGAGATTTTCCTGCAATCTTTCCATTGGTAACAAGCTCCAAAATGGAAAGCCAGCTCCCACCATGCACATCAAGTTACTTCAGTTATAGAAAGCTTACTTATTCTTCTGATAGAGGCCGCGTTCTTAAAGCCAAATTTCCATATAGGACTTAAGCACATGCTTACGCCTCTTTGAAATCATTAAATTCTGTGACATTAAGCATGTGTTGTGTTTGGTAAATTACAGTCAATAACATCCATGTTATTGTTGATCTTTTTTTCTGTAAACAAAGTAGTATATATCCGATTGAAAATAAAATAAATTAGCCAAGTACCTGCTTATGTGGAACACAATGGGTTATATGTGGCCCAAGGGTGACAGAAGGAGGATCTATTGGAGGTGGGTCATACCCTAAGGATTGGTATGGCAGTGTTACTTCTGAATTTTGTGCCTTACTTTGCCCTCTCATTCAGAAGTCCAGATGAAGGTTTTATTTATAAATACTTATAACGCTCTTTCTATGTCTTCTCTCAAGGTCTCCTTCAGCTTCTCCTCGGGCCCAAAAGTGGTCTGCAGAAAAGGTTTTTTTGATTCAGCGCTGTTCTCTGTCAGGAATAAGTAAGGTTGACTGCCTGCTAACGTATTACCTTCCCTTATTTGTCTCGCTTCCTTTCACCAGACCTGTGGCTGGCTCAGAAGGTCTCCATCATCTTGCTTGTGTAAATGGCTGTCACTAGTATCAGTTGCTGTGAGATCATTCTGTAATGCAGGCCAGTCCGAGCCAACCAAACAATCACAATGAGTCTATCATTTATTATTTTTAACATTGGTTTCAAACTTTCACCACTACTATGAAGCCTATCACCTTTATGATTTTGCAATGAGAGCTTTTATTTTGGAGCCATTTATTTCTTGTTATCCTTCTTTATTATGTAACTTTTTCCAACATCCATATTTTCACCATAATTCTGTATGATCAAAAACATTAAGTTTACAAGACTTCATAACATATTCAATTGCCATATCTTTTTATGGTATTTCAGCTTGAAGGTATTTTTCTGTCTCCAAAAGTAAAATTGTAACACTTGTTAATAGTTGAAAATAGAAACCTATTTTTTTTACAGTACTGATAAGTTTAAAAATAAATGAGGAAAAAGCAATTGCTAAAAATAAATAGATAAACAACAAATGACCTTTATCTATAGTAAATGTAATAGATTTAAAACTGTAAATGTGGTTGAAGAGAGAAAGGACTTTTTGTACAATGAAAATCCTAATATGACATTATTTGGTAACATCATGGGAACCATGAAAATATTTACTCTTTGATTAGGTTCCCATAGACAGCTCTATTTATGACAGTCCTCCACCAGTGATAAAACTAGACTGTTAATACTGACAGAAATTTTTTTCCTTTGTAATTTTTTAAACAAAGAGGGTATTAATAACTGTAATGATCAGACATTTGAGTCATCACTCAGTCCAGACGCCATACATCCATTATATCAAAACTATCCTGTGCTGCATGAACCCTTTGAACCCTTTAAATTAGCCTGGATAAATTCCCTTCTCCCACAAAAAGATTTCCTATTGTAAACATATGCTCCCTCACATAAACTACATTAACATGTTCAGAATATTTCTCTGCTCAGATCACTATAGGAAAGAGGATAATTAGTGGGAAAATAACCCTGAACCTATTTTTCTTCCTTCTCCTCCCTCCCCATGTTCTTTCCCTCTTCTTGAACAGAATAACAAAAACAAAAGCCCTGCAAAATAGTTATATCAGTATTATTGACAAAAACAAAAAATATACTATTATTTCTTAAGTCAGTAGTAAACATACTATTGATAATTAAGAACAACAAAAAACCTAATCTCCAACCCCAAACCTTCAGTTTTAAACAATAGATGTTATCTTGCATGACAATTCCAGGAGCATATATTTTATATATCATGGTAAAATGAAATGGGACAGGGATGGAATCCATTATGTCCCAGGGCCAAATCCAGCCCGTGGCTGTTTTTTCTTTGGTCCCTTTTTAATTCATGGATCTAGAACTCAGCGGGTGGTGCTGGGGATTGTTCCTCCTACCCCTGTGACCTCTAGTGTGGAGTCCCACAGGGTTCCATTCTGTCCCCTCTCCTGTTTAATGTGTATATGCAGCCGCTGGGTGAGGTTGTGAGAGGGTTTAATGTTTGGTGTCATCAGTATGCTGATGACACCCAACTCTACCTCTCTTTTTCATCTGACCCAGACCTGGCAGTCTTGGTGATTACCCGGTGTTTGGCGGCTGTAGGGGACTGGATGAGGGAGAGCTGTCTGAAGCTGAATCCCGACAAGATGGAAGTGATGCTAGTGGGAAGGGCGGTGGAGCTGGTGTCCCCCCATCATCGATGGCGTTCGCCCTCCACTGGTCCCTCAGTTTCAGTGTGGGGGGCTCCTTGACTCTCAGCTCCGCCTGGATGTCTAGGTGGGGGCTGTGGCGAGCAGCGCATTTTTTCCAATTACATCTGCCGTACATCTCAGACTCCGAGCTGGTCACTATCATCCATGCTTTCATCACCTCAGGACTGGACTATTGTAACATACTCTATGTGGGCAAACCCTGGTGATGGTTTAGAGGCTGCAGCTGATGCAGAACACAGCAACCCACCTCCCTACAGGGACGGATCACCATGAGCACATTACACCAGTGCTCAGTTCTTTGCACTGGCTGCCTATAGTCTTCCAGGCCCGATTTAAGGTGTTGGTCCTCACCTATAAAGCCCTATATGGCTTGGGCCCTATCTATTTGTGGGACCGCCTCACTCCCTGGGCTCTGGATTGGCCCCTGCAGTCCACCAAGGATGCCTATCTCGAAGTCCCCTGGGTAGTGGGCGACTATGGAGAGGACGTTCTTGGTGGCCACACTGAGGTCGTGGAATTCCCTTCTGGCAGAGGCTCATGTGGCCCCGGATCTCTCCTTCTTTCAATGAGTGTGTAAGACCTGGCTCTTCCGCCAGGCTTTCATTGAGGGTGGTGGATAGGGGACGGGGGGTTGAGGGTTAGGGACGGGGTTTTTATTTGTTTTTGTGGTGCCCTATATTGTAGGTTTTATACTGTTTTATAATATTACTGTTATTGTTTTATTTTTTTATTGTATGTTGTGTTATTTGATTGGATTTCTTAGTAGCCCTGAGCTGCTGCTGGCAGGTGAGCGCGGGATAAAAATTTAACTAAATAAATAAATAATCTAGTCAGGAACCTAGTCTCAGCTATACAGCCCTGAAGGACTGAGGGAAGGAGGATTGGACAGGAGGGCATGCACTAAAAGAATCCATCGCACAGATCAACAGTCTGGATCCTCCCCTTCTTTCCTCTATCCTGAATACACATGGAGCTTCTACTAATTTTCAAAGTGTCCCACAGGAGGAAAAATCCCACCCTGTTCTAGAGCTATGCTCACTCTGAAATACTCTAAATATTGCATAGAAATTAGTATTTTGAACGGGAGCTCCCTCGAATTAATAAGAGCTTCATCTATGGGACCAGGATCTGGCATTATTTGTTGTTCATTCTTGGTAAACCCAAATTTATCATATTAAAAATAAGATTGGTTTATTTAAATATTTAATCTGCATGGAAATCATAATGGTCTTCCTGTAGCCAAAAGACCTACTTTAGTTTGAGATTATACTCCAGCATTTAGTAGAGATGGTAAGTTGGAAGTGGCAGTGAAAAAAAGGAGAATTTATTGAGGAGAATAGGGAGTGCTTTGAAAGTGACGTTTTTCAATCAAGCAGTCAAATGGAATTCAATTGTTTCATCCTTGGCTAAAAAAATGGTGACTTAGTATTACAAGTGCTAGGCATATATAAATGTTTACTGAAAGTATAATTGTGGTCAATAGGGATGGACGAATGCGGTTCGGAAGTTCGGACTGAACTCGACCAGTTCGGTCGACTAAACCGAACTTCCAAACCAAACTCGATTTTCGAACCAAACCGAATTTCCGAACTCAGTTCTGTTCACCCATCCCTAAAAGATAATATTCCATTTAGTTCAATGGGGTTTGAATTTCTGAACTATGTTAGGAAGTTCAGAGTTCGGACCAAACTCGAATAGTTCGGTCGACTGAACCGAACTTCTGAACCGAACTCAATTTTCGAACCAAACCGAATTTCCGAACTCGGTTCTGTTTGCCCATCCCTAGTGGTCAAGATACAGGACTGTGAAGAGGAAAACAAGAGGTATTTTCCAAGATCTACAAATGAACCTTATTTTCCCTCCATCGCCTTTTATAAAAAAGGAGCATTTGTAAGTGCCCTTATTCTCAGGAACTTTATTTTGAAAGTATACAGTATTTGTTTTTGTTTCTATGTATCTTTTTGGGTGACAAAACCAAACTTGAATTTCAGTTAGAAGCATGTAAAGCATGATATAGTCTTCAACAACAGGGACTGTTTACTAGCATGGGAAAGTGTTTAGTAATAAAAGGAACATGAACACTGAATTAATTTTATGTTAAGTGTGCAACTGAAGTGACTGCCAGCTCTAGAAAACAAGACACAATTTGTTCTAAATGGAATGGCATATATGAGAACAATGTTGATGTTATGGTCAGAAGAACATTACTTTTTGAACAATAACAGAAATTGAAACTTTTACCTCATTGTTAAAAATGCACTTTCAGTTAAATGTTCATGTGGCACACAATACTCTATAAAGGTCATGTTATAGCCAAATGATCTTCTAGCATATCGTAGCCAAATATACAGCAAGCCATTGTGCAGAATTAATTGAAGAGTAAATAAAAAATATTCAGAGCACTTTCTTTCACCACAGTTCCACTCAACTGCTTGTGGGGAAACCTGAACACTAGCTGGAAGCTTCTGTCTGTAAATACCATTGGTATGTCAGAAGCTTCCCCTTGCGCCCTCCAAACCTCTCTTTAAATTACATTCAGATTTCTGTGGTACCATAATAACTTCAATATGGGATTTATTCAACATTCTGGTAAAGACGGCTTTTCCATTTCCACCATCCATTTCAGGTTTATATTTTTTTATCCTAGCCTCACTGCAGGAAGCACATCACAATAACACTTACGTGCAAGCAGTTGAAACTTAACATGGTATACCGTGAATGACCATATCAAAACCACATAAAAGTGACTACGAAAAGGGTATCTTTTATTCTAAGGTTCATGACAGTTTCCCCCATGTTATACCAGAAAATGTGCCAAAGCAGTATATCAGTATAAGTCCAAACAGATCAAACTGAATCAGCCATACTAGGCTAGAACATTTAGCTTTTGTAGGAACCCTGTTCCACATGGGGGTCAGGTTCCACGTGTGAGTCAAAGTGCAGAATATATATTAGACATTAACAATATAGATTTTAAACTTTTAAGAAGTTTTCCATGACGCCTCTGTGTGGTCTTTAAAGTAACATAAACAGATTGTTATGTTTGGTTATAAGAAAATGAGGAAATAAGCTTAATAAAAACAAAAGAGAAAGCCCTTGCCCTCAGCAGTTGGCAGCATTTGTGTGGGCTGGACTTGGACCCAGTGCCCCTCCCTGCCCTAGGTGTCACAGGTGAGGGGCAGCACTAAGAGGAGCTGCCCCTGCACATCTGGCATGTGGCCAACTCACTGAACGAGGACACTTAAGGGGTGGGATGGGCAAGGGGTTATATGTGCCCCCTCGCCACCTGGGCAGCCTTGCTGACTAACGGCTGCCTAGGTGAAAGGAGAAAATCTACCCACCCTTGTCTTTTAGTAAGTCTTTGTGAAGGTTTTATTATATGTGACACATGATTCTGCTATGGACACGTTAGTCGCCACAATTCAGGGCTGAGAAGGAATTTTTTACGCACCCCATGATTGGCTGTAGGGGTGTGGGGTTTTTGCCTTCTCCGTAGCAGGATATCAACACTGGTGGTAGCCTGATTGGTAAATGATTAATGTCGCAACTGTAAGCAGATATCAGACACGGAACCCAATAAAATATAATGCCCTGTGGGGCAGGATATATAGAATCACATGAATGGCTATTAACAGCCAGGGGATGGGGGGAGGTCCTGGATCAGGCTCTGTGTGGCTGGACGGGGCTGCTTCTTCCTGTCCCCACTCCCCTTACCACCATCGGGGGCGAGGATGGTCCCTCTTTACAGGCGGACCAACAAAGGGGGGAAGCTGGATGCAGCCGCTTCGCCCCCTACTCCAAAATCTTAGCTGGCCATTGAAGCCAGTTGCAGTTCCCTCTCTGACATTGGCACAGGGTATGCCCAGCAAGGGGCTGCCCGCTGGTCTGTAAGGGGAGAACCCCTGATATTGGGGTACCCCAGGATATAGCAAGGCATGCCCTGATACAGGACATCATGGGTGATGCTGTATTCAATAAAAGTTATGGCCAATGCCCTTTCTATACTAACTTTGTTGTCATGTGGTTCTTTGGGACGTGCCTCTGCAAACACAAAGCAAAACAAAAATCTAAAAGTGCATTTTAACATTCATTTTCACTCTCTTCATCCCAAATCATGTTCATATTAAGGATGTGATAAACCACTGCAATGCAAGCTGAATTCAGCTTCTTTCTTGAGAGAAGATAAAAATAATAATAAAGCACCAGACAAGATATAACAAGCTTAATATTAATGTAAAGGAATTATTTATTCCTTGAAAATCAGTGTTGTCATTTAGTATCCATTTTTCTGAGATTATCGTCAGGAGTCTACTCTTGCTGTTTATTCTCTACCTGAAATCACAATCTTATATCCTGACTGTGATATCATAATTGATTGCTGTGGAAATTATTACAATTATTATTACTGTTTTCAGGCAAATGTCCGAAGCAAACAGTAATCAAACACAGAAGGCACATTACACAAAACAATATTGTTTCTAAACCCAATAGTTTTTTTAAAAAGAAAAAAGCAAGGTTCCATTTCCCTTCTTACAAACTGTATATTTAAGCACTTTGCATTCTGTGGCTTTGTTTACACTGGGCATATACCCCAGTTGCTGAATTTAGAGCAGCAACACTAATAGTACAAATACTCTAATGCAGACAATTAAAGCTGCTATTTGCATCAGTGCTGTTCACTCTTGTTCAACAGAAATAAACTGCATTAAAGCAAATTAAGCCTTATCTGGCTCTGCCTGTTTATACGAGGATTTGAAGTTATATAGGTATGCTGCTGGCTAGCCATCAATGGCTGTAACTGGGGCAGATTTCCAGTGTAGACAACACCTAATACATATAATCACAATTGGTATTGTCATTTAAAGAAATTTACCTTCTGCTAAAATGGATCCAAGTTATTTTCACATGTTTTGACAAGCAAGGACTGGCTAATTTGAAAAGTAATAGGTACCACACAAATCTTGAAATGAACAATTGTATGTGGGAGAGTGTGTAAAAGTGGATTTAATATAGCTAAGCAAGACATCTTAAACCAACTTGATTTAATAACCGTTTTCTTAAATGAAGTTTAGTTGGGAAGGAAATTAAATTCCTTTAAACAAACAGCCTTTCAAAGAACACTTTGGGAAACCCAAGTTAATTTAGGATTTAGGGCTTTTCCAGATTTGGGGGTTTTCAATAAAGCTCACAGATCCTTACCAGCTCTTGAGTATCCTGCGGTAATGGCAAAAATGTAGCTTCCAGAATAGCAACTTGGTCAGTGCTGAGTTTCTGCCAGAGACTAATCAGCAGAATCACCAGTTGGGTGGCACTCTTCAGTTTTGTGAACGTCTGGAACATATTGGCTTGGTTTTCCTCTGCTGCATCTGCTAAAGCTATTACCTGCAAAAATTACAAATTTCTGTTAGGTCTAATTTTACCATTCTTGAGCACTCAACACTAACATTACATTTGGCACACTCTTGATTTTCTTTAGGAGAACCTAATGAACTTTGTCTTCTATAAATATAAGCCACAGAGAGTATTGAACAAATTATCATTTACCTTTTTTTTTTTTTGTGCATCTATCCAAGGTAATTTAAAATCCATATGGTAGTGGATTAATCTATTACTTCAATCAGCAGAGAGAGCATTCAATTTAATATATACTCTATAATAAACATCCCCCAAGTTGATTCCTAGCAGATAATGTAACACAATAGTTGTAAACATTTAGGTTTATACCACACATGATGATAATCCCTATATGACCAACATCACTAAAGGATTCATATCAAATGCCCAACATTTATTTCAAAGTTAGTTAACATTTTAGTTATTCATGCAGTAAAAAAATTAAACTTATTTATGGGGATACAGATCTATTCATATTTTTGTCTCAAATATTATAGCAATAGTATAGATATGTGAATAATTGGGAGGTGTTATTTATAACACACGAACCAGATATTTGTCTTACACAGACCTTGAAAAGGAAACTCAAGGTGTGTTTAACTAAAATGCCAGCTCTGTTTCCTGTAAGCTGGCAAAGTATTTTTATCCAATTCAGACTTTCAGTGGAAAAAAAGCAATTAAAAACAGACCCAAGGTGGAAAATCCAAAGCTTCCAAATGGTAACTGAATCATTTTAGATGTTTTGGTTGTTACATAGACTATATACCCACTTCCGACAGTTGTCTGCATTGATTTGCAGAAATATGACAAAAACGACTAAGGTTTGTGTTACATTTAGGTTTTAAGGTAGTATAGAGACCTACTAGCTACTTATACAATTTATTATTGTTGATTTGAAATAGGTGTCCTGTTGAAATATCAGCCTACTAGTCATGTTCAAATACTCAGATAATTTCCATTTTGCAATCTAGTTTTATATACCTGCACCAGACTTTTCATGTTATCCACACTGACTGAATTAAGGCCGTTTTTACACGGATGCACATCCCCTCCCCACCCACCCCACTGGGTGTGCGGGAAGGTGTTCCACTCATGGGGGTGTCCATGGAAACAGCTCAGCGGTGGGTGGGGGGATAGATGTTCTACTGGTGTTTACTTGTGTAAACACCATGGGCGGTGGGTGGAGATGCATGCGCGCTCCTGACACACACCCATCACCCACCCATCTCCACCGCTATCTTAAAAAATGGAGGCTGTTCCGTGGGTGGAGGTGGGTGAAGATGGGTGTGCACTCATGGGAACGGGTACACACCCACCTCCACCCACCGTGGTAGCACACCCATCCCCCCACCTACCGCTGCCCATGTAAAAAGGGCCTAAGCTAGATGGAAATAAGAACTGTCTAGTGGCTAGAACAGAAAACTAAACTGGAATGTCCAAGACCTAATTCCATCTCTGGCACAGATTCTTTAGACAAGTCACTTAGGGATTAGTTTTGATTTGAGTAGTGTTGAACACCTGTAGCTGCCTTTTAAGGAAATGCACAGCTTGTCTTGAAACAGGTCTTTGACCTCTCCCTCTATTTATCTATGTTAAAGATGTATTGTGAGATTTTAAGTTTAAAATGCACAGATTCGCATATTTTAAGCTTAGCAGGGTCGATTATTATAAATCATCTGCTCTTACACATGCATAAAACATAGAGCACAGAATTTCCATTCAATTTTTCCTTCATCAGGTTCATAACTTCTGGATATTTGGTAATTTCAGACGTGACGGCCCCGGAGGCCCGCCACACTGAACCCCGGACCAGGATCGCTCTCCGATCCTGAAGCCGTCCATCCTTCGGACGTGCTGGCTCCATCACTGTGGGGAATCAGGAAGGGGGCGGGGCTGTGTAACATGCGGCTGTTCAGCCCCGCCCCCCCGTGCTCTCTCAGCCACCTGTTCACGGGGAGACGGGCGGGCACAGCGGCCAATGAGCCCGCTGCGCCAAACCCTATCCTGAGGTTGGGCCGTGATTCCGGGATGGGGCTGGTGAGCAGACGTGCAGTGCCGTCATCGCCGTCCCCATCCCGGATCGTGGTCACTCTAACCACGGTTCTCGACCTCCGGCCAGCTGGAGGTTGAGAACCGTGGTCCAGCTTGATCCCGGCCGGGGGTTCACCATGGTGAACATCTGGCTGGGACCAAACAGACATTCCCAGAAACACCACCACCACAGGGAATCCACTGGGGTTCACTGTGGTAAGGCGTTTTTGTAACATCTGAAATTACCCTTAGAATGATATTCAAACCTTGAAAATATTTATTTTTTCAAAAGATGCTTTGTGATGTTTGCATGAAAGACTACAGGCATGCAAAATACAGTGTTTATTTAAAATTGAATTAATTTACCAGGGAAAACTGGGAAAGCTCAAAGATGAACAGTTTTTGAAAGAGAGAATATATTATCCAATGTACCTTCAAGCTTGGAACCAGGCAAACCAGCTGCTAGCTGCTGGTCATGGAAAGCTATTTTTAATGTATAACACTTGCACAGGAGAAGTGTGTGTTCTCTTTTGGTGAGCAGATGACTGGGGAACTAAGAACAGGGAATTTTAGGAAACAATAAATATAAATTATTTCAAGCAAAATGTGTTCATAGCTTTTGTTTTACATTTAAAAATGTTAGAAGTTTCCAAATAAAATGCAGGACCCAAAGGATATCTACAAAATCCAAATGCTATATGAACTGAAGCCAAGTAATGAAGAGCCTCAGTTAGCTATACTAAAGAAAAAAGCTCCACTCATAAAAGCTAGTGTGAAACTAATCCCAATAGCTCAGCTGCCAAAAATATACTTTAAATTGGTTACAGGAAAGCAGCAACATTGTAGATATGTATCATAGTATGTGTACATAGTAACATCCAATTCCCATACCTCGGGGTCATGGAACCCAATATGTCACATTTCAGGCAGTGCAATCATTCTAATGTGCATCCTGCCAGCCACATAAAGATGGCACAAAGCTGGATTTCAATAGGTCCTGGTTATACATTCACACTAACTTACAGAGAGAGAAATGAAAGTTTAAAAACGACACCAAAGATATATAGGAGCTATACTCAGCCTCAGTACGTCTATCAAAAACTGAACAATTACCATCATATCACCACTGATTTTACTTGCTTTAAAAGACAGGCTCAATACACATTAGGACACAACTACAAAGAAGAAAGGATTCAGTACTGAAGTTAGTATGGAAGACGGAATTGACTAGGTGATGGCTGCATTGACGGTCAGTGCACTTCTGGGTAGGACAGAAGATGTTAGTTTTACAATGCCCTGGTATTGAGCATTCGGCATACTACTCACAGCCCACATGCAGCCCACAAGGCCATTTCCTGTGGCCCATAAGCATCTGACCCCTGACATTTTGGGGGTCCTCTGTACCTATTCTGTTCCATGTTCTCATTGGCATTTGGATTCTGTAGTCTCACCGGCCTTATGATTGAAAATGTTTGTCAATGTCTCTCTTGCTGTTGCCTCCTCTAAATAGCTTCCCTCCTCTGTAGGAGTTTCCCAAGGATCTGTCTTGGGCCCTCTTCTCTTCTCCCTTTACAATCTTTCTCAGGGTAAACTCGTTCAAACTCACAGTTTCCAGTATCACCTGTATGCTGATGACATGCAACTCTCTCTCTCCCCTCCATCCAGTCTCGTATCGCTGACTGTTTCTCTGACATCTCTGCTTGAATGTCTTGCCACCAATTCAAGCTAAATATGGCCAAGACCAAACTCATATTCCCCCCCCAAAATTTCCCTCCTACTTCTCTCTCAATTTCCATTGAGGGTGTCACCAGCCTGCCCTTCAGGCACAAAGCCTGGGATTCATCTTTGACTCCTCCCTTTCCTTTATGCCTCAGATCCAGGCTGTTGCCAAATCTTGTCATTTCGCTGTGTGTAAATATTGCTAAAATCCTGCCCTGTCTTACTGTTTCCAAAGCAAAAACCTAGTCCATATGCTCTAATTATCTCTCGCCTTGACTACTGTAACTTCCTCCTTACTGCTCTCTCCTGCTCTGATCTCACCCTCCTCATTTCAGTTAAATGATCTGCTGCCTAAGTCATCCACCTTGCCCATTGCTTTGACCACATTCAATCTCTTCTCTCCGCCCTACACTGTCTCCCTCTATGGTAACGCATTCAGCACAAGCTCCTGTCCTTCATCTTCAAGGCTCTTCATGGCCTTGCTCCCCCATATCTCCGCCCCAAGCTGTTCTCAGGAGGGGCGGGGTATAAATCTAGAAATAAATCTAGAAATAAATAAATAAAATAAATATCTCTTCGCTGTTGTATCCTGCCACACTCCTGCCTGGGAGTGTCGCTCCTCCTCTGTCCCCACCCTCTCTTGCTCGCAACCCCCTTGCTTCTTTAAACACCTCTCTCTTGATGCCCCCCATGCCTGGAACTCCCTCCCTGGATACATTTGTTTTGCTCCCTTCCTCCCAACTTTCAAATCCCTCCTGAAAACCTACCTCTTCTGTCAGGCTTTCTCTAGTTTGTCATGAGTGAAGTTGCGTCCTCTTCCCCCTCACTCAGATCTCTTCTCTGTAACTAAGTTACTAATTTAGTTAGTTCCCCGTAGCTCAGTTGAGCATGTGCACCTTCAACTTCTCAACCTCATGAATGTATCCTTGTCTCTCCCTTCCAAAGTTCACCTCTCCCTAGTCTCACTCTCCTTTGTCTCTCTTAGATTGTAAGCCCCCTGAGGTAGAGACCTGTCTATAGCTATTGATTGTACAGTGCCAGGTACACTGCTGGTGCTAAATAAAAGTAAGTAAAATACAATAATAATAGACAGGTGACTGATAAGAAGGGACTTTAGAAGAACATCGCTCATGGGGAGTTGAAGAGGCAGAGTCTATGCAAAAGGAAGTGTTCCATTTTTATATTAAATTGGCATTTATTTATTTATTTAATTGCATTTATATGCCGCCCCTCATGTAGCTTCCAACACAAAATAAAACAATTTACAACAATATAAAACCACATTACAAATCTACAATATTATTAGTAAAACAAATTTAAAACACCCCCTCACAAAACTTTAACCCATCCTCCCCTCCCCGCCTCCGAAGGCCTGGGAGAACAGCCATGTCTTACAGGCCCGACGGAAGGCCAACAGACTTGGGGCCAGCCATGTTTCCTCTGGGAGGGAATTCCACAACCGTTGCCCAGGCAGCGAAAACACCCTCTCCATTGTACCCCCCCGCTTTACACGGGGGACCTCCAGGAAGGTGGCCCCGGTGGACCAGAGGGGCCCCCTGAGTCGCGGAGGGCGAGGCAGTCCCTGAGGTATCCAGGTCCAAGACTGTACAGTGCCTTATAGATCAAAGTCAATACCTTGAATCTGGCTTGGCATGTTACAGGCAGCCAGTGCAGTGCACAGAGCACCAGCGTTATGTGCTCTTGTCGGCCCGTCCCTGTTAGGAGATGGCACTAGCTGCAACTTCCAGGCCAGAGGCAAGGGAAGCCCCACGTAGAGCATGATACAGTAGTCCAGCCTCGAGGTGATGAAGGCATGGATCAAAATGGCCAGGTCGGGTCTGGAGATGTACAGGCGCAGCCTCCGCACCAGATACAACTAGTGGAAAGCCGCCTTCACCACCACATCCACCTGCTGATCTAGACGGAAGCCCGCATCCAATAACACCCCCAGACTCTGAACCTGCTGGGCCACAGAGGGGCGCACCCCCTCTACAAGAGGGGGCAACACCTCCCCCGCTCGGCCTACCACCATCACCTCCATCTTATCAGGATTGAGCTTCAGTCTGCTCTGCCATAACCAACTCACCACGGCCTCCAAGCACTGACAGCACGGAGATGGCAGGGCCTGGGTTGGCTGAAAAAGAGAGGTAAAGCTGGGTATCATCAGCATATTGGTGGCAACGCACACCAAACCCTCTCACAATCTCTCCCAAGGGCTGCATATATACATTAAACAATAAAGGAGACAGGATTGAACCTTGTGGAATGCCACAGTCCAGGGCCTGGGGGCTAGATGTTTCTGCTCCCACGACAACCCGCTGGGTCCTCCCCAAGAGGAATGACTGAAACCAACCAAGGGTGGTCCCCTCCAGACCCCCCAGGTCACGCAACCGTCTCAACATCAGCCCATGGTCCACTGTATCAAGCACGGCTGAGAGATCTAGCAGGACCAGTAGTGTCGAACATCCTGCGTCCATCTGCTGGCGGTGTCAGGGGCTGGAGGGGTGATGAGCGATCCGGTGGGGGGTCCCTCCCTCCTCCCGCCATGGTCTCGGGGTCTGGCGCAGTGGGGACGGAGTTTCCGTTGCATCCCATTGCCAGGACAACCCACACAGCTGCTCATGACGTGCTGACACCCCTCATGGTTCCCCGGGGGGTGGGGCCTTCACCGCAGCCTGTGCGGCATTCTGCGCAGCTGCAAGCACGCCATGTGTGTGTGTCTGTGTGTGTGCCTTGCACTACTTAAACTGGCGCCAGAGGCATCCTGGTGCCAGTAATCAGAGTGAGAGGCTGGCCCCAAAAGCTAAGTGTTGTGATTCTTATAAACTCGGGTGTGTGATTTGGGGGGGTGCTTGTGCAGACTAGGGGTGGTGTTTGGGTGTTCGTGAATTCCTTTTTGTGATCCTGTGGTATTGTGGTGAGTGCGTGTTTGACTGACTGTGAGTGGAGACTGAAAGCCCTTCCCTGCTCCTCGCCCGGGTTCCCTTCCCCCTCTTGGAGTGTGTGGAGGATTCCTCCCTCCCCCTGCCTTGGGTCCTTCCCTGTCATCCTCCACTTCTCCCCCCACCATGACTCCTATTCCCTTCCCTTCTGGGGGGATTGTGAGTGTGGGTGGAATACGAGGCGTGGAGAGCCCAACCTGGCCATCCCTTTTGAGCTCTGCGCCCTATGATGATAGGGGGCCCGTCTCTGTGAGACACATAGGGCCCACATACTATCCTGATGGGCAGTTTTAGCCTCCCCAGTGGGGGCAGAGCTTGCGTGTGTGTGTTGTGTCCGTACCTGACCGTCTGAAGGCCCCTTTTCCCCCCTTCCCCTTGACAGGCGGAGATCGTCCACCAAGGCTACCAACGCCGTCTCCGTACCATGGCCGGGCTGAAACTCTGATTGAAACAGATCAAGAAAACTGATGCTGTCTAGGTGAACCTGGAGCTGCAAGGCCGCTGCCCGTTCAATAACCTTCCTTCAAAAGGGAAGGTTAGAGACAGATCGGTAACTGGCGAGTGCATCCACATCCAAGGATGGCTTCTTCAACAGGGGGTGCACCATGGCCTCCTTGAGACCGGGGCGCAAACTCCCCTGCCGAAGGGACGCATTGACTACCCCCGCCAGCACCGGCCCCAATATCTCCCTGGAGGCTTTCACCAATGAGAACGGGCAAGGATCTAATTCACAACTAGTGGCCCTAACCGACACCAGGATTTATCACTTCCTGAAACTCATCCCAGAAAGATGGACCAGACGGAGCCTCCATCACCTCACGCTCTATTCCTACTGTCTCTAATCCAGTGTCAAAGTTGCTCTGGATCTGAGCGATCTTGTCTGCAAAGTAGGTGGCAAACTCCTCACAGCGGGCCTAGGACAAGTCCCCGTCCAGGCGGAGGGAGGCCGGACTGACCAGTCTCCACATCACCCGGAACAGCTCCGCAGGGCGCGACTTTGCAGACGCTATGAGGGTGGCAAAGAATTCTTGGGTTTAACTTGAGCTTTTGATGGTATTTAGTTTAACTGGGGAAAACATGGTACCAAATTAAGTTTGGCATTAACTTTCCTTAAAAGAGGATAGTTGCAAGTTTTACTTAACTGTCAGATTATCCTGGATTGTCTAGCTTCAGGGTAAAGGTTAAGCCTAGGCAGGCACGTTAAATGTAGAATGACTTATAGTGTCCCATGGTTTGACAGCGAAAACCTAGTATGCAAAGAATCCCTTAACATGCGGGCTAGGACATCAAATTGCCTAGATGAATCTGCTATTACTGAGATCAGATTGCTAAGGAAAGAATACACAGTCCTTTCGTGAAGGCAGAAAGTAGTTTATCAAGAAATCCAGTGGGCCAAATTTAATTCTTTGCTTCAGTCTTCACTGCAGAGGATGTTGGGGAGATACCCATGCCGGAATTTTTTTTTGTAGGTGATGAATCTGAAGAACTGTCACAAATCAGCGTGACTATGGAAGCGGTTCTAGAGCAAACTGACAAACTAAGTAGTAACAAATCGCCAGGACCAGATGGATTCACCCTAGAGTTCTGAATGAACTCAAGTATGAAACTGCAGAACTACTATTGGAATTTGTAACCCATCTCTAAAATCTTCCACTGTACCAGAGGACTGGAGGTAGCAAATATAACGTGGACATTTTAAAGAGGCTCCAGAGGCAAGCCTGTAAACTACAGACTGGTGAGCCTGATTTCAGTGCCAGGCAAACTGATGGAAATGGTTGTGAAAACTGAATTACTGGGCATATTGATAAACACAACATAATGGGGAAGAGTCAACATGGATTTAACAAAGGGATGTCATCCCTCACTAATCTATTGGAATTTTTTGAGGATGTGAATAAGTATGTGGATATGGGTGAGCCAGTCGATATAGGGTATTTTCAGACGTGACGGGCCCAGAGGCCCGCAACACTGAACCCTGGACCAGGATCTCTCTCAGGTCCCGGTCCGTGATGAAGCCGGCCATCCTTCAGACATGCTGGCTCCATCACTGTGGGGAATCGTGGAGGGGCAGGTTGTGCGGCGTGGTGCGACGTGTGGCCGCACAGCCCCACCCCCCATGCTCCCTCAGCCGTCTACCCACGGGGAGACGGGCGGGCGTAGCAGCCAATGAGGCCGCTGCACCCGATTCCATACCATGGTTTATGGATCCTCATCTTAGATACTATACAACCATGGGGGTTAAATGATCTCATTGATTCTACTGTATAACATGGGGAGCACAAACTATACTTTTTCAAGGTTTTCCAAGTTAGCTATTACTGTTATAGAGGAAGGAAATGCTGTAAGGTCTTTGCAAGTATGAGGCTCATTAAAGTAACGAGAACAATTAGACTAAGAGGCCTACTCTTCCACCTGTTCCCCGTTTGTTGAACAGTGGGAAACATGTGATGGGGTGGTTACCAGTAAAGGATGTGAGGTTGCAGCAGTGGAACAGAGCTTGGAACCAAGGACTCAGATGCTTTGAAGCAGCCAGCTACAGGCAGCTCATGACAGAGACGGCCATTGGGATTTAAATCCTCACCACAATATAGGTCAGTAAATGGAGGAAACATGCAGTTATACAAGAGTTTCCTCTACTGTTAAGACCACTGGCATAGAACAAGACTTTAGTGTATTATGCATTTACCCTTATTTAGGAGGAGCCCTATTTTCCCCAGAAGAGGAGTGGTTTCAGTCAACCTCTAGCCTTTATATGGTTTAGGGTGAATTCAGCCACATTTATGCGAACATATTTAAGATATGGATTAGCCTTTACATGGTATAGGGTGGGTTCATCCATTTATATATGAGAATTGGCTGCCATTGCAGTTCCTGCTAATGGGGATAGTTAGGGAGGTGTCCTCACCCCTAAGGGGATGTTCCCAGCTTGGATACTCTTAGTTAAAGGGGAAACTGGGCATGGGGTTTACTGTGCATGAGTTTGTTTACTCTGTAAAGAGATTGCTTACTCTGTTAGAGATTGTTTCAAAACTGAGATAAGGAGGCGGAACGGTGGAGTTTATTTTGTAAGGGATTGTTCACCCCTGTTTAAATTGCAATTTGTTTGGGTTATGTAATTTTGTGTATAGAAACCCATTGGAGTGACAGCAGATATCTTTGAGGATACGCACACCTTTCCCAGGCACTGCAAGATTTTTGTTATTTATTCCTGAAAAGCTTGTGGAAGAGAAACGTTGGACTTTTCACCTTCTGTGAGGTCTTTGAACCTGATTTCTGCATACATTTTCATCTTGTGCCTAGTAACCTGGTCTCCAGGTTTGGGATCTTGGATTTTTGTACTTTGCCTTTGTGTCTTTCTGTCAGGTCCCGGGCGTGAACCCTTGGCCTTGGGATGCGGGAGAGGTGTCTTTGGGGCCTGCGCCACCTGGTGGATTTGTTCACCTCCCGCATTTCTCCTCTGTAGGCCTTCCCCTGTCTTACTGCCCTTTGCATGGCCACACCCTCTCCCAGCTGGGGCTTGTTTCCCTAGCCCGCCCCCCAGCTTCCTGATTGGCCACAGATGGTACTTAAACACTGATGTGGCCTCAGGAAGCTGGTGGAGCAACGTCTCACACCCGCC